>VXBL01001840.1:206405-257230 GCA_013400195.1 Aramus guarauna
GCTCTGATTCGGTTGGTCCTGTGTGGAGCCAGGAGTTGGACTCAATGATCCTTATGGGTCCCTTCCAACTCAGGTTATCCTATGATCCTATGAAATCCAGAGGAGGGCCATGAAGATGATCAGAGGGCTGGAGCACCTCTCCCATGAGGACAAACTGAGAGTATTGGGGTTTTTCAGCCTGGAGAAGAAAAGGCTCTGGGGAGACCTAATTGAGGCCTTCCAGTACCTGAAGGGGGCCTAGAGGAAAGCTGGAGAGGGACTGTTTACAAGGGAAAGTAGTGGTAGGACAAGGGGTAAAGGCTTTAAACTAAAAGAGGGTAGATTCAGATTAGATATGAGCAAGAAATTCTTTACTGTGAGGTTGCCCAGAGAGCCTGTGGATGCCCCCTCCCTGGAAGCATTCAAGGCCAGGTTGGATGGGGCTTTGAGCAGCCTGGTCTAGTGGAGGGTGTCCCTGGCCATGGCAGGGGGGTTGGAACTAGATGGTCTTTGAGATCCCTTCCAGTCCAAACCATTCTATGATTCTATGATTGAGAAATGGCTGTCGTTTGCCACACAAGGACATCATCCTCCAAGTTCAGATACAAGGAGAAAGGCTGACTGTCTACTGATTCAGTCACTTACTCCTGTGACCATGCCTCAAGCATATGCTCATTGCATATAGCTAGCATACAGTTAGACAAACCTAACAGCTTAAACTCTTATTTTAATCCTACCTGGGATTTCAATGAAGACCTGAGGCACTGCTGCCAACTCAGTCTAATAGGCATGTTGCTAATCTGCAGTATGAGAGATGTAATTCCTACTTCTCTTTCTGCTGCATGATGGGAAAATTTTACGCTTCAGATCCTGTTTTTGCAAGAATGGAAGGCAGTGAAACTGATTTATTCCTTAGAGCACTGCAACTTTATCAATGAGAAGTGTAATAGCAGTTCTGTGATCAGAAGAATAGAGTGGGTTTCCTATGGATATCTGTGGTGGAGTAAAGCAAATGTCAAATGAAGTTTTATCTCACTTAGATGCAGTTGTAAGATCTCTCTCAAGCTTAAATCAAATCTGGGTTGAATTCACACTTTAACTTTTACTTAATATGACCACCAACAGACTTTTTCCGCTCTGCTATCTGTCAATATCTACACTCTTGGTAGAAGTGAGATATCTATGACACATCTATACCTTTGCAAAATAGTGGGTGAATCTGGCTAACTGGTTTAAAATCTTCTAGAAGGACTCACATAAACATATGCACTCGGAGTAGGATCACAGAACTCTCAATTCTGTAAGGCACTGGGCAAAAAACACAAGCAGAGAAAACACCATCCCTGATATGTAGCCATTCCTGAACCCAATATACAGGCTGACTGTACAAATCAAGTTATCCCATTTTACTGTAAATTTTATGTTGGCGTTCATTACCCTAACAAAAAGACCTGAACCAACTGTTTCCAGTCTACTTTAAATGTATTATTAAGCAGAAAATTGCTGTTATTTGCAACTTGCTGTAGTTTTCTGCCATGGTAGATTTTCCACACTTGGGATTCTAGATACATACATTACACAGCTGTGTCAGTGTCACACACTTCAGCCATCTTTCTTTCTTCCTATCCCTGTTCCTTTAGAAAGAAAGTCTTTTACACCTCAGGTGCAATCCAAAGAATGGTCTTTTAACCTGGACTTTTAAGTTGTGGTGACATATCATCTCATAGGATGTTGAAGTAAGCAGGTACAGCAGGCAAAGTTTCCTCTGGTATAATGCTTTGGAGAAAATAAAATTAAGGCTACTTTTAGGTCAGACATTCTTGCATTGTCTTGGGAAGGGTAAGGAGGAACCTTCTGCATTAGATGAACTCCCTCTTCAGTAGAGGGTTCCAGTCCTGGTGGATAACAGTGATGCCTGGTTACCTACCCAAGCACTCTGGTGATAGCATAAGAGAAGCAGGTTCAGATTTATTCAAAACTCATCTTTACTGGCCTTATATGCCTCTGAAACATTCCCCATAGAATTTACTTTCCAGTGAGATTGTATATACTCACACACATATATAAAAGTGTACCTTATATCACACTGATGTACATATATATTATTAGCAGAAAGCAATTATCTCTCTGTAATTAATGTCCCATTCCCCTCAGTAGCCTAACTCTTTTACAGGAACTTCTTCTATGACATTCATGCTTTCAGATTCAATGCAAAAGTCTGTTTAATACATAGCTGAGAATTCTCCCTTGGCATGGGTCATAATCCTGACTTCCCAAATCAACTTTAAGAGGAATTACTAGATGTAAAACTGTCTTTGTCCACTCTGTGAGGCTATGAATACTCATGAAAACTGCTTTCAGTAGAACAATAAATTGCTAATCCTAGTGCCTAGGAAAAGTGCATTCCTTAATTACAAAAATCCTCTGGTAAACTTCACCATAATGGTCTTAAAAGGAGACACTAAATTAATATGAAAATTAGCTAATAAATTCAATCCAGTGATATGGTTGAATCATCCAGGCCAAAATCAGTAGGATTAATAGATTTTAAAATAAGCAGAGTAACATATAGCGCTCTATAATTTTGATAGTCTGAAGATCCGTTAAAGGCTGTTCTATTCCTAATTTCTTAATTTATGTTCTAGTACTAATTTAGTTTACAACTTTCTATATAAAATTGTTTCAGAAAGCTGATCAAAGTAAATTTCAAAGACCACCACGACTAAATAAGCAAATACTCTGTGTTGCCAAGTTGCTGGGAAAAATATAAATGAATGATAGCCGAAGGAATTGGATATTTTTCTTCTAGTTTCTAAAGCATATTTTAAGAACTGCCTTGTGCTAATAATTTCTGCTTTAAATACTTTGTTTTGTAACTGGATCTTAGATTCCTTTCACTTTGTCATCACTTAGGCTTCAAGTTTAAATATGCAAGCACACAGCACAACAAAAGAACACACTAATCTTATTCTGTCAAAAGCAGATCCTATTTCTTATTCCCCAAGGCCAGCCAGCCAAACCAGAGCTGGGCTAAAACGTTAAATACAGGGAAGCAAACATACACATATTCTTATCTCTTGCTAAAATATGGACCTGAAATGTAGGAAACGACATTCCACATATTTTTTTCTTTCTCACGGCTTCAGCTGATTGCAAAAACAAACAAGTAAACACATTCCTTTAAAACCATATGAGCAAATTTTCAAAGACATTTAAACGCAATCCCTAATTTGCTGAAGTGGGTAGAGCCGCCTGCCATTCTGCTGTACACTTGGCTAGTAATTTGTGCATTGCATAGTCCTATGGAAATCCGTGAAACAGTGTGGTCAGTTCTGCATACAATCATGTTCTGCCCTTGGCAAATGAACTCCTTCAATAAACTGAGGTCCTTTGGACTTTCAGCCCCTTGGCTCACTTGCAAGTACACTGAAACAAACTGTTGTAGGTAGAACTTGGAATGTCTTTTTAAAGGCAAAATGTTTTCCTGTTAAGTACCATACATAATACATCTTTTAAAATGTATTGCTTTTCCTTTGATATATTTACTCCAGCTAAGTGTAGCCTTGAACACTGTGGCCTGCTGGACAAATTTCCTAGGAACTAAAACTGAAAAACTGGAGATCTTAAAAACCAATTATCTGCAAAGAGACACAAGGGTAAAGGAGAAACTCATAATTTCAGCTGAAGTTCTGTAAGTCTTTTATTGTTCCTATTGTCCTTTCAGTGTATCAAATCAACACTGCATCCTTTTGTTTTTAAAAATTATTATTATCTTTTTAAGGACACAGTTCTGTGCTTACACACCCAGGAAAATAATACCTCTATTTCAGTAAGATGGAAGCGGCAAACTTGTAGTATAAAGGATGAGTAAGATGAATTTGCTGGGGTTTGTTTTGAAAAAAAAAAAAAAAGAAAAAAAAAGAAAAAGAAAATCAAGAGAGGGTCAAGATTTGGCAGAACAATTACACGATAGCTCATTCTTCAAAACAGAGTTCTCTAGATTCAAGAAAGACCTTTCTGCAATAGAAACCAAATTAGCAGTGCTGTTTGGAAGAAGCTATTGTACACCCTCACCTATCATGAAAGTGCTTCTGGTGTAGATGTTTCTGCAGGATTAATAAGATGTGTTTTTTCCCTCATCTATACCAAAACAGTTACCTCAGGCCTCAAGAGGGAAAGGTTAGCATACACCACACTGCACAGATAACTCAGGGTGAAAGAGTAGACCAGTCTTCCAATTCAGCCACAAAAAATATTCAGAGCAGCTTCTATTGGAAACACAGATGATATGGAAAGACACGGGCAGACTTATTTAGTATAACATTTTTTGCTACAACTACTTATATAAGTATATGTGTAAGCAGCAACACATACACATTTGTGCACAAATTTGTGCACACACTTAAATGGGCAAAGCAGTGTGAAGAGTGTTTCTCACTTATATAATGTGGCTTCTCAGCAGAAAGAGAAATGAGTCAGTAATATCTGCTGTTGCTCTTTCTGCATGAATAAGGTAATCTTTCCACCCTCCTTTCCTCTCTTCTTGCCTGAAATATTCAGTGCTGTCATGTCAATACTCAGACCATTAAATCTAATCATTAGAAATTACCAAAGAAATTTTTGTCTGAGACAGACAGTGTTTGAGTGATTGTCACATCAAATCCCCAATTACTGTCCAAGTACACATCACCAGTATATTGCTACTCCAACATAACTCAAAACTGAAGGAGTGTAAAGTGTCAATACTTTTTTTTTTTTTTTTTTTGGTTGAAGAAAATAGAGGAAAAAACTATGCATCAAGCTGCAAACAGAATTGTACTTTGTTCACAAAACACCTGATGATATGCTGATGTCCCTCCAGTTTGTGCATCTCCTGTGATGAAAATGAAAAAAAACAAAAACAAACAAACATTAAATTCTGTTTCTCGATGCATATCATTGATAATCTGATGGTGGCATTGAAATTCTTACAACTATGAGAATACAGACTGAAAAGATGTCTGAATTTATTTAGCTAGAGTTAAACCTTCTTTTAAATTTTACCAACCAAGATGTTAAGCAACAAATTTTGAAGTACCTGTGGTTTTTTTTTGAAAAAATGTTGCAAACCCCATAATTATAGGCAGATTTAATCTCATTGGAAAGATTATTCATATATCTGCCAGAGAAAACAAAACACAAACACTGAGATCAATAAATACAGTTTATGCCTATATCCAAGGTACTAGAAATTGTTCAAGAACAACAAAAATAATAAAAAATCTCAAAGCGACTTCAACAACAAGAAAAAACAAGTTTCACATAACAATGATTGCAGTTTTGGCATGCTTACAGGGTACAGAAGGATCATTAATCTGCTCTTTATTTGAGCACTCATTTATGACAGAGGTTGTTTTGGATACTCAAGGTGATCATACATACCTGTAAACTAATACGAGTTGTGGGAATATAGAATAGACTGAGACTAATATCTAAGGAATAAGGATATCTGAAGTCTGAATATAGGATAAGTCTGAATAAGGACATCTGAAAGATAGACTCAGAGCAACTGGTTTATTTGCCTTGGTTCAGGACTCAAATTAAAATTCATGGACAACACAGAAGAAGAAAGAAATCCTCAGCACATTAACAATATTACTCTCCTCTGGTCTGGAATCTCCTATCAAACTGCGGCATGAGCCTTTCTCCTGTGAAGCTGTTCATGGACGAATGCATGAAGTGGGCATAAACAGTCCAACAGAATCTCAGCGTAAATGCCGCAGATTTACAAAGCAAGTATATCTGTCTGGAGGTAAATTAAAACTCTGCTAAAAACTGTAAGCTCAAATCAGTAAGCTCTGAAATAATCCGGGGAACGAGAGATAAAAAAGCCACAGTCCTTTTGATACCATTTGATGGGGGTCTGTGGAGAATTCATAGGTCAGATGGCAATCTCTCCTCCTTGCTCCCGGTTCACTGAAGGGAAGAGGTGGTGAGAGAATCAGGTGGCAAGGAGGCATGTAGAGGATGCAGCAGAGGAACAGAACAGATGGGCGTGGGAGACAAAATGAGGAGCAAAAGTGACAGCACAATCATTGCATTCTAGACAACTAAAAATACACAAATACTTTTATATTTGTTTCCCTCGCTGCAGTTGCCAGAAAGATGTCTCATAATTGCAAGTAAAAGGGGAGGTAGCACAGGCAAATAGAAGTCACAGCGAAGGAGATGTAGCAGCCGCTCTCTGCTTTAAACGATGCTCCCACGTCTGAAAGTAAGAGGGTCTGTGGCTTAGGAAATTTGTGACCCCATACAGAAAAGTCGTTTCCTCCAGTTCTTTTGTGATGTCTGAGAGTCTTAGCAGATTTGCCTCAGATAAGCTCAGCTGTTACAACAGACATAAGGGAAAAAAGGCAGTTTCTAAGATGTGAGCTGTTTAAGATCTTCAAGGTGAAATCTTACACTTCAGGAATTGTAAAGTATCAAATCCAAAGCTTTATTTTGTGAACAGAATTATTGCAAATGCCAAAAATTAAGGCTTATTTCTTGCTACATGAATAGTAATTAGAAAACAACTCAGATGCAATTTGTGTGGCTAATGTGGTCTTATTAGTTAGGTATTTCATGCTCTAGTTGGTGCTGTTAGAAGAGGGCACTGAGCAGAGAAAGTAAAACACAGGAAAAGCATCTTTCTTTTATTTAGTGGTTAAAAAATCCATCTGATAAATGGGGAACGTACCTTTGCTTTCAGAATTGTTTTGGTATGTATGTAAATAGATACTATCTAAAATCTACAAGCATTCCTGGGATTGAGGACCAGCATCTAAGTCTCTCAGTCCTCAGCTAAACCTCATGATGACTGAATACAGAGTCTCCTTCCTGTCACTTATTGAACTACGTTCTCTGAAAAGGGCCACTGCTTCAGCATGCTCTGAAGAAAACACTCTTCTCTCCGAATTCCTCTATAAATGGGGTGGACTAACCCACCACAGAAAGAATTCGGTGTATAGCTGGGGAAAAATCTGCATTAGCTGAAATTAATCACAGACTATACCCTCAGGTTGCTGAGCATGAAGAGAAACAAGTTCAGGTATACGTTTCTGTGTTTTGTGTTCCCTCTGAACCAGCTGAAAATATTTTCCCAGTAAGTATGCTGCATTGGCTGCATGGAGTTCTCTGTTCAGGATCAGAAGTTCTTTGCTCTTGGTCTATCTTCCTTTGTCTTTAAAAGAAAAAAAAAAAAAAGGACACCAACAGGAACAGTGAAAGCATCCATCATAATTTAATGGTAGTTTTATTATCGCCGAGGTGCTTTAAGGACTTAAGCAAGAGGAGCTCCATAGGAAGAGATAACGTCTTTTACTGGATCAACAAATACAGCTGGAAGAGTAAATGGATCTGAGGACATACATGCCCTCCTGCAAGTTTAAAATAGAAACAGCCAGCTTGTCTAAAATATTTATTTACAAATTGAATTTACATATCAAAAAGTATTACATTATAGAAAGTTTGAGTTTTAAGAAAAAAAATTATCTCTTTCTTTAAAATAAGGACCAATATTCTGGAGGTCTTGATAACCAAAGGGTTCATCACCTAATCAAGTAAGCTTAAAGCTGTTAGGTTTTTTATGTTTATGTTTTATTTATGTTTACACTTATAAAAGTAGCTGATGTTTCACTCCACAAGTTTAAGCTGCCTCATATAACTAAAGCATACTGGGTCTCCTCTCAGCTATATTTCTGCAATATTGCTGTCTGACTTACAGAAAAGATGCCAAGAACATTTCTCTTTTGAAGTGTACAGTAACATGGCCATTTAATTTAATGATTTTGCTGATACCTAACTGAGTTTATACATCCTTGTCAAGGCATTTCATTGTTTACATACTCAATGGAATTGGAGAAAAATAGTTTCAGGCTAAATGAAATTTTTACCACCAAATAGCTATCCCATGTACGTTGTGCAGCCAGACCACTTTTACACAACAGCTTGTGTTGCATCTGATTTATTGTGACATCACTTTACTAGAACTGGTGTCTTGAAGAGGCTTAATGCCAATTCAGAAAAGGGGAGCAAGAACAGAGTGCTTTTCTCTTGATGAGAGCAGAAGTCACAAATAAAAGAGACGTGTATTAGTCTGTAGCCCTTCCCATGGAAAATATTTTCCTCAGATATCTTTGGTGAGAGGATCCTATGGCTTTCTTATCATATCACACATTTTTGAGTGCTATATGCTACTTTCTTTTAGGTTAAATTAATTAGCATTTATTTCCTTTTCCTTTGCCCTCAGCATCGTAGGCATTTCTTAGGAGAACATGTATATTTTTCCCAGATTATTTACCCAGATTGTGGTAATATCTAAAAATGGGTCAGGCATAATCTAAATGCATAAGACACAATGTCTCCTCTCAAGCGACATCAAGCAATGGTAGCCCAGTAAATGTGATTTTTGCCATGACTACTAAAAAAGCTGCAGACCTTTTGCTGCCCTGGCAGTGCAGGGTCTTAGGGCTCATCCGGGCTCGCTGTGGCCGCAGCCGGGTTCAGCCTGGTTTGGCAGCTACCGAGGGGAGCGGTGCCTGTGGGTCTCCTGTTTTAGCTTTGCCCCGTGCCCCCCCATGTGGCACTGTCCGGGCCAAGGCAGGGTGTCGGCGGGCGACCAGCAGCAGCCCTGGTGCAGAACTAAGGCTGAGGGAGGCAACTGGGACACCCTCTGGCTTTAGATGAGAGCCCCTGAGAGGGAAACAGGGGCTGTGAGAAAAAAAAACTTATAAAAGTAGCCCTAAGTGGAAGATCAGAGAGAAGGAAATCCCCGTCATGATCAACATACAGCTCCTAGCGAAGACTTCGGCATGTTTGCTGCTATCCCCTCTGATTCCTCCCCACTTTCTCTAGGAAGACTGAAACCATCAGCCTCAGAAGGCAAAGGGGCACAGGAAAGGTGAGAACAACACCCCAAAAACCTAGGAAATGGGTTTGTTTGTTTGTGCTTTTTTTTTGGTATAGCTATTTAAATGATATTACTAGACTTTTCTGTATTGATTAAATAAGCTGTACTTTTAGTCCGTTAAAATATTGATTGAACCAACAGTAACACCTTAGTCTATGTATATATTTTGTCCCCTTTTGCACACAAGATTTTGAGCCTAAAAAAGTAAAGCAGATGCAAATATACAATAGAATCAAATGCTGCTTTTATATTCTGCATAGTTAGAAAATAATTCCTTGATTTGATCATTTCTTGGAGGCATGATAGCAAAATAGGTCTTCAAAGAGGAGAAGGTCAAAAAGAGTTCCTGAGTAGGACTTAAGAACTAAATATTTTGATGGAAAATCTGTGGGCCCTTATTTGGCATTAACCTGACACTGGCTGTACCCCTCTTTTCTGGGCGTGTGATTGTAACATGCATGCCACACTTCAGTTCTCTACTTATTAAATGGAAGTAGTTACAACCCAGCACAACGGGAGATTTTCATAAAGATAAGAATAATAATGGAAAGAGGCCTTATAATGGGCATGAAGTAAATGCATGCTATTCTGGTTTCCTGGTGGGTTTTTTTTCCAGTTCAGGAAAGATTTTTCCATTGATTTTCAGCAGATGCAGCTGGGAAAGATCTTATAGAGAAAAATGAGAAAATAAGAGACATAAAATTATGAAGGCATTGTTAAGAATGCAGTAGGTGCTCAAGTATCATCTAAAACACTCCCAAAATGTGAGGGCAATCTTGATTTTTCTGTGCGGTACTTTAATGCATCTAAAGGCAAAGACTTGCAGACTGTGCTGATAAGCTGGTAAATTTTAGTCTGGCAAACAACAACTTTGAAATGAAATTGAATGTTCACGGTGGATAACAAGCTAAATGCGAGTTCCCAAAAGACAGAGTTAGAAGTATAAAGTGGGAAATCTTCTGTAAAATTAGGCAGCAATATAATCTTAATATAGGTGCAAGCACTATTGGGATGCAGTGCTCTTGGTGAAATTGGTGACATTGTAGAAATTTAGTAGAAAATCCAGGAGAATGATTAAGACATTTGGAAACAAGCCCCCTTGATGGTTTTAATCTGCTTATCAAAGAAATAAAAGGGGTAAATTTAAGGGAGGTGGTGTATGTGCTTGTGTGTGGGGGTGAGTGACTGTCTTGCATATTGGAATTATCTCCTGACAAACAAAACTTTGATCAAGAGTTCTCTAATATAGTAGACAAAAGTATAACAAAATCCAATGACTGGAAGCTGAAGCAAGACAAATTTAGAGTGATAGAATAAGGCTCCAATTTTTAACAGTGCAGATAATTAACTAGTGAGTACCTTGATGAAATTGTGGTTGGTTGTCTCTGGAATTTTCAATTAAGACTCAGCATATTTTTTCACAGCAAACTCTTTTCATTCTGCTGGAATTAAGTCTGGTAAAACCTATAGCCTTTGTTATTTAAGAGGTGAGATTAGATTATCATAATAATAATTTCTGGCTTTGTCATCGACGTTCAGTAAACTTTTATCTCATGTTCTCATTGTTGTCTCATACATGTAGGGGCATATAGCCCCTAGTTTCTAACTGCTTCTCTATCCACTGTCTGCTGGTCCCTTCTTTGGGGCCCCTACATTGCAGACCCCTGTTCACATGTGCATTTTGAATTCTTTGGCTCACAACCTGAACACGAGCAAGTCAGTAGATTCAAGCTGTAAGAGGTCAATAATGTTTTGCCAGATATATTGCTTCCCCAAAGAGCTAAAGGCTAACTTCCATTAGCTAATATATGTATTAGGGGTCTGAGTGGAAGTGATTAGAAAAATTATTTCAGTGTGCAAAGCTTTTATAACTTTGATTTTATTAATTCCCATATTTTTTTAGAAGGGATGTATCTCTGGAGCCTCTGTCTCCAGTGGTCCCCAGTGAGACAGAAAATGTCACTGAATTAGTTTTTTTCATTTAGTTCTCTTACAATGGTCTGTTTCTAAACAGAATGGAAACCTTTACTACAGCAGAAATGCTACTCTGATATAAGTTTTCTGAACAGTAAATGGATCAAGGTCCAAATTAGGTCTTCACTCTGTCAGGTGCAATGGTAGCAGCCAAACAAAAGCATCCCATCGCCTTAGGTATGACAGTCTGTTAAACGAATTTGTATGCACACAAGAAGAAGTGTCTTTCTGAAACTTGAAGATGCCCAAGAGAGAGACTCTGGAAAGGTTTTACAGACATTTAATAGTTCAAGACATTATTTGTTCAATAACGAAAGAAAAAGGTTTAGAGAGCAATCAGATTTTCATGGACAAAATCTAGGCTCTTGTCCTGAGGGGAGAAAGAATCACAGGCAGTGATTTTTGTATGTTTCAGGAAGAGATGCAAAAAAAGGGTTTGGCAGCTGGAGAAGTGAGGGAAGAGAAAGAGCAGCTCATTCTATCTCATCTATTTTGTATGCTTTTATATTCCATTTTCTCTGAGTGTGATTTCTAGCTCTTTCCACTTCTCTCCATTAAAGCGTTTCACTCTTTTTTTACTCTTCTTAGCAGAAAAAAATAATTCTTTTTCATGTTCCCACTCAGTACTTTTCCTGTCCCCAGTCCTACACCACTCTCAATATTGAACCACAACATTTCCCTAACTGTTGCAAGTCCATCCCCATTTTGGTCACATCTGTGTTCAGTGCTGTAGTGTCCCCCATGTGTTTTACTGTCTGTGCAGAAGCTAGTGAGAACTGATTACAAGCATGAATATCCAGCCCTCTGCCCTGGAGGAAGTGCGTACTTGCCAGCAAATAAAAGTAGCTAACTGTTCCCCGAGTCGCATGAGCACTTCTTGAAATCCCCCAAAGGATTTGAAACATGTTTGGTTCTCCAATTTGGTTCTCCCATACTTTCACCTTGTTTCCACTCTTCAAAAAGTGCACAGAGAAATCTACCCTAAGACTGACCAGCCCAGTAACCATGTGGAAATGGTGAGGCCAAATGGTTGTGCATTGGGAAGAAAGCTTGGAAGTGAGAACTCCAAGAATTATAGCTGTGCCAATACAAGGGGGCAGACAGTCTTCTCCAAGGCCTCTTGTAATTTCACTATTTCTCCCACCTCAACGTACTACTGTTTTTGAATGAAAATGGAGAAGCTGATGAAACACTACTAGTTTTTAATGAAACAAGATAACCTTCTTTATCTATTCAGCCACAAGGTTGTGATATGCACTTGGGCTAAAAGGTGTCATTAATTTACTTGTGCCTGCTATGACTGTGAAAAAACTCCCACATCCCTAATCAGAACAGTGATTCTCCACAGAAAAAGAACATAGATGTAACTTTTCTATTTATTTATTTATTTGTTTGTTTGTTTGTTTAGTTTAGTCCATGCTGCCATTGGTTTAAGCCAAAAGGTTGAACTGAATCTCAGCTGCTGCCCTGGAGTTGCTGTATACCAGCAAAATCTTCTGAGTATAAACAAATGCATGTGGGAGGAGGATAAAACCAAAACATGTATTTTACTTTTGACAGGGATTGGAATGATGCTTGTGGCATAATGTTTTGTTGGCCTGGCAAAAAATTCTGAGCATTGGCCTCTTAAATGTCATGGAGTTTTCAGAAGAAAGATTTTTATTAGGAAATGTCAAAGCACATATCTAAGCATGGGATGGCTCAAAGCTGCCTGTCATACCTACAGTATTGATGGATTCTTGGCTGTGTCTTTTGTTAAGTAAATGAGAATACTGGCTTCATGAATTGTGGTTACATGTCTAAATGCAAGAGCTGCCCACGCAAAACCTGTGTTGGAACTTTCCAAGCTGACATGGTCGATGGAAGTGAGAAGTTCTGATTCAAAATAAAGAATCAGGACATCTGTTTCAAGTTTCATGCTTTTGGGGGGATATGATGGCGGGGAAACACATTACTTTAATGTGACAAATACTGGTCGATTTATTTCAAACTTTACTTTGATGACAAAGATACAAAGTGAAGATACTAAAATATTTTCCACTTTTCCACAAGTGCAAATAATAGATATATCTTAACCCTTTTTTTCAAACTTAGAGTTTAACATTCCTCAGTATGATTCAGGCATATAAACTGGAACCTGGGAATAAGAAGCAACAATTCTTCTGGAAGGTTATATCAAGAATATATATCTGAACTAGATGATTGTTGTAGGCCCTTTGAAACTGAAATATTCTAAGGAGTATTTATGTAATTATATATGTAATGGACTTGGTGGTGATACAAAGAAAGAAGAATGCTGCTGAGTACCAGCATGAAAGTTGATGCAAACGCTTAACTGTGCATGGGTTTCTGAAGACAGCGGGATATTTGTTAAGTCTGTTTTCCATTTGACCCTTGTTTAGGTGGCATGTGCATGACCAGTGATATGAATTTCTGAAGCAATACCTTGAATATCAGCTCTTACGCTACTAAGTTTCAAGGCCAGCTAATCGGCATTTTTATCATTGGGCTGCCATTCTCCTAATTATCTTCCAAGAATTCTTAAGAAAGATTTCAAATGACACAATAGAGATATTTTATACCACATTTTTCATAAAGTCAAACTATGGACAAAATTGTGAGCAGAAAATAATAGTCATACTTTTCAAAATAAGGATGTAACATTATCACACAAAAATTCACTTAAAATCCAAGAGACAAGCCTAGGATAAAATTCTCAGTGTTGATTGAGATTCTTCTTGACTAATCTTAGTTTAAATGTTACAGCAATTATCTATTATTCCTAAATGGAAAGGTGCCTATCTCTTCATTACCTGTATTTACGTGAGCAAAAATGCTTCTACAATCCTTCAGAACAAGCGTAGGAAGCAAAACCTAGATTTACCCATGTTAAAACTTTTTACAAGCTCTTTTTCTGAGAAGTTCTTCTGAACAGCTTCTGACTTTTTGGAAGTCCAGTTAAAAATTTCGTATCAGCAGAATCTGGTAAAATTTCGTGAGCATATTCATCAAATATATATAACTGCTTAGTTGGTAAGCAATACTCGGCCTACACTGCAAATAAAGGAAATAGACGTGTGACATAGCTAGCATGCAGTAGTGTAATTAAAAGCTGATTATGTATATGACAAAAGAAATAGCTGAGAAGCACCTTTTAACTTACCCAGGTAACTGTTGCACTGACATGTTACTTGCTAGCTGTAAGTGCTTCACTTCTCCCTTTTTACTGTGGGAATATTTTTCTTGAGACAGATAAAATATCTCATTTTTGAAAAATGAGATATATAACTTAGGACCTGTGGTGGGTTGACCTTGACTGGCTGCCAGACACCCACCCAGCTGCTCTCTCAGTCACCTTCCTCAACAGGATGGGAAAAGAAAATAAGATGAAAAAGCTCATGGGTCAAGATAATGACATGAAGATCACTTACCAAGTACTGTCAAGGCCAAAAGAGACTAGACGTGGGGAAAATTAATTTAATTATTACCAAATAGAATAGATTTGGATAGTGAGAATCAAAGACAAATTAAAACACCTTATTCCCACCCCCTTTTCCCACACTCAACTTTACTCCTTCATTCCCACTCCTCTACCTTCCTCTCTGAGGTAGTACAGGTGGGATGGGGAATGGGGATTGTGGATGGGCCATTACAGCTCTTCTCTGCTGTTCCTTGCTCCTCACGCTTTTCCCCTGCTCCAGCATAGGTCCTTCCCATGGCCTGCAGTCCTTCAGGATAAGCCTGCTCCTGTGTGGTCTTCTCCACAGGAAATATCCACCTGCTTTGGTGGGGGGCCTCCGTGGGCTGCAGTGTAGACATCTTCTCCTGTTGGTGTCTCACAAGCTGCAGGAGAATCTCTGCTAGGATGCCCATAGCACCTCCTGACCCTCCTTCTTCTCTCATCTTGGTGTCTGTAGGGTTGTTTATCTCATGGTGGTTTTTTTTTTTTTCTCACAGCTGCTATGTTTTACCCTTTCTTAAATACTTTTGCCAGAGGTGCCACCACCTTGGCTGAGGGGCTCAGCTGTGCCTGGCAGCGGGTCTGTTGGAGCTGGCTGGAACCGTCTGTGTCCAGTTTGGGGCAGCCCCAGCCTCGTCCCACAGGAGCCACCCCCACAGCTCCCCTGCTGCCGGCACTTTGACACCGCTGCCCCACAGAGGCACAAAAGCCTCAGCAAACGGTCACCTTTCTCCAAAATTACATGCTTTTACAGTATTAGTAAATATCTCAATCTTACTAGAGAGGAGAGTTAATTATTAAAGAAGGTGCATTGAGAAATTGCTAGAAACAAAGAAACATCTATTGTACGTATCAGCAGGAGGCATGAGTAAATCTAAATAATGTTTCTGTTTTGGCATATTTAAAGTTAATTAAACATATGGTTTCTTGAAAAAGTCAAACCCTGCCCTCCTTCCTCTGTACTCAGTTTAAACTCTAATTTGATAAATATCAGTCTTAAGCAAAAGCTATAGGAGAGTGGCATGATGAGTAATCTCACATTTCCTCTAGCATTTAATTTATCATTCAGGTGAGTTTAATTAAAGGAAAACAACAATTCCAGTAAAAAAATAACATGTATGTATATTTCTAATTTGGGAAATGCTTTGAGGTATCATAATAAGTCTTGGTTTTCTCTAGTAATTTTCAAGGTCTGTTACGTGTTTTCTCTTCTCCTTTTGGATTTGGGATTTTATTGGGGATTTTATTCTGTCCAAAATGCATACTTAGGTTAGAGATGACACTAACCATGGAAACAAAACTCACTTTTAAAGAGATTTCACTGTTTTTTCTTTGCTGCACTGTAGGCAAATTCACAAAGTGAGCTGAAAGTGTGTGTTTGTGTGTTTGCAAAGGACACACTAACTATGCTGAGCTACTGTATCTGTTTTCACACCTTGACTGATAATTTGCTAAACTGCTGTAACTCAATTGCGTTTAATTTAGTGCCATTAGCATAAAGTAGTATCAGTTCTGATGGGTCTTTGCATTCTTCACCTTATGAAATAGACTCCAGCTCATTTCATAAGTGATGAAATGTTTCTCTAGTGACAGGCAGAATAGATAGATACAGTGGTTTTACATCCTGTTATGAATTCTCCTGACCCACCCTAATTCCCAAAACTTGCGAATTATGTCTGAAATGGGCTCAATAAACACACACAACTCAGCAACATGTTACTGCAGCACTATTTTCTTTGGCAGTGGTGTGGTACTTATTTTGCAGTGTATTGGTGGGGCAGAGCAATGAAAATTGTGGGGGTTGTCTGATCTTTTCGTCTTCTGAAAGAATTAAAAAGAGGCAAAACTTGATTCAAAATGGGTCATCATTTTTGTCATTTTGTCTTTTGTTGAAGGACCTTTTCTTGGGATCAGTCATTAACAGTTCAGGAGATTTTAAATTGCCCTCTGAAATCTGTATTACATCTTTAGAAGAGCTTTCGATAATTTGGGATTACTGTGGTGAAAAATCCTCTAGCAGGTACCTGTCCATCATGAAGAAACTTTGCAGTAAAGTTGTACAGTTGTATTTTGTAAGTGTACAGTAGGGAAAGAATTCAAGAATACTTCAGACAGAAGCCTTTAAATAATAAATGTCAAAATTCCATTTCCAATATTAATAGTTTATGTTGAGCTTTGTATTTTAAGATTACATTTATTTAGTTTTGGTCTGCTGCATGACTTTCGTAACTCCCACACTTATGCAAATCTTATCCATGGGATGCAAAACACAGCTGTCATACGTATATTACCCATTGTTCCTGATCTACTTCTGCGTTAAATGCATTAGCTAAACAATAGAACAGGCTTTAGTATAATGATGTTAATCAAGTTATAATTTCAAAATACAAAATGAAATGTGACACTATATAATGGTGTTTGATTTGAAATATGTCTAAATTGGTATTGCATTGCACTTTTGTAATGATATTAAAAAAAAAATCAACTACAAGCAGAAGTTTATATAGGGGAAAAGTCAATTTTTAAATGTGATGTAAAAAATGATAAGTATTTTATCTATGGGAATAAAAATGTAAGATGTTTTTTCACGCAGCAAAACGAGCCCTCTACAAAAGGCCACTACTATGATGAGACATCACTTATCTGTCTATAACCTATTGTCCCCCATCCTAAAAATTAATCTTTGCATTATTGCTCTGCCATTTTCTCCTACTAAGAATATATTTTGTGTGTAGCCTAGAGAAAGATAATGGGAATAATTATCTTTTAAAATGTAAGATAATTAATTGTAATGTATATGAAATGTACAAATGTAATGTTTAACAGAATTATTGAAAGTGTTATAATTTAATTTTTGAAGGCACTGAGAAACAAGAATGGTACTGCCACTCAGGAAGCATTCCCTTTTTTCAAATTAAATTTATTCTAATAAATTTTCAAATTAAATTTATTCTATTTGTAAACCCAAGCAAAATGTATTAGTTTTTTAATTTAGGCCATCCTACTTCAAGTGATCATTTTTTACCATAGAAATAAATACTCAATTTGCAGGATTATACAGGATGTTGACTGGTTAGATTTCCTAGTGCTAGTTTATTTAGAGTGTTAGTAGGCTTTCTATAATGGAGAGCTTTGGTAATTGTTAATTAATAATTAGAACTATTGTTTCATGATCAATATCTGTGTACGTGAAGTAGTAACTTTTAAAGATGCAACAGAAATCCAGTTCCCACCAAGCCTGCATGACCACGTACAAGAGTTGTGAAAAAGTGCTTGTTAAATACAACTCTTTGGCTTTTTCCTCCAAAGAGAGAGACACTGTACATTCATGTGAGAACAATAACTCATGAGCTGATTAGAAATTTCCTTCAGAGTTTTAAAGTTTGAGATATGTTTGAGACTATGAAGTCCTTACATTGGTGGGATCCCAGGAAGGATACCACAGGGTGAGAAAATGGCATTTTAGGCTAGAAAGGTTTAATGTCTCAGAGAGAAAGGAAAATATTAATTTTGCAACATACTTTATCTTAACCTGGCTTTCACCTCCACCATTTGTGACAGGCACAATATAGATAACAGCTTCACAGATACACTTTAAATGACAATTCATTCATAGAGAATGGTCTGAGATTCTTGGCAAAAAATATAAAAATGCCTTGTATTGCTTGATTTATTAATTTAAGTAATTTTGAAGTGTTGCACGAAGCTTTCAGTGTGCTCCCTAAATCAAGTTGTTTTATTTTAGGAACACCAATAGAATTTGCAGTGCTGCTGCAAACAGGAGTGGGATTTCCCAGCTGGCAGATGGTCCACCACAACTGAAAACTCATGAGCAGAGCAATATGAAAGGAATCTCTCACACAGCTGAATGCTGTCGTTTAAAGAGTCTTGGTTATCAACAGAATTAGATACCTAATATTCAAGTCTGTTGGATGTTTAGCTTTTGAAATAGCTTAAAGGAATAAATAAAATACTAGTATCTAATTGAAAAGAATGACCTCTACTGATCTTTATGCCTCAGGCCAAATCTCCTTCTGAGTTATATCTGCAGAATGCTCTTCAAGTCAATGAGGTAATAAGGACATAGCTGAGACACCAGCTGAGTGATTTGTAAATAGCCAAATTTCAAGTGAGAAGTACTCACTTTGTGAGATCAAAGAATTTAAAACTGAACAGGCTTTTCTTTAACTAAAGAATATCTTTCACTTTTTGATCTTTTTTTTTTTTCCCCAACAGACAATTTTGTCTTTGCTAAATAAGTAGAAAAGTGATTCTTGTTGGACAAAAAAGAAATGGTTGAAATTTTTAATGAAAATAATGTAAGTGATTTCATTCTACTTACATAAGCAAATTTTCTCATGGAATTTCAGAGGGCACTGAACAAACACAAAAGTTAGTAGCAGGAAATTAGTATGATAAAAGAAATAGTCAAACAAAGCAGAAGTCAAATTCGTGACTCACTCTTGCCCTGGATAGGTATCCAGAATTCAGACTTGAGTAAGAGGAGAATTTGATCAGTACCACAGTGGTTTTAATATGGTTATGAGGAGTAAAGCTCCATTTGTCATTCTGCAGTTTTATTAATTTTTTTTCTAAGATTTAAGAATATATGTAATACTGAAATAGGATCAAATCAAGTCCCATCAAAGTGAAAAATTAGAAAAATATCAAATGCACACCCTAATTATCTGAGGCAATGTTAGAGTTCTCAAGTGGCACATGAGAAAGATTTTACCTGGCAACGTTAGACCAAGAGTCCTTAAATTAGTTGAAGTTCATTCACACCAGGAGTGTAAATTCCTGGATGACTTGGATGCTGGTTATTCCAACACGAGACACTTTCACTGTTTCCTGTTGGAGCCATTTCATTTTAGGTAAATAATATGTATTCTTTGGTGGAGAGATTTTGATGATGTTCTCCAGCATTCCTAATCAGTAGACTATGAAGTTACTCTCTTTTTGTCTCTCTTTCTGGCCCAATGCAGTTATAATGTTTTATATAACATGCAAAACCTCTGACTGGGGAGAGAGGGAAAGGGAGAGGGAGAGATAAAGAGACTAATTGTCCCCTGTATTGGGTTTGCATGGCAAGGTTTTGGTAGCAGGGGGGGGGCTACAGGGGTGGCTTCTGTGAGAAGCTGCTAGAAGCTTCCCCTGTGTCTGACAGAGCCAATGCCAGCCGGCTCCAAGATGGACCTGCCGCTGGCCAAGGCCGAGTCCGTCAGTGACAGTGGTAGCGCCTCTGGGATAACACAGTTAAGAAGAAAAAAACCAAACCCCTAGTGGTGGCTTCTGCAGCCAGAGAGAGGAGTGAGAAGATGTGAGAAACTTTGCAGACTCCAAGTTCAGTGAAGAAGGAGGGACAGGAGGTGCTCCAGGTGCCGGAGCAGAGATTCCTCTGCAGCCCCTGGAGAAGACCATGGTGAAGCAGGCTGTCCCCCTGCAGCCCATGGAGGAAGGATGATGGGGAGCAAAGATTCCACCTGTAGCCCATGGAGGACCCCACGTCGGAGCAGGTGGAGACACTTGAAGGAGGCTGTGACCATGCTGGAGCAAGCTCCTAGCAGGACCTGTGGACCCATGGAGAGAGGAACCCATGCTGAAGCAGGTTTGATGGCAGGACTTGTGACCCCGTGGAACGGAACCACGCTGGAGCAGTTTGTAAAGGACTGCAGCCTGTGGGAAGGACTCACGTTGGAGAAGTTAATGGAGGACTGTCTCCCGGGGGAGGGACCCCACATTGAAGGAGGAGAAGAGTGTGAGGAGTCCTCCCACTGAGGAGGAAGAAGCAGCAGAGACAACATGTGATGAACTGACTGTAACCCCCATTCCCCATCCTCTGTGCCACTGATGGGGAGGAGGTAGAGAATTCAGGAGTAAAGTTGAGCCTGAGAAGAAGGAAAGGGTGTGGGGGAGGTGTTNAGAAGAAGGAAAGGGTGTGGGGGAGGTGTTTTAAGATTTAGTTTTATTTCTCATTGCTCTACTCTGTTTTCTCAGTAATAGAATGGATGATTTTTTTTCCTAAGTTGAGTCTGTTTTGCCTGTGATGATAATTGGTGAGTGATCTCTCCCTGTCCTTATCTCGACCCATGAGATTTTCATTATACCTTTTCTCCCCTGTCCAGTTAAGGAGGCGAGTGATAGAGCGGCTCTGGTGGGGCACCTGGCCTCCAGCCAGGGTCAACCCACCACATCTTCGCGTTTAGATCACCTAAAACTTTGAAGGTGGAAGTTGAAGTTGGTAATATGATTAATTTTTTCAAATCTCAAAAATTCTTTCTGTGTGGAGTTCGCCTGGGTCCTGCAGACACCTCTTTCTTTCTTTCTCTTTTGTAAATGCCAGAAAGTCTTTTTTGCAGAGCAGGGGAGTGTGTATGGGGAAGTACTCACTTCTGATAATTTCTGGTTTTTGTATAACTTCATTTTCAGGTGAAAAGGCATTTTGTTGGAAAATTCCCAACAAGCTCTAGTTACATACATAGTCTGAGATCAGATGTCTTCTTATCTCTGCTGAGGCATTGCAAAACCCTGCCACTTTATTCAGGGAGATAAATAAGGAATTTGAATCAACAGAAAGACTATCTTGGGTCTTAACCCTCCTTCTGAATCCCCATATAACTTTATACTATCAAAGCTTCATGAGGCAAAAGAAGCTGAGTATTTTGGGATGATTTTTTTGCAGCCCTAAACACAGATAAATTTAAATCTGATTATTTTGAAAATGTAATTTTTAACCTTTCATCTTGGTTTACACAATGGCATGTCATGATGACATATTACAGATTCATTGGGGAATACTTGTGTGTATGGTTTTGGAAAACTAGGACTCTTTGCAAAAATAAATACAGTGCCTTCCAGATCCAGACTGCTCTTTTGATACTTCAGAATATAATGATAGTTCTTTAAATAAGGTACTTTGTTCTGTCAGAACATTTGTGATTTTCATGGTGGTTTCCTTCAACTATTCTGGTGCTGTGTAGTGTAGAGCATCCCCTCTATAAATATAAAAATAAATACAAAGTAGTGGGATACGAGCAGGGACTTAAATTGCTGTGCTTTGTCTTAGGTGGTCTGCAGCTTATCCATGTACTTTGCTCATAATAGATCAGGAATTTTTTTTTTTAAGTTTCAGACACTGTGAATGAAATTACTTACTAAGTTAACCTGTTTTCTTGGATATATCTGATATATTCACAAAGATTGAACCATGTCCAATTAAGAGATATATCCAATCATAACGTATTCCAGTATTTCTGTAGTATGGAATGTGAACTCATGTTTCCACTCTGCCAGAAAATGGAACATCCCAAGAAAATCTGCTTTCTAAAATGCATATATCTATAAACAGTTTTCTGGTTTAGATGATGTATTTCTATTAAGCCCCTCCAAAAGAAAAACAAAGAAAGGTTTTAATTAAGTTCTATGTTCTAAGTTAGTTGCCCAAGGGCAAGTAGGATTTTATATGAAGGGACATTTTTTTCCAGTTAGAACAGTGATTTATTAATTTTCATGTTAACTTCCTATGCTATCCCTAGTGAGCTGGAAATGTTCTTGGGTTAATGACACTTCATCAGGAGCTAGGAATCTAGGAACCGACCTTGGAGCTCCCTGGTGAATGCCATGTTTTTCTAGCAGTCTATAATGCTGGACTACTGCAAAGGCGACTGGTAAGAGGAATCTTAAAAGAAGTCCTTGGGTTATGTCCCTGCTTTTGAACCATCACCACTTATAAATGCATCTAGCCCAAAAGTGGGAAGTTCTGTTTTATGTAAATGCATTGGTGTTTTGGGCGGTATGTTAAGGGAAATTGAGACGTCGTTTTCTGTTGCTATTATGAGTTGTACATGTTTCAGAAAAATTGTGCCTTGCCTTAGTTTTTCAAATACAAAAATTCTAGGTTTGATTGTAAAGTCTAGGTTATTTTATTTGAAAATTTATTTCCCTATATTTTAACATCTGGGTTAAATTTCTCAATAGTTTTATTTTTATCAATATTTGGAGTGGAGTCTCACTAAACAACTTCTACATCACAGGTATGCAGAACTGCCATTGTCAATAGATCTCTCTTCCCCTTCGCCTCCCTCCCTTGATCTCTCTCGTCTGCCTACTGTATCACACAAAGCAGTGCTGGGATAGGTTTTCAAGTACTAAAGTCTTTAAAGTTTAAAGAAAAACTTAAAAAGAAGACAATCAAGGAAAAAACAGACCAACAGTAGACTGAAGCTTGAAGAACAATGAGATCCGCTGTTTCAGCTCTTATTTAAGATATCACATCTGGCAAACTGATATAAAAGCACAGCCACATGTTTTCTAATATTTTTTTTTTCTTTGCCTTGCTTTCTTTTGTAGGGACTAAGCTAAACGACTTTGTATTTAGCAATCTGCTGGTACCTACATACAGCTGCACAGTTTACCAGAAAAAGAAGAGTGCGTACTGGAGGTGGTAAGTAAGAAAGGACTTTGACTTGAAACTATGCAAATAAAACAACAACAACAACACAAACCCAAAGCAATACCCCTACCTGCTCTACTGCTTTCAGATGAGTGCCACATTATGGATGCAGTCATGTCTGGAAAGCCAGAGCTGGTATTGCTTGCTACAGCAGTACTTCTTAAACTGTCTGCACAGTACAAAGCACTTTATAGAAGCTGAGACATTGTCCTGAGACTGTCAAAGTATTTTAGGATGTTTTTATTTATTTTTTTTATTTTTTAGTTGACAAGATCATCTCAGTCCAGTATTTTGTGCCTGTGGAACAGGAAGAATTGTAACCTGTCTGGGGTTTACTGACTGTGCTCAGCTACAAAACAAAATAGACTAACACAGCTAAAAGAGTGTTCATACCATCATTGTAGCAGTATTCAGTATGAATAGTTATAAAGTTAGTTTTTATAGTGGCACAAGTTCTGAGAGGTTCGTTTCATTCAAATGTTTGGCCTTGGGAAAAAAAAATAAATCAAAATTGAGGCATCTAAATCTCCTAAATCGAACTATGAAATGAAGAGAGGGGACTGGCATGAGATTCAGCGGAGCATGGCTAGGGAAACAAGGAGTAAGGCCATTTGAGTCTGAAAGGATCGAAGTATTAAAAGTCTTTTGCATGAGATGTGCAGTCTTGTAATCAATATGATGTTTAACACAATGAACAAATACCTCAATACTGAGAAAATATGTTCTGATTAGTTCAAGTGATAAAACATGGTATTAAATTCTGACACTGCTGGACCCTGCACAACTGCTTTATCAACAAAGGCTGCAAACACAATATTGCATTAGTCCGATCTCCCACAAATGAGTGTGCAAACCTTTGCTTAATTGAACTACAAAATGGAACAGTAGCTTAAACAGTGTGTAAAATCTTGGTCATTAAGAGAAATTCTGCCAAAGAAGATATTTCTGTACTCATAGTAATATCTACTAATTTCAGCTGGCTCAGTCAGTAAAATTTTTCTCTGTGTTTTTCTTATTATGTTCCTAAATTCCAAATTAAAATTCTCATTAGGAGAAGGAAATAGAAACACAGACACAGCAGCAGGAGTTATTCCAGTTATTTTGTGCTGCTCTATTTATAAAAAAATAACACAGTGGGACTAGGCAAAACGCAAGCTCTCTAAAATTTTACGTGGAAAAGATACAGGGTGAGTGTAAAAGTAGATGAAATAAGCTTGAAAGATAGCTGAATAGATAATGAAGTTCTTGAGCACTATTGTGACATGACTCTTACTATTGCTCTGCCTCTGTATTTTCTTGTCAGCCCAGATTATTAGAGAACAGTGTAAACTATAGTGCTGAAAAGGAAGAATCCAACTTAGGAATTCACAGCCGTTGCTAGCGTTAATGCATTTTGCCTTGGTAAGAAGGCTGAAAATACAGCGTGGAGATATGCAATGTGATAAACTGTTCTATGCTAAATATGTTTTACAAAGCAGCCACACAAAGCCAACACTTGATGCAATCCTTTGAGTAAACACCATTATTACTACCTGTTAGGCTGAATTTTGTGTATTCAAGCAGCCCAGGGACCTCATGGTCTAAACTGCAGGGTAGGTGAGTGGAAGGGAACAGACAAAAGGAATTATTATTATTCTTCTATAGATGGGGAATTTTGGCAGGCTGAAAGTATGCGATTTGGTGCCAAAACATAAAATAAATCCAGATTACCATGTCATTTTCCCAAACTAAAGCCCACTTTTACTTCCATTGAAAAAAATATCTTTGAATCATATGGCTATTTTTGGATGGTGGCAGCCTCAGGCTTTGTGGGACAGGCACAGAGTACTTGATGAAGTTACAGTACTCTCTTTCCCAAGCCTGCTTTCACTATACATGAATTCAATCCAAGTGTTTCTTTAATGTAAAATACACTTCAGAACTTGATTAAGACTTTTTCAGTGATGTTTGCTGGTAACTTCTCCAGTATATCTAGTAACAATCTATTCTCCCAGCATATTTCCCAAATGCTTGTAGAATGAGCAAAAGCTTACTGAATGGCAGACTTTTACTGGGGAAACCATTCCCATAGAGTGGGGTCATGAACAGCTTCAGTTTGGAAGCCAGAAAAGCACAAAGTTTGCACAGACTTTGGTCAGCTGGAATACACCGCTTTTGAAAGACCATGCTAATGCAGTTTGCTTAGTCTGATTTGTGGGCTTACTGGTCTGGATTTTCTACCCCCTAAATCAGCAAAATTGCATGAAGAGAGCTTATACAGAAAGAAAACAATATTCATAGGCACCCAAGATGACATGGACCAATTTGTGAATGGATTATTTAATTTCAATATTATGAAGCACATTTGAGAAAAGGTACAGAGAAGAGGATACAGAGGACACATTATATTTGATGACAATTGTTTCATGAAGATATCACTCTTTAGTTTTCCGAAACTAGAAAACAAAGATAAAAGAAAGATGTATTGCTTTCTATGTCACTAACTTCATAGAATCATAGAATGGTTTGGGTTGGAAGGGACCTCAAAGACCATCTAGTTCCAACCCCCCTGCCATGGGCAGGGACACCCTCCACTAGACCACGTTGCCCAAGACCCCATCCAACCTGGCCTTGAACACTTCCAGGGAGGGGGCATCCACAGCTTCTCTTAGCAACCTGTTCCAGTGCCTCACCACCCTCACCGTAAAGAATTTCTTCCTGATATCTAATCTAAATCTACCCTCCTTCAGCTTAAATCCATTACCCCTTGTCATCTCATTACATGCCCTTGTAAACAGTCCCTCTCCAGCTTTCCTGTAGGCCCCTTCAGGTACTGAAAGGCTGCAATTAGATCTCTCTGGAGCCTTCTCTTCCTCAGGCTGAACAATCCCAACTCTCTCAGCCTGTCTTCACAGGAGAGGTGCTCCAGCCCTCTGATCATCTTTGTGGCCCTCCTCTGGACTCTAATTTATTTAATCCAGGATCAGAACTGAGTAATAAAATGTCCAGCATAGAGATACTATTTTCCAGAAGAATCAAGGATGCTACAGAGAAACAATGACAGAGATTAACAAGCAGTTTTTCTAAAATTTAGAGAGGAGATAGGAACTGTTGTCTGCATTAAAGGTATAGAACTGCCCTGAGGCTCTCAAAAGAAAATGTGAAGGAGGGAGCAAATTAGGAAATGGGTAGTTGCAGCAAAAAATAATTACTAGATAGCTATTAAAGTTTACAGTGAAGACCAGGGGCTAAACACTGCCATCTTTAGCACTGGGCTGGGTGGCTGTAAGTCATGATGAGAATTTTATCTGGCTAGGGAACATTGTGTAAGTACTCCTAGAGGGACAAAGATTACAGAAGTATTTTTCTCTATTTCTCTATTTCTGCATAATAACAAATTGACCTAGAAGTAACTAAGGTTACTGAGCTCTACCTGAGCCATGGGACTTCACATCTGAAGCAGTTAAAAGGGAGCAAGAAAAAGCTCCAGATCACTATTAGTTTAACCTTAATTTTCAGGGACATTATGAATTTTTATTCCTTGTTAGTGGGATGTGCATTTCTCACCATTACAGTCCAATAAGTGGATACTGACACAATGCAGTATTGCTTCTTATTTTGTTCTTCTGCAGCTTAAAACCCATTGAATAAATTTACTGCTTGAGGAAGTTTAAGTAAGTGAATATCATTACTGAAGATGACCATCAGGTTGCCAAGCTGAGGTACATGCAAAAGGAGCATGTGAAAAGAATAAACAGTGAACTAAGAAAAGAAGAGCTTTCTTAAGTAGAAAAACTTTTCTCAGTGGGGTACATATTTCAGGTCACTACCTTTCATGATCAGTGATTATGTAATATAGACTTCAGTAGCAATGACTCTTCCATTAGGTGATCAACTTTAGGTGGATTCCCACTTGTGGAAAATAGAGCCATCTACATAAGTAAGAGGAAATGGGGTAAATTTCTTTATACCTCTGGGTAGGATTGAATATATTTAGGACTTTCTTGGAGGAGATGGGAGATTATGGTTCAAATTCTCTCAGGCAGAAAGGGAAATTCAAAGTCAATCTTTCCCATAGCTTAAGCAAACCATGAACTATTCAGGGCAAAGAGTCAATTTCTCTTTGAACTTTATTCTGCATATTTTGTTGCATTTTTGCAATTTTAGCTACTTGATGAATTAAGTTCAGATTTTATCATTTTTTAGTCCATGTTGACTAATATTTTGTTAATTACAAAACACCTTTTTTGCTTGAAAGTTTGCAGTTTGATGAAGGGGAGGAGAGAAATATTGCTGTGAAAATAAAAAAATTGAAAATACACAATTGTCAGGGTGAACATAAGCTACCATCATTCTGGAGCCATCTTGCAGTTTTAAAGTATTAGGATTGAACAATGCTTGAAATATTGGATGAAATCTTAATTTTTTTATAATTTCTAAAAAGAAGTAATGATTTCTAGGTTAATTTGTTCACAAGACTCCCACCCCAACAGTTTTTGTTTGTTTGTTTGTTGTTTGTTTGTTTGTTGTTTGTTTGTTTTGGGGTTTGTTTGTTTGTTTGTTTGTTTTACCAAATGCTCAATAGGTAAATGGTCCAGTTGTTTTGTTTGGACACTTGCTCTGCACAGTGGTGTAAGAGATATTCATAATTTATTACAATGGAAATCTGTGGATGGAGTGGGGGCAAAAAAAGAATGTGGAAACAAATGAAGGCAAACAAAATGAAGAAAAGAAGGAATTATGCTTTTACTTTTCACTGAAACAGCTTTGGCTGTAAAATCACATATTGCAATGTGAATTTCAATCAAATTTCTTGAAAGAAGGTGACTCCCTCAAAACACCAAAAGGCTCAAGGAGTTTACTTCAGGTGTCAGTGACTGATCTTATTTACATTTTCAAAAGCAAGAATTCCAATTGACTGAATTATTAAATTGAAACACACAGAGCAAACACTTCACTAAGGATGGATCCATGCACTCTTTCTACTTCCAAGAACACAGACTGTATTTTTTAAACCAGACAGAAATGAAAATATTTGTTACCAGGGAAATTTCAGGAGGCAGAAGGGAGATTGAACTACTGAGCTTGTACGTGCATCAAAACCAAACATTAAAGTGAAAGTTACTCTCAGACTCTGAATCATCTCTGGAAGAAATCAGACATAAGCAGAGTCAAAGTGGGTTACAAATGATTTAATGGAATTCCAGATACTGTAAATTTGTTGTTAAAAGCCTAGGTAGGTCAATGGTGCTGAAACATTTGTGCATGAAATAAGCTAAAGAAATGTGCATCCTTTGCAACTTGGGGCTGTTAAATATACAGTCTCACATACTTATCAGCAAACTGTGCTGCTTTTTCTCTTTGAGAAATCTCTATGAATGGACCAACATTTTCTTGAATTGGATAATGAGTACAGAATACTGGCTGACTGCTGCAAAAGTGCTCTCCAGCTTGTTTGACAGCTATTCTTTATCAGGTACTAAGTATTCAAAATCTCCAGCTGTTTAACTGAGCATTTAGGACAGGTGGGTTTCCTGATTAAGTGAGATAAATAGTGTCATTTAGACCAGCTCGGTGCTAGAACTAGTGTACATGAATCATTATATGGTTGAATACACCTGTGTGAAGAAAACCAACAAAAATCTCACACTCTTTAAATTCCAGTCTGAAAAGAAAAGCATACGGATGACCTCTAGGTCTCAAACTGTCTCAATGCAGAACTGTCTCCCTTGTACTGTGGAAGGTTTTTTGCAGCTTGGTTAACACTCACTGACTTGTGACTGGCTCTTTGTGCCTGTGTTTGCTAGAGTAATCACTACAAGCAAAGAGATCACAAAAAAAATTCAAAATGCATTCAAATAGCGCTGTCCCCCTCAGGATTTCAGCTCTATTCTATCAGTGACAGCTTGTACTGGTTTTGGCTGGGATAGAGTTAATTTTCTTCATAGTGGCTAGTATGGGGCTATGTGTTGGATTTGTGTTGGAAACAGCGTTGTTGATAACACAGGGATGTTTTTGTTACTGCTGAGCAGTGCTTACCCAGAGCCAAGGGCTTTGCTGCTTCTCACACCACCCCACCAGCGAGGAGGCTGGGGGTGCACAAGCAGTTGGGAGGGGACACAGCCGGGACAGCTGATCCCCACTGACCAAAGAGATATTCCATACCATATGACATCATGCTCAGCAATAAAGCTGGGGGGGAAGTTGGTGGGGGGAGCCAGTGCTCGGAAACTGGCTGGGCATCAGTTGGTGGTGAACAATTATTTTCATTTGCATCACTTGTCTTTCTTGGGTTTTATTTTCCTCTCTCTTTGTTATTTTTCCCTTTTCCTACCATTTTTAAAAATTATTATTATAATCTCTTTTTAATTATTAAACTGTTTTATCTCAACCCACAAGTTTCTTTCTCACTTTTGTCCTTCCTTCTGATTCTGCCCCCATCCGACCATGGGGCCAGAGTAAGTGAGCGGCTGTGTGGTGCTTAGTTGCTGGCCAGGGTTAAACCATGACACTGCTCTTCAGTGATCTGCTGTATACCATGTTAACTGTCAGATCCCCAACTAATAGTAGTCTGATGACCTACAGCATAGTGGCAAAAGTATTCACTGTATCTGGTATATACTCCAGTGCATTTAATAATGTTAGTGATCTTTCTTTGAGTCATCGCTGTGCCAAGGAGTTGCAGGTGTACTACAAACAGTAAAAATATTATCATTATTTTCATAATTTAGAGTCAAATAAGTAAAGAGTACTCAGGACTGCAAGATGAACTCCTAATTTATGATAACCACAAATTTCTTCTGGAAAGAAATCATATCATTGTTGAGAAACTCATCTGAAGAGACAGGACTTGATAACTTCTGGCTTGCCAACAGCACACGAGAAGGTGTGAGCTGCCATGCTTGTGGGGGAAATGGCACTCATGCTTTTTCCCAGTTCAGCTTTTCCACTGTTCTTCAACATTATTCTTTAACCCCATATTTCCTGACGTATGAGCTATAATTAATTGTTCCTTGTTACCACATGCTGACTCCTTCCTTCCTCCACTAGAATTACAAAAAATTACCATATGAGGCTAGAAATAAGTATCTTTAACTACATTTCTTGACCTGGACACCCTCAGCATTAAGGTCATAAACCTTTCCAATTTTAGTCTCTTGAAACCTCCACACAGGTATTCCACAGCTTTGATCTTATCATCAGTCTTT
Source organism: Aramus guarauna (assembly GCA_013400195.1). Classification (NCBI taxonomy): domain Eukaryota; kingdom Metazoa; phylum Chordata; class Aves; order Gruiformes; family Aramidae; genus Aramus; species Aramus guarauna. The sequence goes on from VXBL01001840.1 coordinate 236,387, forward strand.
AGGCAACACTCCATACACGCCATGACTTGCTTGACCACTAGTGACCACTCAAGTTCGATCATCACTGACTTGGCTTTCCCAAAGTCTTTGTCTCCTTTAAAAATCCAACTTAGCTAGAGCAGGCTTTCTGAATTAAGTATGCCTACTGCTGAGCTAAAAAGACGAGGTGAAAAAAAAGAAAAGAAAAAAGCAGAGAGAACCAAAACACCATAAGGTTTGCCTGTAGATATCACAGTCTTGAAGTTATTTTAGATACTGAGGCCTTAAAATCCTAAAGATCCTCAAGTCTGGGCTAAAAAAAAAGTATACATGTGTTTTCATTTGAACACAAGCTGCTGCTGCATCTTTGATTTATCTTTGAAACAGATGTGTTTTGAGTTGAAGTTAGACTTCAAAGGAGAAAGTAAATGTTCAATAGAAAATATTTTTCTTATTCAGAGTAGACACTGAAAGTGTAAATTTTGCTCTGAAAAGATAAAATTGTATTCTAAATGTTCCATTCAGAAGTTCAGAAATAGTTCAGAAATTTAACTCAGAAAGTACAGAAAATTACAGTTGTGAACCTTAGGCACATTTCTTCAACTGATCAAGTCCACAGTGTTTAGCAGGAACATATAATATCTGGCTGTTGTGATAATTACATATCTTCATGCCTGAAATGCTTGAACGCCCTGTCTGCAATTTTTTTTTAACCAGTTCAACTTAGTTTCCCCTATGCAGAGCCCAGAAACAGTCTGATCCTTCTGCCTTGTTCTTCAGCTCAGACACTTAACACCCATGCTCAGAACCCTGATGTTTTTGCCTTTGTGTCTAGTCACCTACCCTGACACATACCCAGATGCATACATATTTAGGTGCCTTGCTGAAACCTTCTTTCTTCAGGTAAGCCCGAGGCTACCTCCAACAGAGTTTTCCTCCCCAGCAAGTGTGAGACGCTTGTCTTGCCTTTCAGCTTTGCCCAGCTGCTCCATGCCTGCAGCTTTGTTAGTGCTCCTTTCTGCTTCCTTTCTCTCAGCTTGTGCTTTTTACAAGCCTCTCTTGATTTCCCTTCCTTTATACTTCCTCAGCTTCCCAGCCACTTTCTCCTCTGCTCAGCCTTGCATTAGGACCTCCTATTTTGCTCTATTCTGCCAAATGACTTCCCAGTCTTCCACCTGATAGAAGGCATACTTTATCCAGAAGCTGCTTTCACCAATAAACTAGTTCATTATTTACAAAAAAAGAAAATCTGCATTTCTCCTAAGTTACAGGCACACATCCTGTTTCCTATTAATAAGACCAATATCTTGTGTGAGCAATGAGCAGAGTCAGGGCTATGTATGCGAATGCATCGTTCCACTTTAACTCCCAAAGCTGTTAGCTATAAACGTTATGATACAACTGTATGATCATACATCCTGATGGACACAGAGAATGCGGGAAATTTTTCTGCATGTGAATAGTCAGCAAGAACATATTTATAACCATGTCCTTAATAATATCAGCTTCTTAATCTCTTCGATGGGTAGAGAAATATTATGTCTATGTAATATTTGGAGACACCGAACTTGAGTTATTCAAGGTCAAGCTGGAGTGATTACGGAAGTGATTGTATGTCTTATCTTTAACTTCACATCTTATTTATAGTACATTTCCTCCTTTTGTAGCTTCACTGTGAAGACAACAATGCTAGTGATAAAGAAGATAAAGAACTGGCAGGCATCTAGGTTTAACCATTCTGTCATTTAGGGCTGCTCTCAAGGCCTGTGGATAAATGGACTTCGCAGTGAATTTGACCACCTTTCTTTTAGTATGTATGAAAGAGCAGCTTATACTAAAACAGGAATGGAAAGACTACCTTTAGCTATATGCATATAACTATCTATTCCTACATAAAATTGTGCTGTATATATATGTTATAAAATTAAACAAACCTATATAAAACTATATACTGGTAGTATTTATTGTAGGTATAGTTATGTGCTATTCACCTCCATCATTCAAAGAGTTCAACCATTTTATAATATGTCTATAAGTATAGCAATAAAATTGGATTGATATTTTATATAAATCTATGGGTTTTGACTTAAATATGAATATACCAACCTGGATGAAAATAATTGTCTGAAAATAAATGAGTTTATTGTAAGCTTTATGTATCATTTAAGGTTACGACATTGCAGCATACCAGAGAATCATTGAATTCTGCTGCCTCACACATTTGCTGTGTGAATCAAGGAAAAAAAACCCAGCAAAACAAACAAAACAACAAACAGTAACTTCTAGATGTCTCAGAACATTTTTTTTGGTTGCTGATTTCACCATCCTTCCTGTTTCTGCTTCCTGTGCCTTAATGACTCTTCATTTCTGGACTTTCATGGAGTAGCTTGAATAGCATGACAGATTGCACTTGTGAGATAAAGACATTCACAGAATTATTTTTCTCTTGCTGTTCTAATAAGATTTCTGAACATACTGGATCTTCTTTGCTGCTTGCCATTACTGTTCTTAGGAGTAAGAAAACAGTGCAATATTCCAAGGCATCAAAATGTGTGTAGCTGTACCATAACTAGCGTAGAGCAATTGCAGTAGGCAGCAGCACTGTGGCGAAGTTGAAATGGACTCGTCTCCCCTTCTTCCTCACCTCTTGCTTTTGTCCCATTAGCATTAAATTCCAGATACTGGTGTGCTGGTGGGAGGGAGGAGAAGCCTGTTCCTTAGCCCTCTCTGGGACCCCTCAGAAGCCTGAAGGCTATTTCTGTGTATATGTTTGGAAAGCTCACTAGAACTAGGCTGTAAGATCAGCTTTTGCCTTGCAACCAGATTCTGATTCAACAGCTGTTTTTGTACGTGTTTATTCCACATGCTCATCCTGTTTCAAGGGCTGATGAACTCGCTGCATGCTTTTAAAAAGATGCCCATGGAGTTTGGGTGTTGATCAGTGAACGGTGCTCTGCATATGTGATATATATTATCGTAAGGGTGTTGCAGTATCTGCTCCTAGCTCATCATGTCTGCTTACACGGTTACACAGTGAGTTAGGTCCTGTTTCCTACCCATCCTGAGGCTGAATTTGAAGGTCTGTCCTTGAAGCTCCTAGGTTTCCATGGAATAGAGGATACCATACTATTGTTTTAGCCAGGTACCTGCTCTTTGAATGAGTGGAGGGAGGGGTGAAGGTGTTGTCCAGGCTGCAAGGCACCTATACACAGCCTGTGGTCCAGATGTATTAGTGGGTATTGGCTTCCTCCCGTCACATAGCTCACATGTGGTCAGAGCTGCACAAAAAAACACATGAAAAGGATAAAGTCTCCACACAGGAGAGTTTTTAGCCTAAACTAACAAAAGAAGATTAGACACAGAATTTCATTATGAGACCAGAAGCAAGATCTGACTTCAGGAGTCATCTATTTTCTGATTGAAGTTAATATGACTTTAAAAGCATGAATCAAAGGAGTATTTCAATTTAAACTGTCTTGTGCTAGTGTCTCACTGACCTGAAAGATAAAGAAATGTAAATGGTATTCAAACCTCTTAATTGCTGCCAATAGCAATTCTTTTGTTACTCTGCAAGGGAAACAGTAGAGGCATATCTTTTAGAGAACAAAGCCCCAGGTAAAAAAGCAGTAAGTACCTCATTAGCAATACTGCGCTACAAGTGTGCCTAAGACCCCACAGACTTCAAGCCAAGTGTTAAAATAGATTAAGTGGAGTGGATGACTAAATTGTTCCAATGACAGTCTCTCTTTGACGAAAGGTGCCTAGAGCTACCAGTTCTTAGGTTTGCCTACCATACCCATCTGTCTTTTACCATTCAATACAGTTCACTTCTCTCTCAATTCAGTATCTTCAAGGTATTTGAAAGATGGGAATCAGAGACCATAAAATAATAGCTCTTGCAGTAGCCACTCACAGGAGATTGTTAAAGTGATTGGGTATTTATTTTAGTGAGCGTCACAGAGCACTAAAACAAATAAAAAATGCATTAGTTGTGAGTTACTGAAGGAGACATTTTGAACCATTGATGCTGGGAGAATCAAGCCTACGGAATGTAAAATATTCTTTGTGTGTTTGCAGATATATTTATATTATTTTTTAGATATACTCTAAGCCAGACTGCAGGCATTTTCCTTCATCTTCTGTATACTTAATAACTTTGTGAAACACATTTAATGCTATGATAGAGAGATGCCATAAAAGAAAAGTGCCTGGCCAATTCCTGCTTGCTTTGCTCATGCAATTAGGTAGTGCCTGCATCAGTAAATTAAACAATGCTTTTTCATGCACTAGGTGAACTGATTTCTCAGCTGTCTTCAGCAACCAAATGAGAACACTTTTAGGTTTCTTCCTTTCTCAAAAATACCCTAAAGTAAAAAAACAACAACAACAACAAAAAACAACAAAATACAACCAAATCAAAACCACTTGCTGAAAGAAGCCACCTTCTTTTTTTAATGAATGCAGCAAATGGGAGAAATGGGTGGTGGAGGACAGACAGGTAACTTGACAGTCCAGCACAGTTCTCACTGAATCCAGGTAGGTTCCCAGTTCTGGCTGACAGTGAGTTTCAGAATAATTCAAGGCTCATCTTGAGTTTGTTCCAATTGAATAAAGTGCACAAAATTGATCCATAAATGTATATATTAAATAGGTCATTAAATAAAATCAAATGCAACTAAGTAAAATTCAAGAACGGCTTTAAAAATAAAACAAAAAATCTACTGTTTCTCCCAGCACAAAGGAATGAAGTAAAAGTTCATGTTTGATTCTAGTCACATCTTGTAGCACTCAGTTACTGGGATGAGGAATGTAGCATAGAAATCTAATTAGAAGAAAATTTATTTGTCTTGCTAATTCTTTGCTTTACTGCAGTCTTTCACAAGGAAGAACATTCACTGAAGTCATTCAGTGTAAAGTAAGTGGTATTTAAAGGAAGACACCTATTCAAAATATGCATATGCTTCATACAGTTGCATAAGCAAAGGAGTTTGCTTAAAATGTCTTACTGTCCATTCCTGAAACATATACTTGGCACGACCTTTCTGGAAGGGCACTGCAGACTAAATATGCCATAGCCTACATCTACCCCAGGTCCCTCAGCCGAGCTGGGGAATGCTCCTGGCTCAGGGAGTCCATATCCTCTGCCATTAAATGACAGCACAGTCCTGGCACCAGCTATAGCTCGGGGCAACTATAACTCTCTTCCTGGCCCCCTTCTGGTATTTGCACAGTTCAAGGAGCAAAAAATAAAAGTTTTTATGTGCATGCACATGAGCTTTCCACACCAACTGGACTCCTGTGCAGAGACCAGCTCAGAGTACGTTTTTTGGTAGCGGTATATATATAGCCCATGGGATACAACGATGCATGGTGAATGTTGCCCTCTCTCATGGCCCCGGGACAGGTTTCCCCAAGGGAAGCGATGCTTCTGGGTCATCTAGGGTAAGGGTTTTGGGAGTGAGTTTGTTACATGTGAAGAGTACCCCAATTAAGAAAGAAACATTCAAGGTGTGGTCCTTGGCTTCTAAACCAAGATCTCTCCTAAAACTTGCCTTCCCTGGGCCAGATTTCTCCTGAGCTGTTGGGTTACCCTGCTGCTACAGCAGCAGCTTAACTGCATTTAGCACTCAGGTGACACCAGCCAGAGCAACTATTTGGGACAGTGATGCATGAAATGCTCCCTCACTGATGTTCCTCATTCCCTGTTGCCTTCTTACCAGCCTAGGTAAGGACATCGCAGCTTACTGGCTGGCCAAGTGCTGGTGTGCTCTCGAATCACTTGCCATACATCTGTTTTTATTACTAGGAAATCTGGGAGAAGGGAGGATATTCATGCCCTCTTATGACTACTGTGGGTTTAAGTACTTACTCAGTCCTAGCTGCAGCATGTCCTAGGTGGGCTTGCAGAGAAATCCTTTAGCAATAAACTTCCTCCCACAGACACAACCTTTTTTAACAAGAAGGGTTTTTCTGGTAGAACCATTGTCTGGTGTCTGTGTGAAGGACATGATACCAGAATGTCAATGGGCATTTTGAAATTAAACGATTTGGACCACTGTTTAAGCACCTGCCAACTTAAGAACTGTGCCAAGAAAATCATCACCTTAGAAGTTACTGAAAGCACCTAGAATACATCTGGCTTTTGAGATGCTCTTTCACTTATACATGTGATAACCATTATAAATCACTGAAATAACTTCTAATCACTATGCTTGTTGCATTTCTTTAAATATGGTCCATCTAGAAACTTCCAAAGAAATGTGTAACTGGCCTGTGTTGATAATAGGAAGGGAGACAGATAAGGTGGTTGAAAAGTCAAAAAAGAGTGTTGAACAAGCTCAAAATTTCGTAATATCAGTTTAGTAATGCCTTGTTAAAGATAGACCTTTTGGGACCATTTCCTTCAAGTTCTGCAGAGAATAAGATTTTTAGTCATCTGGAAAAACTTTGTGTGATTAAATCTTATGAAAAATGGATTTAAAACAGACAGCATTTAATTAACGTGGTTATAGTCATTATATAAAGAAATTATTGTCTTACTGCTTCATCTAAACCATTTTCTGTTTTTCACTTTTCTACATTATAAGCAGTTGTTGAAACTTTCCAAGCTCTTTCAATATTTTCAATCATAATGGACTATATCATGCCAATCAGCAAATTAACCAAGTAGTTTATGAGTGGAACAATAAATAGACAACTTATGCAAAATAATTAATGAGTGATCAATAAATATTTTCTCACTAAGGCAATAAATAATTTCCTCTTCAACATCACATAAGCATGACATTTTTAAAAGACAGAGTCAGAGTCTTAGCTGTACAAAAATACTATATGGTTCTGAGAAAATTAATTAACACCCCTCCCTCCCCCCCCAGATTCATGAATTACACATGGCCTGAAATTAGATCTTTAAAATCTGAATATCTGTACATCTTTATTTGGTATAACACAGCTAGATGATACTTAATACAATGTAATTTGTATGCATACAGGTTTTTTTATTTCATAATGACAGCTTATCTGTTCAGTGCCTGGGCAAGAAGTATACTAACTGGTAAATAGATATTTACAACATTTTTTATCCTGTGCATGGTAAATTGGTCCTAATTAAGCAGGATTAGAGTGGTACTGATGCTTCCATGTGAAATAAAAACCCCTCACCACCAAGGGCCAATTTACATTCTTATTATTCACCACATGTGAAAATAAAATAGCTTTGGCATGATAAATGAGGATTCTTTGTCAGCAATCCAGTGTCTACAATACATTTGGAACTGGTTTCTTTGCTCAAATTGATAACAAATATCTGATCTGAAGAAAATGCTGTCTTTTGGTTTTTCGACATGCTATGCTAGTTCACACTGAATTATGTTGCATTAGATCATGAGCCAAGCAGTGAGGGAGGAGAGAAGGAGGAAGGGGGGTGCTGAAGAGGAGAGCGAATGTGTGACATAATCTAGAGTGCTTGAAAATTGTTGGAAGTACAGACAAAGCAGCAGTATATCAGGAGCCCTTGTTAAGTGCTATAACTTGGGTTCAAAAGGGCATAGATCCTGACCCTTGCCTTCTTCATCACTTATTTATAGCTTTCAGAAACACATTATTACGTAGGGAGGCTGTGACAAGATACAGATGCAGAAGAGAGCAGCTGCATGGCTGGCAGATCCTAAAATCTCAGTCACAGAGAAGTTCTTAGCACATGAAGCACCATTATAAAACAAAGAACAGCCTACAAAATCCCTGACAGCCCCATGTCCCAGCAACATGCCTTAGACTGGACAGTTAACACTTACTAAAGAATAATAAAAAACTACTACCCAGCACTTAATAATTTACCAGTGTTTTATTATGCTGTTGCATGATATGACACTTCTGTAATTTATTTTTCTTTAAAGTCATGTAGTGAAACACTACATTGTAAATCTCAGTTGTTTTCTTCCTGCAGAAAGGAAGAGAAAAAAAAGTCGGGTTGAAGAATCTAAATAGATGTTTAATGCAGGTGACAAGAAGGAAGGAAGAATATTAGAAATAGTTGTGGAAACTGGTCGAACACTCATGTGCTTGCAGAAATCTCAATTTCTTTATATTCTAATAGTTGAAAAAATATTTCAAATGCTAGTGCAGATACTTATTACAGATTCAGAGTATGATAGCCAACAATAAGTGTGCAAGGCATAATTGGCACATTGACTGGGGGGGGTCTGATGAGGTTATAACAGTCTCTCTTTGTCTAGATTCTTCTGATTACATCCCATTTGCTTCCCCTTTTTACTGGCAAACTTGACTTCCAAATTATGGTAATGTTATCATGCTCTTTCTCTAACTGGTTGTATTTACATTTCCTTATCTCAGGATGAGTTTAGAGAAATTCAACTGAAAACAAGTTTTCCTTGTTAAGTTTTTTCATTATCCAGCCAGTTTCTGAGACAGTCAATTGCTGGCCACTTGTTATTCTTATGCCCTCATTTTCATCCAGACTTTTTCCCAACAGTATTCAAGAAAAGTTAGATAGAAGTTTGAAACCTAGACCTTAAGTGCTATTGTGTGTGAGGCAAAAGAGGAGTGGGTTGGAAGCTTAACACCCACAGCTCAATTCAAACTAGTTTTCTGCATTTCATCTATTGGAACTCTGAGATGAGTTGTTTAAAATGCGGGGAAGTGCTATGGGCCTGGTCCAGGGTGTCTTTTGAGGAACAGCAAAATCAGAGGCAGTCTTTGGACCCAAGTCTGATTTTCTGTTTCTGTAGCTTAAAGCTTGGGTTTCTAAATATTATAAAAATGGGAAATTTTCTGTACACCTTGAAAAACATACAGATCTGCTGTAATATCTTTCTGTAAGAAGAAAAAAATCCCCCAACCTCTTCCTGCATTGCAGAGTGCCTTAAAAGACAAAAGCCATTGTTCTGCCTGCACAAAATGCTGCTCTTGGCTCAAATTCTGGTGAAGCCCCACAAGATGAAGTCCATCTCACAGAAATGGCTGTGCTGTTTTTGTTGTAACAGAAGGTTGTGGCCTTCCCTTCTGTGGAAATGAAACTGGTTAATCAGTGTGTAAATCTGATTAAAGAAATAATTTCAAATTGGCCTAAGTGTGTGAGGGATCTCAGCTCTATTTTTTGAAATAATTTTGGAAATCCTGTTCCTTGGGTACATATTTTTGAAGACACAGAGGGACCCTTCCGCTTTCAAAATGCAAAGGCTAAATCAATGACCCTGGAGAAGTAAATGACTAAAACCTTAGCTGCGGGGAAATGAGAAAGCCAGCAAAGAAAGCCATGCTTATCCAACAGAGACACAGGGCAGAAGAGAATTTTCTTCTAGCTAACATAAACTGTGGCAACACATTATCTCCAGCACCTGGCTCATTCAGAACCCAAAAAGAAAAGAATGCTGGGGAGAATAGAGTAGGGAAAAAATTTGCAACATGGAACCATCTATTTTTCATTTTGATTTGGAAAATCCAACCTTTTTCTGTCTTAATACTGACATCCTTCACCGCATGAATATTCTGCCTTTCAGTCAGCTATGCCAATCCTTTAGGACACTTTCCAGAATACCCTCAAAATGCAAATGATGTCATAAAATCCATTTTGCTTGAGTATGCAAATCTGACATACATCAAATAATCATAAGCCTGAAACATATTTTCACTGAAATGAGAAAATCTGTCAGCAATGTAAGCAAAGCAAAAACCTGATTTAGGTCTAGTTGGCTGTAACTGTGCAAGACCAAGCTGTACACTGGGCTGGATTCCTAATTTTTACTCACATGCTATTTACTCGATCTATCTAACGTTATACTTTTATTTTCTTACCTTTCTGCTCTCTCTGGCTTCCTCTTTTGTTGTGGATTGCATCAGACACTTTTGTCAGACTGGCCTTACTTCATTAAATCTTTCTGAACCACCTCCATCTTCTTAACTGATGAGTAATTAGCTTGTATATAGAAGCATTGATGGCCTTTTACTTTCCCCCTCTCTATCCTATTAACTAATGTTATTGCTCCTATTTCTTCTGCAAATAAGCAATACAGAGCACTGCGACAATGGACATGTACTGAAGTGAAATGCAGCCTGTGAAGCATGTGCTTTTGCATACAACATAAATGCATCTAGAAAACAACATCTGGAGGCTGGTATCTCTGTATCATTGTTAATCAGTGCGAATGTTATAGTCTCATTGTCTCCTTAAGCTCTCTCATCTGGCGTCATCTACTTTGTGTTTTATAATCATCTCAAGAATAGCCGCAATTTTTGTTCTTAGGGTCCATTTTTACCACCAGTCTGATATTTAAGGCCCAAACCAATGCATAGTCAGCTGTTTCTTCAAGATAAAAGAGACACAGAAGTCTTTAAATTATAAACAATTTTCATTTGGGACCACTTTTTATTCTGTTTCTATGCAGCACTGAACTCAGCAGTGGGGTTCTTAGGCTTACGACATACAGAACAGTAAATGAAGGAGTAATAAATGTATCTATAATGTAGAAGTTTGAACCTTTTGAAATTATGAGGTCAAAAGCTCTGTCGTCATCTTTTGGTGAGCAGAGAGATCTATAACTATATAAAGGGTCTGTATGGTCGAACTTCATTCCAGAAAAGCTCAGTAAAGGGTTTTCTGGAGTTACTCAGAAATAGATTCCAGTTTGGTGAGAGTGAAAGAAGGGAAAACCCTGCTGCGGTGGCTCCCTGGGCAGGACGGGGAGCCCCGCTACGAGGGCTGGCTCAGGCCCCATAGCCCACTGCCCCCCACCCCCGGTACTGAGGCACGAGCAGATTGATGCAGAGTGAGGGATAATGCAGGGCTGCGAGGTGGATGCTCTGTGATTCGAGAGGATACCCAGGCGACATGTGAAGGCAGGGGGCTGGGAGCAGAGCGGAGTGAGCCCCCGGACAGCTGAGATCAGTGCAGCTGGGCTGAGAAAGCATTTTCGGGGGGCTGGGGAGAGTCTTGCCAAGGCCATTCTAAGCTGGGGTGTGCCCCCACCCCGGCACCAGATGCTGACAGGAGCTTAATGAAGAGTTTGGGGGCTGGGAATGGACAATAACCCAAACACTATGCTGAGGGGGGGACTTTGTGAAGTCTCGAAACAAATTGTTTCTTAGGGGTTAAACATTGCCATGGTGCAATCATAGTGTCCAATTTATGGCGGTGAGACAAAGGCAGGAAGGGGGAAGCCTGCATTGTGAATAACAGATTGCAATCAGACTTTCAGTATGATTTACCATAGCCTTTGTATTTTCATTTACTGTTATATACATCTTTCTGCGTGTTAGTCTGAAAAGGAATTAATAGCATCTCTGTTCATTGTGTCTGCTGCCTTTCCCTATCACCACAGTTCCCTGTGAATAATTCATACAGTCTAATATACTTCCTTTTAATTCTGTAACACCAGGACATTTAATTTACGTACAAAATAAGAAAGGAGATTCCTTTTATCAGATCAATGAATTAGCTCTGAATGGAAAATCATCTTACTGGTGGGTGGATTCTCACTGCCACTAGCCCCTTATGCAGAAATAACAAAAGGCTTTTTGTTGTTGATGTTGGAGATTTTAGGGTTTGGAGGATTTTTTAAATTTTTTTTTTTTATTTTCATCTGGGCTGTAATAATTTCTAATGAATAATTCAAATGTCCTGGGAAACCAAAGCTGCTAGAGACTCACTTTCTCATTTCTAATTGTAGATTTCCTCTTCTATTAGTAATATTGCACTGAAGGTTTGTACTGAAGAAATGAGTGACTTAGAGCATTTTTAATTCTTCATCCTCCACCAAAGGTGCAATAAAATTGCCTTGGGTTATGTGCACAGACTTTCCCATGAGACATAAAATAAAAAAGATTTCTTCTGTTTCTCAGGGAGATTTTCTTTCATTTCAGGCATGAAGAGCAACACAAATAGCACCCTTTGATGTTGCTCATGGCCAAAATGCACCACCCATTCATTTAAATATCGTAGGAAAAGCACCTGCTTTGGGGAATATTTGATTTTTTTTTTTCCTCTGAGTTATTAAAACAGGTATGATAAGATTTTAATGAGCCTTAAACTTACTTTATTTTCCTTTATGTAAATAACTCCAAGCCTTTTGTTTTGGAAGATCAAAGTTATTTGCATACTCTCATCTTCACGTAATCTCACAAACAAACATTTTCATGGGAATGCTTTTTTGTTTTGCTGAGGGTTTCTTTTGTGTGTGTTTGTTTTTTTATCCCAGACAAGTATTTATATCTAAGAGAAATTCCAGAAAAGCTTCCCAGTCTTCACACATATGAGAAGGAGTAGATTCTCACAAGCTATAAATTGCCATAATTTACAGTAATTCTGCACCAGCTGAGGATTGGGTATAAAATAAATCTGTGTTTATCTGACAGCTTAAACTCAACTTTTCCATTAGCAGTAAGGGAATGACTAAAATTCTAACAATGATGTTACATCCATACTGAAATACATGAAGGAATATAGGAATGAGATAAGATGAAATCCCACCCTTCTTTCTGTATTTGAGCGATGACAGCATAGAAAAGGTGGCCATACTCATGGTTGTTATGCCCCTGTCAGTTAGACCTCTTAGGGTTTGATGGTTGAGGTACCGGCTGAATCTTTGTTCATGCGGCATTGGCTTATGAGTTTAGGCCCAAAGATTTCAAGTTTGTAGTTGATGGATCATCCCGGAACATAATATTATACAAAGTAAATGTGTGCAGCCAAAGATCAATGCACAAGTCATCTCAGAGAATATAACAAAGACAAGTTGTAACAAAATAAGGCTACACAAAGATTTGAATGCCCCACAGCAGGGAGCTGCAGCCACATTCCAGTGTCAACTATTGTGAGAACAACAATAAGGCTAGGATGGGAGATATTATTAGATTTAGGTCATAACTAAAGTAGTACTGAAATAAGCCTTTGCCTGTTGTGTACTCTATAAATCATCTTATACACTAAGCATTGTATACAAATATAAGGTCTTCAAAACTATTTTTTCAGAACTCATATCAGCATTATAAGCAGTTCTTAGCACTGTACACCATGATATTTTGAATAGGAAGTTCTAATATTATGAAAATTTTTAAAGATCCTTAACTAAGCATAAACTTGCTGGCATTTTTAAAAATATATTTATATTAAATAAATAAATAAACAAATAAGACTCCAACACTGTATTATTGGTATAAGATGAAGTCAACCAAAGTGAAACTGTTCACAATGGTAAAACCAGGGTCAAGAATCCTGCCTCCAGGTCTGCTGCTCTAATAGATTTGTGAGAGTGTATTATAACTGATAAATTTACAAAAAGAAGGCTTCAGACTCAACTAATTTTCACTGTGCACTGTCATTATGCGTGCCAGGAAATTACAGCTTACATGAAGTAGAAATATTGCCTGTATTATGCATAAAGGGAGAGATGCAAGAAAAGGATTGTTTAGGTAAGCTGACATGACTACAGTTTTTGCTGAAACAAACTATTAAACACTTATTTGCTTTATATACTAATTGGATGTTCTGAAATTTTCAGAAATTTTTGTGGTTACCAGGACAACTTGAACTATTACACATTATCTTTTAGACAGAATTTGCACATTAAGTTCACAGGGAGGTGAAGCACTGATCTGCCACAGGGAACTGATGCAAGATATCCATTTAAATGGCTGGAGCTAAGACTCTGAACTATCACCTAATTCACTATCCCTAGACACAATGAAGTTTACGGGCTTCAGTGCGTACTCTGAAATTTACCCACCAGCCATTATGGATACTTGCATCTTCTGCAGCTACCTGCTAGGACACACCAAGGCATCCACAATCTTCCATATTAATGTGTCCTGCACTGTGAGTCCTGCTTATTGGAGGTTTAATGCGACATGACAGGATGCGATACCCTCAAGGTCAACTGCTTTGCATTTACAGCCAGGTTTTCCAAAGGAGATATAGGCACCTTGAAACTCAAGTTCAGCTCAGAAATACCACCAAGATGTGCATAATACAGTGGGATGAATAGAAATTTCTGGATAGCAAAACATATGATGGAGAAAGGTATTTCAATAGGCCACCCTCCATCTATCCCAGTCTTTGTTTAGAAAATAACACAGTGCTCTTGGAGTTAGAAGAACAGCAAACCAGAAGTGGACTGTCTGTGTTGTCACGCACTGATGGGGGATTTCGCTGTGGAGGGTTGGATGCCAGTACATTTGAAATTCATACCATTGAATTAAATGAGAAAAAGTTTTGGGAAAAGGAACTTCAAGTCTTTTATTGTAATCCTCATAAGCCCTCTATTTGATCTGAGCCTTAAGTAATGTTTAATATTTTAAGAAACATTTTGACAAAAAATATTAGAGTACTGTACTGTTAGCACTGCTAACATCAGCTGACACTAGAAAGTAATATAATCTTAAGCAGCATTTGTTGAAGACTTCTGAAATATTCTAAGGTCTATTGAAAAGTGATTGGTGCACTCAAAATGCACTATTAAAGTGCTTATTAAAAGGTTAGATATATCTAAAAAAAATAAAGATTCAGCATTGTCACAAAATCTGTAGCTGGCATTCCTGCCACGTAAGATCACTCCTACTCCAGGTCCAGGTGACAGCAATTATAAGAGACAGATTTAGACTACAAGGGGAAATAATGGTGGATTGACAACATTAGCAATAATGCACAAAGGTTAACGTCTCTAAGAAGTTGCATTCTTTCCAAATTTTGCTTAATAGTCAAGTCTCCCACCAGATTAATAAAGAAGTGATTATGAGAAGTGTCTGGGAACACGATAATAGAAAAGGTATATGGGCTACTGAAAATCAGTACTCATTAACACAGAGCCCAACATCCCTCCCCCCCAAAAATAACCAAGAAAAGCTCTGACTCAGGGAGGAACATGGAGATAAAAATGTGATTTTTTTTTTTTTTCCCATTAGTGGCAACAGGATAAGTCGTTTCAGAAGGACATTTAAAACAATGGAAAAGTATCATTAATTGTGCATACATTTGATAAGGTCCTAATTTATCTTTGCTAGAAATCATCAAATAAAAGTTACTTTAACTAATAAGAACTTGGTACTGATAAGCATCCTCTGTAGAAGATGAAAGCTCTTCTGGTGCAACATTAAATGTTCTTTCAAAACTACGGTCATGGAGACAAGCATAAGCATCAGTGATACAGTTCTTTGTATGAAAAATTGAGAGGTGCATGTAGACTCTCAACGGATACAGTCAAGTCAATCTTCAGATGACCCTAGGCAATCAACTGTTCTATTTTCAAAGGCTGAAAACAAAAGTAATTTTGAAAATCATTGGATGAAAAGCTGTTTTTCCTTTGGTAGATGTAAAATGGTTATCTTACAATAAATCCCTAAAAATGTTAAGTAATTTGCAGGAGTCTCCCAAGCCAGCCTGCAGAGGGTTATGGGTAGGTAAACTTCTTGCTCTACTCTGAGCAAAGCTATCAGTACTATGCAATGTTCTTCCTATTGCTACTGTAGTATGTTTGTGATTCACCTACTATTAAATAAATAAATAAACAAACCCCTTTACCTCTTTCCCAATGAACCAGTTCCAAGATTTCCGTAAAAAAAAAGACCTCCCAGAACATCATTATTTCCAAAGGAAGAGTTATCTCCTTCAGATCCAAGATGGAGTTAGAAAGAAGACAGAGGTGTCACAATGAGCCGGCAATAATCTGCCCATGCTTTGCTGCATGCTCTCCTGTTAAAGTCCCCTGTTAGTGGGCACTGCTCTATGGGGCAGGTTAACCGATCTTTGTCATCTTGTTACACAGCTGAGGTGCTTGGCCAAAAAAAGCATTTAGCGTTCATGTACAAAAAATAAAAACTCTGTCAAGTTATGCTGTTTTGTGTTGCGTTGGAAGAAAAGAAATGGAATTATACAGAAACTAAGAAATCTAGCATTTTGTCTTCCTGTGTATTCATGTACTGTAAACAGGTTTTATTTATACCTGCTCCGTAGTGTTTTAGCATGTAAATATAAATCCATCTAAGAGAAATAGGGAATACTCACAGACATGATATTCAGATTTTTTTTTTTAAAATGACAATGCAGTAGCCATTTGAGCTTATTTGTGTAAAATACTATGCCATTGAAACCATCTGCTTAGAAGTAGATCAGAGAGGAAATCTATCTGCATGACTTTAAATCTACAGAATGGGGCTCCAAGAATTCAGGATCCATCAGCAGCTTGCATTGCTACCTAAAGTGTCTTCAACATTCAAAGACTTCTTGGATAATTTTTTTGGCACTAAGCCTGTCTTCACCACAATGCATCATCTGTAAACATGCAAATTACTTGGCTTCCAATGAGTCTCCTATAGAAGGTGAATTCTAATTAAATTTAAAGGCAGACTGTTTTGTGGTTGTTTGGTTTTTTTTTTTAATTAGGATGAATTATAAAAATGTTACTGTTTATGGTAGTGTTCTTTATGCTTTAGAGTGTAAAAATGCATTGTAATTTCTAAAATTACTTCAGACACTGGTAGCACATTTTATTTATGCCTCTGCACTGCATTAAAACCATAAATGGTTGGTACTGTCACCAGAATGGGAAAGCTATAAACTTTAGTTAAACTAGAATATAGTACAGTGTGAGAGTGTGCATGTGTGTATGTGTGTGTGCATGTGTGACAGAGAGAGAGAGAGGGAGAAGAGACATCAGGCAAAAGATAGTAGCTGTATGTTGAAATGATTTTCTTACATAAATGGGCTATGCCATATTAATTTATTAAAATGTATTTATGGACCATTAACTGTAATGCTCATTTCTGATAATTAAAATAAATGAAAAAATGGCCCAGGCTACCAATCGAGAACACTTCTTGTGCCTATGGACTGTGGAGTGAATTCTAGTCTCTATTACACTGCTCAAATTCTATCAAAGCCAGTGAGTCATTTAGTATTTGAACCTGGGTTATGACAGGCAAATGTTTAATATGGCCTTTCTATCAGTTTCTATATACAAAACCATTGAAGTTCACAGTGTTCCTCCCTCTTTTTGTTATTTTGTACTGTACACAGGTGTGCTCATTTCAAGATGAGCACATGCATGGTATATTCAAAGCAGATCTATTACTCAGATTCTGACAGTGACCAAAGGAGAAAAAAAGGGAAAGGGAGTGGAGTTTGGCAAAGGGAAGGGAGTAGAGAGAAGACAGAAAAGAAACCACCCTTCCCCATACTTTGGCAAAATCCATCAATGTGAAGACCTGCCAGGGTTGTCCATGCCACTTAGACTCTATAACAGAGCTGGAGAGAAACCGGTTCTGCAGCCATCCCTTTCACTGCCAAGAGAAATAATGTGAATTGCTGGTAAGAAGTCACAGCATTGCCAGACAGTTAGCGGCAATGGCTATAACACATTCCTCCAGAGGTATGCGGTAGTTTTGTCATGAAAACTGCAGAGAAATTGCGTAGTCTGGTCTGGGGTGGACCTGTGAAGATAACGTAACCTAGTTAAAGTTTGGGTAGAAGTAAGTGGATTTTAAGCTTGACTGACTGGCTTAAATATTTAGGATATGACCTCATGATGTGTTTTTCCATTCTGCCATTTATATCTTGTCTCTTTTGTTCTCATCTGTTACACTCAGTCTCAGAAAGCACATATATTGCAAGGTTATCACTGAACAATACTGTACATTTCTTCAATAATAACTTTTCCTGTACCTTGTTTATTTTCTCTTTCTTATTTGAGTCCTTTGGTTCTTGTTACATTTTCATCATTGCTTCCATACTTCCCTTACCACCTCTGATAGGACTCTGAAAGAAATTCAGATTCCTAATCCCTGTTTTTAAGTTTTTTTCCTGGGCTGTTCTACATGTTTTCTCTAAATTTCTTTGTGCTGGTTTTGATCAGGATAAAGTTAATTTTCTTCATAGTAGCTAGTATGGGGCTGTGTTTTGGACTTGTGCTGGAAACGGTGTTGATAATATAGGGACTTTTTGTTATTGCTGACTGAGCAGCGCTTACCCAGAGCCAAGACCTGTGCTGCTTCTCACACCACCCCACCAGCGAGGAGGCTGGGGGTGCACAAGCATTTGGGAGGGGACACAGTCGGAACAGCTGACCCCAACTGACCAAAGGGATATTCCATACCTTGTGATGTCATGCTCAGTATATAAAGCTGGGGGAAGAAGAACCATTACAAGGGCATTTGTCTTCCCAAGTAATGGTTATACGTGATGGAGCCCTGCTTTCCTGGAGATGGCTGAACTCCTGCCTGCCCATGGGAAATGGTGAATGAATTCCTTGTTTTGCTTTGCTTGCATGCACAGCTTTTGCTTTACCTATTAAACTGTCTTTATCTCAACCCATGAGTTTTCTCACTTTCACTCTTTCAATTGTCTCCCCCATCCTGCAGTGGGGTGAGCGAGCAAGCAGCTGCATGGGGCTTAGTTGCTGGCTGGAGTTAAATCAAGACACTCTTTGACAGAAATAATGACTGTCATCTCATCTTCTCTTTCCTGATGCAGCAGACCTCTACCCTCAAATGGGAGACTGCTGTTTTTGACAGTGCTTGATCTTCTCACCTGTCAGTCCCAAACATGGAGCTAGTTCTTCCAAAAGGTGCTCTCACATACCTCACTGTTTTCTGGCCCCTACAAAATGCTTTTCTCTGTGATCTTGCCCTTACTCAAAAAGCAATTTATATGTTGACAACTAAAACCCCAGAAAACATGCTGCAGCAAGACACACTATGGTATACTGGCATGCAGTTCTCCCTTGGGGCTGGAGATAAGAGAGGAACCAACATATGACAAATGTGACATTGCTTATTGGAAGATTCTTAGACTGAGCACTGATAAACACTATCTAAATCTGTATAGAAGAGAGAGAGCAATCCTGAACTTTAACTATTCTTTTTTTCCCATCTTCTCACTAATTACTATGCACAGAATTTAACTCATTATTATTTTAAACCCATAATATTCAAAACCAAGCTGAACACCTGAAAAAAGTACAAGGATTAAAAGCTACTATTGTTTTCAGTGAACTTTCACCCTCTGCTATGCTAATCACTCTCTTTGTGATTATTACATTTATATATTTATAATATTTTCAGTTTAGTATGTAATAACAAATGATTAAAAAAATATTTTGAAATCCAACAAGTCAGTAAACTGGAAGAGATTACTCAAAGGTGTAAATGAAATGGACGGAGGAGTGGAGAGAGTACCAGAGACTATGAAATGGCATGCTCATATTACCAGGGTCTCAATTATCAGGATGTGCTCACATTACTAGACCTCAATTACCAGGGTCTTCCTTTTTATCCTTGCAAACAAGAAATTCCTAGGGTTCAATGGATTTTATGATGATAATTTTGCTCCATTAAAAAAAACTATTATCAAAACTGATGTTACAGCCTGAAAAAAACAGAATGTAAAGCACCACAGAAGCACGAAGAAGGTGGGCACAGAACCAAAAAGTTTCCAAGAAGAGCCTCCTACTCAAAGGCGGAGACCAGGACAGGACACAGGAGTGCAGATGCAGTTGCCAAAGTGCCAAGTAAGAGAAGATGAAAGCCTTTTTGTTGTTTCGTTGTTGTTTATTGTCTAGTCGTGAAGGTGCGAAGGCTGGGCCCACTGGCAGGGACCCAGCCAGGTGCTGTTGGTGCAACCTCATGCAAAGGAGCCTGGATATGCTGGGGTGCTGCCAGGTCATCCCTGTGGCAGGTGGACCCACTGCCATTGAGTTAAAAAAAAATGAATAAAAAAAATCAAACCTTGTCTTGCTGGCTCCATCTGGCCAAAAGATGGTCACTCTCTGTAGCAGCATCTCCATAGTGGAGTCTTCTCAAAGTGGATCCATCTTCATGGGCTTCATGCTGTTGTCTGGTAGATTAACAACCATTGGCCTCATGCCATATTTTGGTGGATTGATGTCCATGGCCTTCACATTAGAGAGGTGGTGGAGTCACCATCCCTGGAGGTGTTCAAAAAACATGTAGACGTGACGTTTTGGGACATGGTTTAGTCGACGTGGTGTTGGGTCGACAGTTGGACTTTATGATCTTAGAGGTCTTTTCCACCCTTAAGATTCTATGATTCTATGATTCTATCCTTTGATGAGCTGACATGCCTGGGCCTCACATCATGCCTCAGTAGCTGGACACACCAGGGCCCCTTGCTGTTCCCCTGTGTGCCCACAGCCATGTGCTGCACACCACCAGTCACATGATCATGGGCAATTGTTCTCATGGCACGAGAGGTGGTGTTCCTCCTCCTCCTCCACTGACTCCCCTTCTTCCTCCTGGGAGATGCCTTCTTCCTCTGCGGTTGCGGGAGCCAGCTCCGTGCATTCCCATGTCACAGTGGGCAGCCACCCACCTTGCTGCTGTGGCTCCTCTTTCTTTCAAGCATGCTTGGCACCCAAGAGCCTCGAAGCTCCATGAACTGTGTTGACTTTTTGTTCCAGATTTCCTAGAGGCCATACCTTTGGCTTGCATGTAATTTATTTTTGTTGATGCGTCTTCATCTCAGAACCTCAAAAATAATTCTAAGATATCATCGCTAAGTAACCTGAATCATTATAGGCTGATCTATAGTCCAGAATTGGTTACAATGATAATGATAATGGCTTTTTTCAGTGTGACCAGGTGGATGACCTGCTCAGCCTTGTGGCAGAGCTGAAGGAAGAAGTGGAAAGATTAAGGAGCATAAGGGAGTGTGAGAGGGAGATAGATTGGTGGAGTAACACCCTACCATCCCTGAGGTCAATAAAGCCGGTGGAGGCTCCACATGAAGCATAGGATCCCCTGCCATCTTGCCACCAAGTAGAAGGAGGGGACCTAAGAGATGGAGGGGAATGGAAATAGGTCCCAGCATGGGGTGGCAGCCTCCCCGCCCAGCCTCCCTCACCT
>VXBL01001841.1:10300-32482 GCA_013400195.1 Aramus guarauna
GGGCGGGGGGCCTGGGAAATGTTTTGGGGTTTGTTTTTTTTTTTTTTTTTTTTTTTTTTTAGCTGAAGGATCTGCTTATCCATTGCTTTTTTTAATGCATACATGTATATATTTATTTGCACATGTATATCTATATTTTTTTTATGTAGATATATATATATAGAGCGATGCTTATATGCATCCTTTCTGCACGGAAGGGTGGGGGGTGCCTTGCTCCTGCGTGGGTGCCAGATCTGGAGTGGGGCAGGGGGCTGCCAGTGGGTCGGCATCCTCTCCGGGGGCTGCTGCTCCCAAACCCCCTGTTGCTGTGGGTCAGCGCTGGCGAGCACAACGTTTCTCAGCCAGCTGGGGAGGCAGGCAGGGAGGGAGGGATGGATGGATGGATGCTGCCAGGCGGAGGGAGGGGAGACGCTTGCCCAGCTGTCCACTGCAGAGGAGCCGGAGAGGAGAGGGTGTTCAAAAAATATGGGCAATCGGGGTGGTTTGGCTCTCGCCGCCCCGAGAGCTGGCCGGGAGCAGACGGGGCTCGATGGCCCTGGCACCGTGTCGGTGGCTCGCCTTGACGCCTGCGTTTGGGTCGTGCCCGAGCTGGGGACCGCTGCCTCTGCTGCCTGAGAAGTTATTTTAGGATGCAAATTTTACCTGGGCTGGAGAGGTTGCCTTTCCTGAGAAAGTTTCTCATGAAATAATCCATCCAGACGTGTGGCTAATTTAGCAAAAAGCGGCGTATCCTGCTTTCCCTGCAAACTGGGTTTGTCCCGGTTAGAAACACCCTCCGGCAGCGAGGGGCTGGCGTGGCAAGAAACCGTCTTTCTCTGTTCCCGCACCCAGCAGCAAAGAAATGTGTCCAAGCAGGCTGCTTTTTTTATTTTTTAAATAGGCTGGTTTCCATTCCCCAAAACGCTGTTTTTGTTCACAAGCAAGCCCAGCCGCACCCCGCAGAGGCAAGGCAAGGCACCGCTTGTTGGCTGTGTGGTCAGGATGTGCCCCTTGTCTGACACCCTGCTCTGTTGATGAGGAACGTGGGGTTTTTCTTAATGTTTGCTTGCAGCAGCGACCACAGCAAGGAGGGCTGGAGGGGTGGGGGGGGGAGCAATGCCTTCCAGAGCAAACCCTGCCTCGGTACTGAGAGCTACTCTGCCTGCCTGGAGCTTCTGCCTTCTCCCCAGGGGTGCGTGGTGAAGCTCTTGGGGCGGTCCCCAGTTCTGGGAGGGGTAGGGCTTACCGCTGTGTGGGAGCGGGCACTGTCAAATCCAGCCAGATACCAGGCCTCTTTGCCTTGTTTCTGGGTATAACACTGACCAAAGGAGAGATGACGAGCTCTGACGACAGCGATGTTAATTGATACCTGATGTGTTGCCAGCTGCAAGATGGAATATGGCACAGTCCTGAGTTGGTGGGTTTTTGTTGATTTTTTTTTAATTATTTTTTTTAACCTCTTCCTCCACCCTTAAAATGGCAGGACGGAGGCGGGTAGGAGCTTCTTTGAAATGTTGTTCCTTCCGAGTTATCACGCTTATCCTGGTGCTTTTGATTCCCTTCTGGTCCTAATTTCCTGCCATTCTTGTCACTGAAGCCGCCGGGTGTAGATGCAAGGGAGGAAGGGTCTCCTGGGCGGCAGGAAGGATGCAGGAGGCTCTGCACAGCTGCTGCTCCTGAGCAAGCTCGCTCGCCCCGGTTTGTGTTTGCAAAACAGCTGATCTCTTATAAATGGGCATTTTGCTTCCAAGAAGAATTATCCTATCCATTTAATTTCCCTGTTCGGACTTCTGGTGCCTTGCTCTGCCCTGCGAAGGGAGTCTGACGCCTGCTCCCTGCGATAGTTGGTGGGAGATGCTCCAGCTCCTCCCAAGGAGGGGTACCTGTGAGCTGGGACCCACTGGCTCCCCAAAACACCTCCCCACGCTGGGCTTACCTGCAGCCGGTCCCCTCAGACCACCTTTGGTGCAGATGGGAAGCCTCGGCTTTGTAAGAATTAATGATGCTTTCTGCAAGGCTGGCCAACTGAAGGGTGGTTGAACACCAGGTCTTTCGGTTTTTAAGCCCTTTTGTGTTGTTTTTTAAACCAGTAGTCAAGGGGAATTTTAGGTTTACCACTGCGGGAACGCAGCTAGCAGCCAACCTTGCATCCCCAGCTGGGGAGGGATGCGTTGGTCGCCACTGAAGCGTGAAGATCCTTTTTTGGGGTGGCATTCAAAGGCTGGACTTGATGCTGAGCACTGTTGCTGCAGGGTGGCTGCGTCGGGACCCCAGCTCTGACCTCAGGGAGGTGCGGTACGGGGCACTCACCGCCCTGTGGTCCTGCCAGCTGGTTAGCATGCAAGGGCTGCTGGGCTCCTCGCGCTCGTTTGCTTCTCATTTGCACAGCCGAGGTCGGGTGCTGTTGATGAAAACAAGCAGGACGCAGAGCCCAAAGTTTGTCAGGCTCCTCATTGTGCTTCACGGGAGCTAGCTCCAGCACCGAAAGGAAGAAAGGAAGCAATTCTCAGCCTTAACGGTGTTAACAAATACGAAAAAAAATGCCAATAAGGTTCTAAAGTAGACCTGCTACCCTGCTGGAGTGTAAATAAACTGACACCCCTCTGCCTCCCCCCCTTTCCTTCCCCTGGCAGTGCAAGGGGAGTTTCACAAAGCTGCTGTGTTGAAAAGCAAAAGGCAGTGCTGCTGCCAGCTCCCTGGGGTGCCTCGGCAGCCCTCTCTGCCCGAGACGTTTCATTTTTATTCCTCACTTGGGGGTTGTTTTTCCTTTGTGCATGCATTTTTGAAAAGAAGATGGCAGGCTTGCTGGGGTTACCTGCTCGGTCCAGGGTGACCCCTGAGGAGGGAGCAGTAGCTGCTGCATGGACCACTCATACAAGCGGGTACTCATCTCAGGAAAGAAAGGGTCTCTGCGTGTTTCACAGCGGCACCCACTGACCGAAGAGGTGGGAGCGTCCACGGGCAGCGCCTCGGGATCTCACCTGGTTAGTAAAACACAGGGCTGGTAAGATAAAAGCTTTTCTGTGCTCCAAACTTGGCTGGAAACCTTGAGGTGGCCGGTGGAGAGGCGATGCTCTGCTTCCCTGCCCTGCGGGAGGGAGCGCTGTTGGTACCCGTTGCTGGTGCGATGGGCAGTCCCAGCTCATCCTGCAGTCCGGAGCGGGGCTGGGCACATGGTGGGATGAAGCTGCTTCTCCATCCCGCTCCTGGTAGATGGCCGGACTTCAGCTGCTCTCCTGAATTATCTGAATCCGATAGCAGAGGCCAGCGCATGGGGCTGAACTGACCACTGCTGCAAAGAGTCCCTGGAGAGACCAAAGGAAGCTAGAGAGCTATTTTAAAATGTAATTAAACATAACCAAGGAGAAATTGGCTTGCTCCGAGAAGGATCGCCCAGCTTATTAGCTAATACAGCCCGTGGCAGCCTTCCAGGTCTTAGAGAACTGCTGACTGCCCTCCCAGAAAGGTGTCTAATTAAAAGGAAGAGCTTGCTCCTAATGCCATTTTCTTGGCACCATGTAACTTTTTTTTTTTTTTCCTCACTTGTGTTGAGGGAATGTGGTGCAGTTGGGGTGCAAAGGGGATGTAGGCTAAGAAGAGAGGAAAGCTGGAAGTGAAAGTCTTGACTGTGGTTGGAGTGGAGGAGACAAGTATTTGCTTGTGCAACACCGGAAAATCTGTCGGCCGTCCCCTGGAGTCTGCAAAGGGTGCACAAAGGTATTTGAATTTTGGTGATGAGAGATGATGATGGTGGAAAGTGACTGCAGTCTGTTGTTGTGGACAGCCCTGCTGAGCAGCTTGTGACCCTCCTGACGTGAGGAGGGTGGCTGGTGACTGCTATTCACAGGTTTAAACAGAAAACTGGTGGTTCACGCAGCATGTGGCTCTGAAGCACGGGTTTGCAATAACTCCCTGGCCTCATAAAGCAGCATGCATTGGGTTTTGGGTGCAGGCTTGCAATGAGTGCTGTTTAAATGCTCTTAGTGATAGCGGCTAGCAGGCTACTCTGCTGCGGACTGCGGGCTTTGGTTTGGTTATTGGTCTCCCTGGGAGTCACAGAGAGCCTTTCAAGCCGTGAGAATGAGACGCTGGCCCAGCATCTTCTGCTGACTTCAGGTTTGGTGTCATGGGATGATGTATAGGCAAATGTATTTCTATGTGTGTTTGACCCTGCAGCTATTTAATGCCTGTCTTTGAAGGGCAAGGGAGGGATTTTCTTAGTAGGCTTGGTACCTGGACCCAAGTTTAACTGCTTGATGGCTCTCTGGGATGTGTTTCTGGGCTCTAAAGTGAACACAGTCCTGCTAGGCACCTACAAAACCTCTTCTGAAGCCTCTGCATGCAGAATGTTATTTAAGCAGGTCTTCTGAAGAGACGGGCATGCTGCCCAACAGGGTTACCCAATTTCAGTTAATGGGCTGGGCTGCAGTTGCAAGGAGTGAGCGTCGCTGGCGGCTGGAGGGGATATTGCTCTGTTTTCCTGAGGTTATTCTTCTATCAACCACTGTAGTGCTCATCTGCAAGAGCATTAACCCACGTACGATGCCTTGAGAAACGCTTTGATCCTGTACTGTATGGGTGCCTTTAACTGTATGATTAAAAAGGGAAAGCAGTTCTATTACCATTGTACTTAAATGCTTACGTATGGGGCCAAATTAATTTTAAAGCAGTATCTGAAATGGTTTTCCCCTCCGCTGAGGACGATTAAACCCTGCTGGTAGATGTCAGTGTTCTATCTGCAGCAGAGATCAGGCTGTGGTGGTGGGGAGCAGCCTGAAGGACTTGGTGCTACCCATCAGAGGACCCTGTTCCTTGATTTTTGGTGCCAGATTCCCGCTCTTCTCCCATCCATCAAGCTTTATTTGGCCTCTGGCATGCTGTTCCTCTGGGAGTGTTCCTCTAGAGCTTGTTTTGAAAAGCCCTGCAGTGTTGTGGGGCTGGTAACTATAGGCACCAGTGGAGAATTTCGCCCGGTCCGGCAGCTCTATTAATAGCCGCTGCTGGAAGGTGGTGGCGGCTGCACTGCTCGGAGCAGAGCATGGGCTGCGGGCTGCCTTCCTCCGCCTGCCTGCAGAGCACAGGGCTCCTTGCAAACACACTTTCTGCAATTTCTGGGCAGGCCTTGCCTGCAAACTTTCAGCCTGACCTTTGGTGGCCGCCAAGCATGATGGCCGTGGAAGGAAAGACCTCGCCTGCGCCTTCCAGGAAGAGTCCTATCCATGGCTGCAGGTTGTGAGTGCCTCTGCTGAGCTCGGCGGAGAAGCTTTTATGTTGTGTCGCTGTCAAACTGTAACCGCATTTGTCTGAATTAAGT
This sequence comes from Aramus guarauna, assembly GCA_013400195.1. Taxonomy (NCBI): domain Eukaryota; kingdom Metazoa; phylum Chordata; class Aves; order Gruiformes; family Aramidae; genus Aramus; species Aramus guarauna. The sequence continues at coordinate 15,594 of VXBL01001841.1, forward strand.
CACTTTCCCTCTTACACTCCCTCAAAAAATCTTATGGGCATCCTGATGTGTTGGTGTTCAGGGCATCCCACAGTCCACCCTGACAGGCAGCAAGGGGGAGATCTGTAGCCTTTCTCGCCTTAAAATTTTAAGTGAATTTTTGGCATGAAGTCCTGCCATCGTAACATGAAGGCCATCGCAGCATCAAACCAACGTTCCCCGGTTTGTGGGTTGCTGTTTGCTCTCAGCCTTCCGCTGCGCCCCGAGCCCTTTCAGTAACCGTAAACTCTGTAGTAAACTTTCAGTAAACTCTGCAGGTTACACCTATTTGCGGTAGAAACAAAATTCAACTGCTTTCCAGGAAGCAAGGCACAGGGTGCGGGCAGGCTCAAGCACTGCCTGTGCCTCTGTCACCAACACTCGCATGTTCCACTTCTGCCTGCCTCCGTCCTTGAGATGGTAGTGCAAAACCTGTAAGGTCCTAGCACGCATCTTGCAAGGGCTTGTATTGCCCTTCCAAAGGTAATTTCTATCAAGTTCTGAATCTCTAGCTCCTTGCTTTTTTCCCCCACTTGTGCTAGGTGCACCAACAAAGTGATACTCCATTATGCACGGTGTAAATAATAAAAAATATGATATCTGCTGCTCCACCTGGAGACCAACAAATGACCTGAGAGCAAAGCATTCAACTCCAAATTAGCAATTCATTCCTGGCTGTACGAGGGGCTTCTTGCGCAGCAAGATGCCATGGCCTCGGCAAGCCATTTCATCCTTCTGCACACCAGTTCCCCACACCTAAAAGGAGGGGGATCCAGTTTTACTCCATCTCAGCTGCTTTGAAGTTTGTGCTGGAGAGGAGCCGTGGGGAGCCCCAGTTGGGCTCCCCGAGCAGGGTCCAGGTGCTGCCCTCTCAAAGGGCTCACCTTCCAGGTGGTGTAAGGGAAGACACAAGCCCGTGCAGCCTGAAAACTTGTTAAAAATCTCTAATCATCTATCTGAATCATAAACCAGCTAAAATCCATTAAGCTTTTTCGGCAGCATCCTGCTTCTTGTTACTAACTGTGGTATTTCACAGTTACTGCGGTGTGGGCTCCGCCAGCACTGGTTTTTGCAGCAAGGCAGGAGTGTCTCCTGGCCCTTGGGCTCCAGTGGGTTGGGAAGCAGCATCCTGGTGGCAGGACCGGCCGTGGGAAGCAGCACTGCTAAAAATACGGCATTGTGAAACTGCTGGCACCTCTGCTTCCCTCCTCTGACAGCTTGAGCTGCAGGATGTCTGCTTTTCTTTGACATGCCCGGCAAGCCACCCTATAGCCAGGACTTCCTCCTCCTCCTCCTCCTCCTCCTCCCTGCCAGGAAACCTATTTTGGAAAGGGGCAGAGGGGAGGGAGCAGGAGGAAAAGGGCTGGGGGCAGCGGAAGGGAGCAGGGGCTGATGCACGTCCTGGTGTACGTGAGTGTCTGGGGAGCAGCGAGTGAAGGCGGGAGCAGCTCGGATATGGGGTGCCCCATGTTAAAGGGGAGAACAGGGCCATTCCCTGCACCCCTGAATCATGGGAATTTCTCAGGGAGGGGAGGAGTGACTGAGCTGTAAAAGATGGATTTGTTCCCTTGCCCCACAGCTTTATCTGGGAAATTTTAGGGCGAATGGCACAATCCAGGAGAGAGCCCTGTTATGTGCAGAGTGGACAGGGCAGCAAACCGGGGCTGCACAGCTGCCTTCATCCTGATGCTCAGACAGTGATACCCCATCACGTGAGGTACTACCCCATCACGTGAGGTACTACCCCAGCACCTCTCGAGGGGCTGGAGGCTGTATTTTCCCTCCCTGCGGCAGCATCCGATGGGGGCTTCCCCTGGCTGTGCCCAGCGGGAACAGCGTCCCTGTGAAAAGCAAGCCTTGGGCAGGCAGGATCCAGCTGGAAAAATCTGGCTGTCTGGAAGAAGCAATAAATCTCTGGAAGCTGGAAAATAGCAGTAAAGAGGAAGCACTGGAGTCTGCCGTGCCACCTCTGCTGTGCCGGCAGGCTGCTCGGGGCGCGATCTCTGGAACCGACCCTGTCCTGGGCACCACTAAGCAATGCAGCGGGGAGCCAGTGCCCTGGACTGGGTGCCCTTCTAGGCTCACAGTGGATTTTTGAAGGGGCAGGAAAAATGGAGGAGGTGTTATTTCCATGGAGGGGTGGTTTTCTTTTGGGATTTCGGGGGGTATGTCTGTGGGATTTTACTATTTTTTTTTAAACAAAGGTGTACAAAAGCGCAGGTAGGGGAAGGCAGCAGAATGAGCTCAAAACACTCGAGAGCAAAGGCAAGTGCAAAGCTGTAAAAGCAGCCAAGAAAGTAGCGCTTTAAACTCTGGAAAGTAATCTGGATGCCCTGAGTTGGAGTCTGAGCAGTTGCTTGTTTCAGTAGCATCCACCTCTGCAGGCACCTCCAGGGGAAGGGCCGGCTGGGCAGGTGGGCTCGTGGAATGCCGATCGAGGAGCGACGGAGCGCTGGCGTGGCTGAAGCTGCAGCTCTTAGATCATTGCCATTGTTAAAGCAGTCCTCGAAAATTTAAACACAGAGCTGTGCTGGGGCACTGGGGGTAGGTATATCTGGAAGGAGCGATGGCCCCAGCCGCTGAGATGTTTCCGACTAGCTGGGCAAGCACAGAGCAATGAGGTGACCTGCTCATGGATACCTACGGGGGGGAAAGAGTTATTTAATATATGAGGTTATGCAGCCTGGACACCAGCATGATGCTGCCATTGGTGGTTGGAGCTCTTCTGGCTCTTGTGTCAGGGGACAACAGCAATTGTAGGATGGGGAAGGAAGAAAATACCGAGCCTGTATCTGGAACAAGTTGTATTAAAAATGAGATTATCACAGGCAAGGTGCGGTGGAAGGCAGGGTTACTGCTGTGAGCCGATGAGCTTTTCTCCCTCATCTTTCTTTTGGGAAGAAAGATGCCTTAATTATGTTCTGTGCTTCTTGGTGGTGGAAGGATGTATGGTTTTCATGGAAAAAGTTACTCATCGTAGCCTAAGCCCTGTTTTCATTAGTAAGAGAAAGCAATGTTCGCTTAAGAAATCCAGCTGCTGTTGGATTAAAACTTCTTTTCAAAGGTCCTCTGTGCTCTGTTAAAAAACCAAATGGAGTCAGGCGGTGCAGGACAGACAGACATGGGGTGTTCCCAGGGTGCGTTCGGGCTGAAACCGGGAACATCTGGGGATGGTTCAGCTGGCTGCCATAGGCAGACCTCACCACCGCGGTGGCTTTGATGAGTCGGAAGAGGCTCTATCCCATCTGCTGATGCTCCCAAATGATTAAGAAATATTTTGAGGGTAGCTTGCGGCCTGCTGTCAGTTCTGTGTTGGGCATTTTGGGACCAATTTGATAGGAAAGCAGCGGCATCTCCTGGCACTGGTGTCGCTCCAGCCTTGCCATGGGTGGCAGGGGGTGCTGGGGTGGGTACTGCTGGGCACGGAGGGCAGCGTGCTGGGGCACAGCAATGGCTCCTTGCAGAGGGAAAACCAAACCAGAAGGGACTGCAGTCTTTTCTTCACTTCTTCCAGCCAGCACAGAAACCCCAATCTTCCTCAGGGTCTTTCCTCCCCTGGGAGCCACTGAGACCTTTACTTCAAGAGTAGCACTGATTAATTTGGGGACATTCTCCTCCTCCTGAGAGGATAAACATGGGCTTCATTACGTCCTCAGACAATGAACGAGCCGTGCCAGGCTGGATTTGGGTAACTTTCTGTGAAGCCACAAGCTGCCTTATTTGGAGCTGGATTTGAGCACGGACTGGCTTTCGTGACTTTCCTCTGTAGCGTGTGTGTGGAGAACTTTGGACTCTCCCAAGTGCAAGAGGGATGAGGGACTGTGCCGGTGGGGAAGTTGCATTGGTTGCTGTGGGAGAAGTGTTAAAAGCTGATCATTTTGCTGTCAAATTGGGGAAAGGCTTGTAAAATCTTCCCTCCCTCTCCAGGGAGCTGGTGGGGATTTTCTCCCTCCAGTAACTGAAAAAGCCCCAAGGGCAGCTTGCCCTGCGTTTTGCACAAATTGTGTGGGTTTGCCCCAGGTTTGATGGCACCCCTGTAGAAATCGCGTGGCTGGGCTTTGCAGAAGCAAGCAAGGAGGAAGATCACCAGCTGACCTCCCAAGGGGCAAAGCGGGACTCCCACCAGCAGCCTGTCTTGCAAATCCCAGTCCTCGTGCGTTCACCAAGGCTCTGCTGCACTTGCACGACTGAAGACTTTCCACTTCTACTGAGCAAACTTTCTCTCTTTTTCTTTTTTTTTTTTTTTTTTTTTTTTCCTAATGTGACCTTCATGGTGCCTCTCATGCTTGTAGTGACCTGACTCAGACCCTTTTGAAAAAAAAATGGTGTTTTCATTTCTGTACTTCTTGGTAGTTATCTTCCCTTTTTTAAGATGAGTGGCTTTGCAGATTTAGGACACTCAGAATTAAATCAGCATTTGAGCAGGTGCTTCCAGCCTTTCGTAAATGTGATGTTAAATTCTTAAGGTTTTTGGTTTGGTGGTTTTACATGTGTTTACATTTTTTCCCCTGTCTCTCATGGTTTTAAATTGGGGGGGGGAGGGGGGTGTGTCATGGAGAACACAGTGAGTCCTGCTGGAAATGCTCTGGCTTGAGTTCCCCTCGGTGACCCCTCCCCGCTGCAATGCCCCCCATCCACTCCCGTCCTCTGCTGCCGTTCCCCTCCCTTCCCTGGAAGAGAAAGCAGTGGGGAAGTCAGTCATAAAACTACCCGTTACTTGGACATAAATATTCCAGTGGTAAGCTGGGGTGATGCTCCATAGGCAGAACACCTCCTCCTGTGTTTGAAGCGTGTTTTTATCCTTGCCCTGGGGGCTCTGTGTCGTGTGTCTGCTTGCACACGCGTGTGTGGGTGCTCTGCCGCACAACCAGCGTGGCCAAGGCGGCGGTTTCAGCCTCGTTGGCTTGCAGAGCTGCTCAGCTCCGGTGAGCATCTTCGTGGCGGCCTCCAAAAGCGGCGTGGCTGTGTCGTGCCCTGAACCGAGGCTTTGCTCTGCTTCAGTCCCTGTATTAGGGTGCTAAGGAAAGCCATACGTGCCGGAGGAGCAGGAGAGTGTGGTCCCAGCTCATGGCTCACCCACGGGGACCTGCGTTCAGGTTTCTCTTTTTCTGTCACGTTATGAAGTAAAACAGGCAGTGAACTGAGCAGTGGAAGCGATGGCCGCAGGGGTTCCTGTGCTCAAGGGACACCTTGGAAGATAACTAGATATTAATCAAAGCAATGCTCTGAGGGCAGCCAGTGCGAAACTTTGTCTGTCCTCTCCTGATGTGGGACATCCCCGAGACCCGTGGAGGCTAGGGGGTGCGGAGTAATGGGATATAACACAAATGGTGCTGGAAATGTTACCAAGTCCCACAGAGTGTAGTTCCTTAGTTATCTGTATGCTCCTAAACACCGTGCTAAATGTGGACATCATGAGGAGTGTGTTTTAGAGAGGTTGGAGGTGTTGTGGATCCCTTGCGAGCAGGCGCAGCAGCAGTTCAAAGCCACAATGCCTCTGCTCTTTCTCTGCGTTGCTAGCAGTTTTACTGCCTCTTGGTGTCACGTTGGTTGGACGAGCCTCCCCCGAGGCAGAGCAGGTTTTGGGGGTGCAGAAAGCTCTGTCCCACTAGGTCTGCTCAGACCGGAAGCCTGACCCTGGGTGCAAAGTAATGTGCACAGGAGTCTGGGGGCAGAGGGAAAAACTGATGCTCCTCTCTGCTTTCTGAGCCACAGTCTCCCCATCCTTCCTACTCAGTTCTCATCAGATCAAACAAAACCCAAAACCCCGTTTGTACGTCACAGAGAAATGAAGCGGGGTGATAACAGCCCCTTGGGAAAAGGGAGTAATTGGAGCTGACCCTAACTTCTGTTGAAAAGCTCTCCTAAAAACCTCAGTCACACATCTCGCGCTTCTTGGGTAAGGCTGAGCCTTCCATTTTAATAGAGTAATAAAATAGCTCTTAGGAAAGAAATCACCTGCAGGAACTGGGAAGGGCTTTGCACATCCCCAGAGCGAGGGGTGCTCTCGTACAGCCGGGAGGATTGCGTGGCTCACGTGGTACGGGGTGTAAAGCACGTTGCAGGGCTGGGATGATGGTTAGGAAGGGTGTTCTTGTACGAGGAAGGATGTTCTTGCACGTGAAAGGAGTAAATAAGAATTTGCAGAAAGATGAATGCAAACCTCCTGCTCCTGCCTGAAAACTGCTGCCCTGGGTCCGGTGTGGCCGGAGCGGTGGGTAACGCCTGCTTCCCTCTGCTTTCTCCCCAGCTGGCCGGAGGCATCATCCTGGGAGTGGCCCTGTGGCTGCGGCATGACTCGCAGACGACGAGTATCCTCTACCTGCAGCTGGGGGACAAGCAGGCCCCCAACACCTTCTACGTCGGTAAGTAGGTCTGGGGGGGATGCTGGTGTTGCTGCGTGGGTGTCAAGCCCCAGGGTGGACTGCAGTGTGCCCAAAAGCAGGGCTGAAAGCTCTGGGTGAGCAGCAGGCAGGTCGGGCTAAAAATACCTCCCGCTCCCCCTGTAGTCCCCAAAATATCCCCTGCCGTGCCAATCAAAGCGTTCATTAAATGTTGGCCGTGACCCAAGTGCAGAATCCAAAGTCACAGCAGCTAAAAGTGCAGAGAGACGTGTTGCAACATAGCAGGTTTTCTCCAGTGCTGTTCTCCACTGCGGTCTACCCTGGAATGTGTTTGGGAAGAGGGGGGACTTCTTGGAAGCACGTCTCGTTTCCTATCCAAAGGGATGTAAAAGTAGCCGATGGAGCGGCTGGCAGAAAGTGAAGCTTGGCGAGCTTCGTGACTCATGTTCTCCAGGAGGGGCAGGTGGAGCCTCGGTGTGTTATGGTTAAGCTTAGCGTGATTTTTATTAATTTGACAGCACGCTGGCTTGCTGGAAAATTAAACCCCCTATTTTTGCCCTATTCTCCAACAATCCCTCATGGATGAGGGGGAGCAGCTTGAAGGAGGGGTTGGTTGCCAGGCAGGGGCTGGCTTGGAGTACAAGCTGCCGGGGAGAGGACCCATCTGATCCGATGTCCTCACCTGTAGCTGAAATTACCTTCTGGCAAGGGTTTTCCTTTGGTTTGCCCTGCTTGTCCATGAAGCGGCATTCCTGAGCCCTCTCTCCCTGGCTGTGCCTGGTTACAGTTGATGCTCCCACTGTAAATAGCTGTGGGTTTCCCTCTCTTGCTGTCTCCCCTCTCCTGCCTCGCACCCAGAGCTCCGTTTACGGCATTTCTGCTTTGTAGATTTTCAATTTTAAAAAGAGAAAAGGGAACTCTTAAGAAATTAAACACGCTCCTTTCCAGAAATCAGCCCAAACATCTCCTTCCTTCTGGGGGCCAACAGCTGATGGTCTCCTTAGTTAACATATTTCTTCCAAAACTGGGGGGACCTGGAGTGTGGGGGCCAAGTCCTCCCCTCCTGCCTGTTGGGCATCTTCTGCTCTTTCACCCCTTTTTGTTTTGTCTTTGTCCTCGGCCTTTGTTATTTAGAAGACGATGGGGAACGGACTGCAAGTCCCACCACCACGCTGGCTTTCTGATGCTCGTGATTTGAGGCTGGCTGTCTTTTTAAAGTTATATTCAGCAACAGATCGGCCTGGATTCCTTCTGGCGGCTGTAATTTCCATGCAGTAATAATAGCAGAGCATTTCTTTCAGCTGCTGCCTCTCCCAGCCAGCCCTCTGGAGTCTGAAGGCTGGGATTTCTTTTTGCTTTTCCTTTTTTTTTTTTTTCCCCTCCACAACCGATACTCCCTCCTTTTTCTCCTCTGGCATCCAACATACACATGCACACAATGTTCCTGCTTTGGGAGCAGGAACCTCTCTGGGGTTGGCCTTCAGAGCTGAGGTTTTTTTTCCCCTTGCAAATCACTTTTTGGTATCTGGCGTGGAGTGCTGGTCCCGGGATCTGTCAGGAGGCTTTTAAAGGCAGGCCAGGCTTTGCCGTGGTGCTGCAGGACAGGGGGAAGCGATAAAAACTGTCAGAGGAGGAAAACTTGCACCGTGAGGTTTGTACTTGGTGAGGAGGTGGAGTGGGAAAGTGGCGCTTTGGTGTCTCTGGTTTTTCTCTGTGTCCTTTCCCCTGCCCCGAAGTTAAAGCTGTTTTGTAAAGTGTGTTTTCCCGGAGCGTCCGTGTGTCACAGAAGAGGAAAAATAATTAACACAGCTGGTCAGCGTGCAGGATTTGATGGCAGTGGGGAAGTGAGAGAAGGAGGATGCAGGGAGCAGGGCAGCAACCGGGGTGCAAGGTGTGATGCTCATCTGCCTTCAGCTTGCTGCAGGGCTCTCCTCAGACACACGGCAGGTTTTCACCATGGTGAGCTGCGGGCACTGGCAGCTGTTCCTCCACTCCCCCGTCCAGCCCACGAGAAGGGAGCTCCTGGGGTTGGGGTTTCCTGCAAGCGGTACCACCACCACCACCCCTCCCCCACCCCCAGCGCTTTGGCACCGTGTCCAGCCAGTTGTCTTGTGGGCTGGCTTGGGAGGATACTAAACAAGCTCTTGTTTGTGGGCTTTTCCTCGGCACAGCTCGCAAACCATCTGCTCCCCTAACCACTTGTTGCAGTCTTGGCTTTTGGCACTTCCATTTTGGCTGTGGACCCAACACTCCAGCAAATGGCAAGTTAACTGCTTCAGCGCTGTAAGACCAAGTGGTACCAGGGATGAGGATAGCTGGAGCACCGTAGTTTCATGCTTTTGTGACTATAAAGGAAAATACTCTTCATCTGAGCTAGGCGTATGGTCTAATGTGCTTTTATTTGCTTTATTTGTAGTTAAAAACCTAAACTCCTCCTTGCCTCTTGCCCTTTCGTAATACTGTGTCTGAAGTGCTCTGCGTGTCTGGAGACTGGCAAGATGTTGATAGTGGGTCAGAAGACATCCGTCAAGATAGCTAGAGGCACAGATAAGTTGTATGCTAACAACCAGTTAACTACATCTTGGATATTTATTGACCCTACACAGGAAGTACTGGTTTTAGAAAAAACAAAATGATGATTCAATAAGTTGTGGGAACCTGCGGGAAAAGGCTGAGCTGGTCCATCTCTGCAGATACCAGTACAAACTGAAGCAGTCTGATCTCTCCATAATCAGTTGGTGCTATGGTGTCATGTCACTGGTTTTAAGAGCCCCTGGGGACCCTGAAGAGGCAAGTGATACTGGATTTACTGCTTTTGCCCCATCTCGCTGGGATGATACTGAAGATAATGTGACAGGGTAAAGCCGGGATCCCCATCCTTCAGGGATTTGGTTACATGATGCTCAGAGATGGCCGCTGCAAGTGAAATGCTTTTAGCAGGGCAGGGATAAAAGCCTCAGCTCTTGTTTGCCTTAAATCCCCCCCCCCTGGATTTCATGTTTCCCCCCTTGCTGGGCTGCCTGTGTGCTGGGAGCGTGGCCGGGTGCTCATCCCCGCTGCCCGCCATTCCTGTGCTTTCCTGAAGCCACCCGGCCAGGAGCGGAGCGCGGCAGCCAGATGGTCTCGGCTTTGCTCTTGTCCGCCAGATCCAAAATAGGAAATCTGCGTCCAGCCGCTCACAGCAAGCGACAGGGCGACGCGACCCGCGGCTCTAATTAGCTCGGCCCTGGGAGCGGGGCCAGCCGGGAGGAAGAGTGCAAAGGCATCCAGAGCTGGGGTGCAGTTTTCCATGTAGCTTTGGGGGTGAGGAGAGGGTTGGTTTCGCTCCTGTTTAGTTTTTTCCTCTTTTATTAGTAAATCCTCTGATGGGCAGCGTCCCCTACCTGGAGCACTGTGGCACCGGTGCTGCTTGGGAAGGGTGTAAGGTTTTGGACAGACACATGGAGGCGGGTTAAACCTGGCCACCGAGCCTGGTCCCGCCGTTCCCGTTCCCCACCATCCTGCTGGGTATCGCTGCCCCAACAGTAAGGCAACATGGGGTTTTTTTATTTTTTTGGGGTTTTTTTTTGCCTAGCAATCAGGATGACTGTGGATCCAGCTCCAAGCAGGTCAGGCAGCAAAGCCTGGGGAGACAAGGAGGGGGCACAGCTGGGGACAGCAATGGCTTTGGGCTAATTTTAACGTGGCCAGCGTGCTTGCGAAGCGGTGTGCTGCGGGAGCGCTGGAGAGGAGACTGGCTAATGGGAACGCAGGCTTTCTAATGAGGTGAATCACAGACTCTCTTCACCATCCTGCTCCATACAAATACAATCCAGGATAATGATTTCTGCCCTGGAAATGAGCTCAAGCTGCTTTTCATGCAGACAGGTCTGGAAGAAATGGGCCAGAAAGCACAGGGATGCTTTGAAGTCTTTCTCGCAAAGGGGTACACGTTTGAGCTGAACTGCAATCACACCTGCATGCTTGTCCTTGAAGTCAGTGCAGCGTCCATCGTTGGCAAGCTTTCGTGGGCATCCTCAAGATTTGTGGAAGTTCTGTCATGAGGCTTTGCTGGCCCTTGCGGAGAGGAGGGACTGCTGAGCGGCAGGATGTATGTGCGTAGGGATCAGGACGCCTGCCTGAGCTTCCCCAGCGCTTGTCCGCTCTCCCCATGGCGTGTGAGGATGCTTTGGCCACTCTTGCCCTGAGTCCCAGATGTGGCCAGCAGTGCAGAGCATCCCAGCACATCATCCAGACAGACTTGTGTTGGCTGAGCAGTCATGGAGGAGCTCTCTCTTCTATCCGTAACAGCAGCTTTTTTCTTAATTAGCCTTTTCAGGACTGCCTTAGACAAAACTCAGTGATGTCCGGGGGTTCAGAGATGTGGGGTTTGTTGCAGAGGGGGTTGTACTGAGCTCTGGTGTGGTGCAAAGGCTCCGGAAGCCCAGAGTGCTACAGTGGGTGCAGACCTGCTATGAGCAATGGGGAGTTCTTGGTTTCTCTTCACACTCTCATCCCTGACCCCATCCCTCCAGAAATATTAGGCACCTTTCAAAGGTGGTGCCAACTTCTGTATATTGTGGGGTTAGACTCAACAGCAAGTCTTTTGCTAAACTTGTTGTGAAAGGGCTAGAGAAGAGCCCAAGAATCCTGGTCTCTAGTTCCTGTAAAAACACCAGTGGGTTTTTACCACCTTCTGTCCTGGCGTGAGGTGCTGCAGCGATCCTTGCAGATGCACACAGCTAGTTCAGCACAGGGTTCTTATCTCACCCATTTGTGCTCTACTTCTTCAAGGCTCTATCTGTCAGTGGTTTCCCAGTAGAGACGCGAGCTGTGGTCAGGCTTGCAGTGGAAACAAAAGTTTGAACTACAGTGAGCAAAACGGATTATTTAAAAAAAAAATATATATATATATTTGGGGTTTTCTTAAATAGAAGTACATGCATTTTTTTCTCTTTTGGAAATAAACTTATTTACAGTTAAGGGAAATTTATTTAATCACTTAAAGAAAAAAAAAAAAAGGCTGAGATTTACTGGTTCTAGATTTTCCTCTAATCACTTTCAGGTCAACTCCTTCAATAATAGTGGAAATCTTTTTAAAATAGTAGTTTTGAGGAAAAACACTTTGTCAATACTTCCCTCTAAGTATCTGGCTTATACCATATAGCTGACAATACAAACAATCCTTTTTTTTGTATTCTTGTCGTAGAATTCAATTTCTATTAGAAAAGCGACTTGTATTTAACTGTAATTCAGTCTGCCTTCATTGTGACCAGCTCCCGAGATTCATTTACTCTGCAGACTAAAATTGGTTATGACTTAAGGCCATGAATTAGTGTCTTTGGGTTATTTTTTTGGTTCAGAACTATCCAACTAAAAATAATGTAGTTGTCCTCCTCCTTTGTCCTGTCCGGATGGCTCTGCCACCGGGGCCCTGTGCCAAAGGTGGTTTCTTGCTCTTCAGAGCTGTTTAGACCCGTAGCTTTGACCGTTTTCCTTTGAAGACCTGCCACGTGTTTAGGCATGCAAAGTCCACAAGAAATCCTCCAGTGGGATTTGGGCTCTGTCGGTGGGTGAGAGAGACCACAGGCCATGTAGAGATCTCCAGAAGCGTTGCAGTCTGGGGCAACAGAGGATGGGCTGACTTGTCCATCCTGGGTCTTCTGTGCTGTGTCACTATTGTCCATCCCAGTCCTGGAGATGTGCAGTAGACCTTCTCCCAGCTCTGGCCGGCACGCTGATGTTATGAAACTAAAGCCTCCTTCCAGCGATTCCGAAAAGAAATCTGACTGTGGCATCTCTGTCTGGAGTCTGTTTGGGTACGGGTGTGCAGACAAGGATGTTGTTTGGGGTTTTCTCCATCTCTCCTTTGCTTTGCTGACAGAGGTGTGTCCTTTGCTTCCTTCTTGCCTTGTTCTTGCAGACAAGGGCAGCATGTACAGCCTTTCATCTCCCTGTGTGAGCCACACAGCCCCAGGAGAGCTCTCCATGCTTTGCGACACTGTTGCTCCATCTGGAAGTCATTAGCAGCTAGGGAGCAGCGATGTTTTTCTTGGGAAAGGAGGTGGAGAGGAATGGAGGGGCTTCCCAGTTGTTGTCTTCCAGCAAACCCTCTCTTTTTCCACCCCCTCTCTCTCACTCCACTTCCAAGAAAGCACTGTTGGCTCTGCTGGGCCAATTCCACCAGGCAGCTGGTCAAAAATGTCCTCCCTCGCTGGCTGGCTGGGGCAGCCACCCCTTTCCCACTCCCACCCCATCCTGGAGGGACTTTCTGCTCCCTGCCTGTATCTTGTCCCCAAGCCACAAGGAAGCATGGACAGGTCAGGACTTCTCGGTACGGAGTCAGGACTTCTTGGTACAGAGAGGGTGCTCTTCCAGGCTTCATGGTGTGGTGTAGGAAGGAGTCTCCATCCCAGCATTGTCCGATGGGCCCACCCTTCCCTGTAGCAGGGCTGGTGACAAGCCCTGTGGTGTTCAGCATCTCATGGCCAGGACCCGTGGCAGGCACCACAGCCCGCCCTCCCTCAGCATCTCGCAAAACTCTTGGATGTGTAGAGTCTTCCCCTGAGAGCCGGTCTGTTGGGAGGGTAAACACAAAAAGCTCTATTCCCTCTGCTCTCAGCCCCTTTCTAAAGCACATCCCATGGGGAGGGCAGGCATGGCTTGGAGAGCCACCCAAGCTTCCTGGGAAGCTTGATGTGGTGCTGGGGAGTTAAGTTTTTTGGTGGTTTTTGGTTTTTGGGGTTTTTTTTGTTGTTGTTGGTTGGTTGGTTTGGGGTTGGGGTTTTTTTTTGTTTTTTTGTCTTTTGGAAACATTGCCATGGTGACCTGGGGGAAGAGACTGGCTTCCATTAGCTTAATGAGTTAAAGCTGCTTGGAGAGGAGCAAAATGGGAGGAGAGGTAGGGCACTGCCCAGGAATGCCCATGCCTGGAGCTGCACAGCATCTCTGATGGGGTTGGTGGGGCACAGAAGGAGGGCTGGACTGTTCCCTGCTTGTTTCAGAGGGACTCTGCTGTGCTTGTTCCTCCTTTTATTTGTTTTTCATTATTTCCTTTTTTTTTAAAGTTTTTTTTTCTACTTGTTTTTTGACTTCTCAGCAGGGAGAGGATATGGGTTTTACAACCCTACAGGCACCAGCTATGCTGCTTTGATGCCAGAGCAAGTACTGATGTTGAATACTGCCTCTTTCTCTCCCTTCCCTGCTCCCAGAACTGAGCATCCTGCTTCCTACCTGGCCCGGAGGCAAAGGGCCCTCCATGGGGGTATCATCATGAGCTGGGAACTAAGCTGGCCGCTTGCTGCTTTTTTTTCTTCCCCACCTAGCACCATCTAGAGAGAAGTGCTCAATGACTGTCCATCCCCTGGGTCTGATGTTCAGGGGCTTTCCATGTGGCTAAAGCTTCAGGAGGTCCCTGCAGCCCAAAGCTGCACGCGCCATTCTCGCTTCTTTTTCTGATGTTTTACATCCTGATGCTCTTGAGTGAAGAGATCCTATCATGGTTGCTGTGCTCTTGCTTTGAATTCAGACAGGACCCTGAACCTCTCTGTAATGAGGAAGTGAAACTAAGACTGGTTGGCCCTCTTTCCTAAAGCTCTCTGTTTTAAGGCTCCATCTCAAAAGAAAGATAGAGGACTCGAGGCAATATTGACAGCATCCGTCCCTGCGAGTCCTCCTGTGACTTCCCCAGCTCCAAGGTACAGGTCCTGTGGCTCACGGCTTGCTTTTGCAAGCCGCTAGGTACACGTGGCAGCTTTAGCAATCATGCTTGCTGCTGCCTTATCTGAGAACTGTGCCATAGGGTTAGAAATCACACTGTGACATTGCTCAGGGACATGGAGGCACGTTGATACCATGAACACCTAGAACGTATTTGCTCACGCTACCTGTTGCTGCAGCTCTGGCTGTTCCCAGGGTTATCTCCTGCTGCTGTTGGATGGAGCAGCATGACTGTAGGCACTGCAGTTTGCATTTTATAGCTCTGATTTTATTTTTTTTTAATGGCAAACAGCATTTCTTGTTTTAAAACCCCTGAGAAAGCTGCAATACAAATGAGCTGGGAAGTGGCATGTGAAAGGCAGATGGAGCCTTGCTCATCCAGAATTGTGCCAGTTTGGGTGGAGCCCTGAAGGAGAGGATGGTGCTTCAGTGAAGAGTTTCCCACCCAGGACAGGCTAGCAGGAGTTAATCCCATCTCTGATGCTTAAGTGGTGAGGAGGCTTGGGCTGGGGGAAGTCTCCTCTGGCTTTAAGACAAATAATTTGCCATTCAGGATGGGGATGACAGGTGCCTTGCTCGCAGGCATGGAGCCCCAAACCATGCTGGCCGTCAGCCTTGCCGTCTGCCAGGAATGAAAGCTAAGATGTGTCAGGCTGTTTTCTGGGAAAAGGGCTTGGTCGTTCCCGTCTGGGCTGTGATTGCCGTGAAAGAGCCCCCCAGCTGCCTGGCACCCACTCTGGAGCAGAGACCCCCCCACCGGCCCCATCCCTTCAGGGGAAGGATGGGTGTGGGAAAACAAACACCACCCAAAGCGTGTGGTTGGGCACTTTGGTTGCCTTTGCTTTTGCAGCCTTCAGCACGGCATCTCCGTGGAGAAACACTGCTAGCATTCTTTGTACAAGACACTATTGTTGCATTAAATATTTTGTGCTCGTTTTTAAATAAACTCTGGAGCAGAGTGCTGCTCCGTTGCCTCCCAGGAGGCTGCAGTGCTCTGGCCCTCAGTAACAAAAGGCGACTCCATAATGGCCACTTGTTTGTGCCTGGGAATGAAGCTGGCCTTTATCCCAAAGGCCTTTTTTTTTATTTTTTTTTTTTTTTAATTTTTTTTATTTGAGTTCAGGCCAGTCATTGCTGCCCTCTCCCCTACCTGGCTGTGCTTTCCTGCTGCTCCCACCCCACTGGTCACATCCACTGAGCTCTGGTCAGGAAACCGCATGCAGTGCACATCATCTGCCCTTCCCTCCCCTCTTTGCTGTTCGCTTGCTTGCCAGCGGCGCTGGCTCTGGTGAGGAATTGCCAAAGCATGAGTGGGTAGAGAATTGGGAAGCCGGGACCCCGCTTGTCTGTCCAAGGTCTGCACAGCCTGTTTGGGCTGGGAGTTCAGCAGGTCGGGTTTGGTTTGGTTTTTTTGAAGCTGCACAAATCCCAGCAAGAAGCAAGTACAGAGGCCTCCAGAAGACTTCTATAAAACAGCAAATGTCTCTGTTCCCTCTTAGTTTCCTCCATCAGTTGAGGTTCTCACTGGGCTTTTATCTCCTTGTTTTCAGAGCAAAACTTTCTTTCCTAGCCGCCAGTGGCTCTTACGTTTTCCTGATGAACTCAATATAAGAAAGGCATTTTTTTTTACAGTGAGAACAGTCATTCACTGGAACAAGCTCCACAGGGCTGTGGTAGAGTCCCCATCACTGGAGATTTTCAAGGTATAATTGAACAGGGTGCTAGATAGTCTCTTCTAGGCTCCGTTTCTCACAAAAGGTTAGACCAGATCTTTTGAGGTCCCTTCCAGCTGCAGTATGATTCTGTGATCTGCTGGATATATTTGTTCAGCCTGGAAATTGTCTTCAGTGTTTAATTTGAGAATTAAATTTTCTGACGATCTGTGGGAGTGACCTGGTCGTTGGAGTCCCTGCAACATCATGCTGCTTGGTCTCCAGATGTGCTGCATCTGCTTGTTATCCATCTACCGAGGTGATTAGCGTGAATGGTGACTTCTCAGACCTTGAAATGACTTACCCTCAACCCAGCTTTGTCTCCTCTCTGCTGACCTAATCTGAGAAAAAGCCAGAAGCTGCTGCAGACAGGGATGAGCAAAGTTGATTTTCCCAGAGGGACTTGTGATGAAGACTCTCCAGTGGAGCCACCGAAAGCTGTAAGATGTAAAAAACTGACGCAGTTTGGGTTGAAAACCTAAGCCAGCAACATCACTAGTACCAGCTGGAGCAGTGAGGGCTGGTTCTTGGGCATTAGCAGACTCTGGTGACAATAAGCAGACTGGTTTTTGAGGGACCACTACTGATGCATTGTTCTTATTGAAACAGCAGTTATGTAGGGGTCCGAACATCTCCATCAGCTCTCTCTGGAGCTTGGCAGGCGTCCAGCAGACAGCCTTCATTTTACAGGATGCGTTCCTGCCTTCCCGTCACCTCTAGTGCCTTTGGGGCCCCTCTTCCCTGTGCACACCCCAGCCCACAGCTCACCGCGCTGGCTGGCTGTCTGGCTGCCACTGCCGATCCCTCAGCCCTATGTCATCTCCAACCGTTGGGATAAAATCACCTAATTCTGCCTCAGGCGGGGCCAGGAGCTTTAACTGCTGACCTGTCCTTTCCAAGAAACTCTACTGCGGGGTTTGTTCTGCTTGTTTTTTCCCTCCCTTTGCACCTTCAAGCAAGGAGGTGTCCTATCCCCTCTTTGGCTTTTTGCGGCCACGGGGTGCTGCTGAAGCCCTCTCAATATACATCTGAAGGTGCAACTCATGCTTTTTTTCTTTTTTTCTTTTTTTCTTTTTTTTTTTTTTTTTTTTTCTCTCCTCCTTTTGCACACAAAATA
>VXBL01001841.1:32492-44753 GCA_013400195.1 Aramus guarauna
TCCCTTCCCTCCTCCTGCTGGCAACGCTGCCGTGAGGATGTCGGTGTCACTGGCCGCAGAGCCCGTCGAGTTTTGCGACGAGGGGCTTCCTGTGGGGTCAGCACGCTCCATTGTGCCGGCGCTTCCCCTGCAGCTGGCTTCCTCCCTCCCGCGCTGCCTAAATATAGTGGGAGGCATTGTGCGAGCGCGGTGCCGGTGAGAAACGCCGTCCGGAGGGTCCCCGCACGGGGGCTGCTGGGGCCGCGTTTCCGTCTCCGCCTCTCGCCGAGTTGGCCCTTGTGTTGTTTGGGTGCTGGTGGCTTTTGTTTTAAAGATGGAAGAAGCTGGAGTGACACTTTCCCAAATTTGACGTTTTCCTAAGGGGATTTTAAACAAGTCGAGACCATTATGGTGTATCTGGTTTTTTTTAGAGAAGGGTTTACCTTGGCTTGGCTCCGCTCTCAGGGCGTACCCTTTAGACTTTGCACTTTAATTATCAGAAGATTGTTTAAAAGCTGCAAAGATAAGAAAAATGTTAAACACGACAAGCATGGACAAGCAGATTTAATCTTGAGCTCTCTTTACACTTTAATGCTGTTCCTAAAGGAGAGTTGACAGACTGATTAATAACTATAAAAACATTTTCACTCTGAGCGAAAGAAAACATTTAACTGAAGGGATGTGTCTTCCGAGCACTAGCACGATTCACTGTATTGCTTTTACCGCTGGGATGCCCCATGTATGTTTGTTCTCATCCTGATTTCTTCTTCCTCTTTCTCAGTTAAAAATGGTGACTGCAGTCTTGCCTCGTTTGTAATTATGTCTTCGATTATTTTTTGCATGTGTCCAATTTCTTTTGAATGGAAGGTGGGATTCACTTGCAAAGCAGTAGAACCACAATACTTGAGAATATTACTTAACCAAAAATGCGCTATAATATACAGGATGCACCAGGAGAAAGCCGTGGGGTTTTTTGGAAAAGGAAACTGAGCTCTCGCATTTGACTGAGTCATCACCATGGTCTCCCCAATCTCATGGCTGGTGAGACGATGGTGATTACTGGCAGGAGCAGACCTGAGCCTTGAGCTAAGCTCTTGTTTCCTGGATGAATAACTTTCATCCCTCTGTTTTCTGAGCCCCCCTAATGCCTAGTTTCCAAGCTTTGAACTAATTATGGAGTAAGTTGACTGTGCAAATTTAATAAGTTGAAGTAAAAAATGTCTTCCTCTCTGTAGAAAAACCTATAACAAACAAAAGCCAGATTATATTAAATCAGATGCCTAAGCAGTGCTTTTCCCTTAGTTTTGTGGCTTGTCTGTCTTTGAAATGTTAGCTAGATAAATATTTTTATGATGTTTAATGTAACTAAACCATATGTCTTATTGTTTATTTTAAAAGATATGCTAACTAATCATTTTCATTTCCTTTGCTTAAATATTTAAAACAGTATGTTTGTCATGGGAACTCCCGTCCTGCAGCTTTGAGGACGCTGTAAAGCCTTTGCCCTGCCTGCTATGCCCTCTGCCTTTTACCGCTCGAGCTCTCTGCTCTCATTTTGGGGGTGATGGGTTTTTTAAAGTTTTGGTGTTAGAAGCTTCAAACACTCTGAGATCCGACTTGCGTACGTCGTGTCGTTCTACTACGTCTGCAGCCACCTCTACTTGTATCTCCGAGGCCTTAATTATGCACACCGTAATTAGCTGCCACGGGGAGCCCGCGTGCGTGGCCAGGCGCCACGATGCTGCTGTACAAAGCTCTGCAGTAGCGTGCTTACCTCTCTTTCTCTTTCCCTTGCAGGAATCTACATCCTGATCGCGGTTGGAGCTGTCATGATGTTCGTGGGGTTCCTGGGATGCTACGGCGCTATTCAGGAGTCTCAGTGCCTTCTGGGAACGGTGAGAGGCACAAAGCTCGGGATGCCGCTTGGCACCGTGATGTCCCTTGCCGGGCAGCACACAACCGTGCCTCCCTCGCTGGAGGCTTTTGCAGCGAACGGGGCCGGGAGGATGCGTGAGCCCGGAGGTGGGAACTGGCTGACTCTGCAAGGAGCAAGGCAGCACGGTTTGGCTGTGGGCATCTCTGCCCGGCCTGCTGGAGCTCCGGCTGAGCTGGCAGGCGTGCTGCAAGCTCCTGCTCCTGCCTGGCTGCAGGATGGAGCCTGAGGCCAGCAGCGTAGCAGAAGAGGTGCGAACAGCAGGATTCTTGGAGATTAATTTTCTCTGTTAGATGTGAAATCCCCCCATGCTTTTATCCCCGCTGTGGTCTGGCTGTCTTACCGAGCACCCACTAGACCCTCTTTCTTACCTGACGTCCCCTAAAGCTTCCCCTTCCACTCTGTTTCAAGGCTGCCTGTGGCGATTCCAGTTCTTTTAAGAGATCATCTACTATTTTTATCTGTTTGGACAAGGAAACAGCAAAGATTTCCCACAATATGCTAGTGAGGACGTCTAGGTACATCCTGGAAAATCCATTACTGAAGTGCTACAGGCGTCCTTGATGTGAGGCAGCGGTTCAGGATTCTTGGCACGAGATGAGCTTAATTGTATAAACTGTAGCCACACCAAAAGCCTTTGCCTTTGGGGTAAGGGAGACCCATTTATTTAAAGCAAGTTCTCAAATGTGGTTCAGCTTTAAACCTGATGTGGGGGGAAAAAAAATGGGGGGGGGTAAAATAAAAAAAAAAAATAAAAAATTGGAGGGACTTCGCAGCACTTGGCTTCGTTGGGCTGGAAGATTCTTGGTGGTGGTGCAGCGACCCATAGGTGTGCATTCAGCTGGGATGGAGGGAAATGGTGCTGCTTTCCCTTGCTCCCGCAGATGCCGCTTATTTCCCAATAGGAAGGGGGTGCTTCTCCCCAGCTTCTATAAAGCAGTTCTGAATGTCAGTGGATGAGAGCTGCTGTTGGAGTTTTCAGGCATTATTGCTGCTGCTGCGAATAGGAGGAGCCGGTGCACAAATCCGACAGGGGTTGTTGTAGCAAGGTCTGGCAGCTTTGGATTTGTTTTTTTTGTTAACACAAGCGATTACAGAACATGAATTACCCCTCACTCCCTCTTGAAGTTGGAAAGAGGATTAGAAGGGCAGATGGTACAAGGTACCTGAGGACTGACAGAGAAACCGGCTGCTTTCGCTGAAATTAGCAGCTCTAACTGCTGTGCACTGCCTGTGTTTGCTGACACCTTGGCTGGCCAAGAGAAGGTTGGAGACACTTCGTGATGACGCTTTCCACAGGCCAAGGTTCCCACCCGTGCTCCAAGGACATTTCCAGGCAGTGTCCTCACGGTATTGCAGGGAAGCAGCCGCTCTCCCCTCTCTAGCAGCCGGCTGATGGTGTGACTATAGGTTTATTGCAAAAGGGGAAAGTACCAGGAAGCTCCACACTATTGAAATCCTGTGCCCAAGGTGGCAGGGAAGCTGAGCCCCAAGATGCAATGAAGGCAGGAGGGAGCTGCTCAGCGTGGAGTGGGCTCTGCTCCCCAGGACGGGGCTGGGGCACATCTGACTGCTTGGCTGGGAACACCGCTGCCTTCCCAGAGCATCAAGCTGCATCTCTGGTGTTTTGCAGCCAGCTTGCAGAACTGAGTCTGCAGGAAGTTGTACCTTCGTATCTGGGACAAACGAGCCATCCTTCGCTGGAGGGTAACCACTGCAAGAGTGAGCCCTAGTGCTTAACCAGAGAATTACAGTGGCGTCGCGCCCATGATTTAGGGCGATGTGATTCCTTGGGGGGATGTGGCACCCGGTCCCCCAAAGATGTTCCCGGAGAATCAGGTGATAGGTGTTTAAATAGGAGTTGGTTGTTCAGGGACTGGACACGGGTGTTGGAAGTCCTTTCCTCCTGTCAGGTCAATAATCCTGTTTCCATTTTGCTGATAACCCTTTGCTCTTGCACATGAGAGCCCAGTCGTTGCATCATTCTGGAAACTCCTGTTTCCTCTGTTGTTGAAGAAAATGTCCTGAATGTGTCTGGAACAGACTGCCTGGAAGCCAGGGGCTATTGTCCCATTCTATACCATGACTTTTTGTCTTCCCCTGACTGTATTCACCTCTTTTACTTCTTTACGTCCATGGCAACTCTCCCAGTTTGGGGCTTTTCCCAGGAAGAAGTCACTGAGGGTGGTGGTGTCGCAGAGGTAACGTTGGCCGCGTGTGGAGCGTGCCTGTCCGTGCCTCCTCGCTTGAGTCCGTATGAGCTTTATGGCTTCCCATTCCCAGTCTAACAGTCCGACCATCATAACGTGTTTCTGGGATCTGAACAAAAAGATGGAGGGAGGCTTTGTGGGAGGAGCAGGGGGGAATGCTGGAATTGCACGAACAGGGTGGGACTGTGGGAAAACATCAGTGTTGGTGTTTATGCAGAAAACTGCAGTAGCCTTGCAGGGCTGTGGATGCCGAGAGAGCTGGCCATAAATCACACTCTGACGCCCCACGGCTCCTCAGCAGCTGAAACGTGCTTTTAACCCTGCGCTGGCAATTCCCGTCCTCGGAGCATCTGTGGCAGAGCAAGAAGCTTGTCTGGATGGTCCTGCAGGTGCCTGAAGAGGAACAGCGCGTCTCGTGGTGCACAGGGCATCCTCCTCTCTGCCAGCCCCCGTGTGGGAAAGGCTCTGCTGATCCCCCACTCAGCCATCCCAGCGGGAAGTCTGGACGTGGGGTAGCATCCGATGAGTTATAGGAGAATGTGTTTGGGCTAAGCATGCGTAAGAGAAATAAAATGGTTTGCAGTCAATGCCTTGCTCTGATCTCCTCAATCAGTAGAAGTGCAGCTCCACACCTCTATCCACCTAATTGCTACTTTTGCTTGTAGCGAGATACATTAAGCGTCCCTCTCTTGATTTGTCTTTGCAGTTCTTCACTTGCCTGGTGATCCTGTTTGCCTGTGAAGTTGCGGCTGGAATTTGGGGATTTGTCAACAAAGACCAAGTAAGATGACTCTGAAACCTGTGTTTGTGGTAGTGGGAGGCTGGGGCAGAACCGCAGCAGATCCCAACATGAGCTGTTTTGCTCGTTAAGCTGCTCCCAGACTGAGTCACGGGGGCTTGGATTAGCGGTGTGATCTGGGCAGGTTGCCTAACTCCTCTTGGGCCTGGCTGATGAACTTTAAATGGGAGCACTTGATGGTAGCAGCTGCCCCTTACGGTATATAGTGCAATGTCTGGAATAAAAATAGCCCTGTCTCGCTTGGGTCTGCTCCTTGCTGCCACTCTGTCAGTTGCAGTGTGAGTTGATTCATGGATGAAGTCATGAAGGGAAGCCATCTGCACATCCTGGGTGCTAAAGAGCGAAGAACAAACCCAGCTGCGTGGCCCCGAAGGGAGGGAATGCTGTCCGGGGAGAGCCTGCCTCTGCCTTAATGGGGTTGCTTGGTGCTTCCTGCTCTTTGCCAGTATCATGTAACGCGCTTGGGGCTGTTTGTCTGCCAGGGCTGAGCTTGCTGCTGATCAATACGCTGTGCACGCGCGAGAGGTGGAAGTCACGTGTCTGTCCCAGGCACCTGCCAGGGACTCCTCAAATGAGGTCCTCTGGCTGGAGGAGGTTAGATAAAGGGTCGGACTACAAATTGCAGAATTTCACCTTTGCTTCACTGTGGTTCCGTGTGCTCTCACACAGGCAGAGTTTGGTCTGAAAGAGCAAAACTATGAATGCATGGCAACCATGGCCATGCCACAGCAAGCAGCGGGCTGGGCATTGATCACTCGGCCATCGAGGGTTTGGAGAAGGGGTCTGCTTGTGCTTGAAGCCAAGGTTAGACTCTCTGGCTGAGTAGGAAGTGTGTTTACTTTACTAAGGGATGTAAGCCAGCTGTGTAAGTAGGTGGTGGCCTGCTCAGCTTTCACATGCATGTAGGCCACAGATGACCATCTCAGCCGTGAATGGGAACACGCTTGTAGTCATTCACCGGAGAGAGCATGACTTCACCGGAACAAACTCTTCCGTGGCGAAACATGTTATTATGCAGGCAGAGTGCTGTTCCCTAGCAACTTTGGCAAGCTAATTAACCTTTGCAGAGGGGCTATGCCTCCTGCAGATGTTAGTTCGTGAATCCTGAAGAGTCCAAGATGTGTGACTGAACAGACACCAAAAAAAGGGAAGCCTAAGTAAGGAGGGACCCCATGGCTGTCACTCTCCACAGACTTGGCCATCAGAGCATAAAGCATAAAGTTTTGGATTTGCATCTCTTGCAACACAAGATCGATGACCTCAGCCACTTGAAATTAATTTTGCAGTTTAAAATGAACGGTGGCAGCCTGTTGGCCTTGGCTGCTTTTGTACCTTGATGATGAATGGGTTGTTTAGAAGTCCCCGCTCCTGAGGCAGGTGGCTTGCTTCTCCTTGCCTCGATCAGACGTATCTCAGGAAGCACTGAGTGATCCCAGCCACTGAGAGCTGCTCCCAGCGGGGATTCTGTTCCACCTGGGTTTGCAGCCCCTTGAGGGGACAGTCATCTTCTGTCATGTAGGCACAGGATGCTCTTCCATGAAGCTGGAGGCAGTCTCTCCCTCAGCCTGCCTTCTTGGAGATACTTTAGATACAGGATGGGGAGGCAAGAAGTAGGATTATTATTTTATCTTTTTGTCCATGTCTGGTCATGTGTTGGGTTTGCATGGCAAGGTTTTGGTAGCAGGGGGTGCTACAGGGGTGGCTTCTGTGAGAAGCTGCTAGAAGCTTCCCCTGTGTCTGATAGAGCCAATGCCAGCTGGCTCCAAGATGGACCCACTGCTGGCCAGGACGCCAGCCTCTGTGATAACATAGTTAATAAGGGAGAAAAAACAGTTAGAGAGAGCTTTTGCAGCCGGAGAGAGGAGTGAGAAGATGTAAGAAACTCTGCAGACACCAAGGTCAGTGCAGAAGGAGGGCGAGGAGGTGCTCCAGGTGCCAGAGCAGAGATCCCCCTGCAGCCCATGGTGAAGGACCATGGTGAAGCAGGCTGTACCCTGCAGCAGAAGGATGAGGGGGTGTAGAGATTCCACCTGCAGCCTGTGGAGGACCCCATGCTGGAGCAGGTGGAGGCACCTGAAGGAGGCTGTGGTCCCATGGGAAGCCCGCACTGGAGCAATCTCCTGGCAGGACCTGTGGAGCCATGGAGAGAGAAGCCCACACCAGAGCAGGTCTGCTGGCAGGACTTGTGACCCTGTGGGGGACCCACGCTGGAGCAGTCTGGTCCTGAAGGTCTGCACCTCATGGGAGAGACCCACGCTGGAGCAGTTTGTGAAGGACCATAGCCAGTGGGAAGGACTCGTGTTGGAGAAGTTCATGAAGGACTGTCTCCTGTGAGAGGGACTCCATGCTGGAGCAGGGGAATGATGAGAGGAGTCCTCCCCCTGAGGATGAAGAAGCGGCAGAGACAACGTGTGATCAACTGACCATAACCCCCATTCCCCGTCCCCCTGTGCTGCTGAGGGGGGAGAAGGTTTGAAGCCGGGAGTGAAGTTGAGCCTGGGAAGATGGGAGGGGTGGTGGGGAGGTGTTTTAAGATTTGATTTTATTTCTCATTCCTCTATTCTGTTCTGTTTGGGAATAAATTAGATGAATTTCCTCTCTCTAAGTTCAGTCTGTTTCGCTCGTGACGATAAGAAGTGAGTCATCTCTCCCTGTCCTTATCTCGACCCACAAAGCTTCTCGTTACACTTTTTCTCCCCTGCCTGGTGAATGAGGGGAGTGATAGAGTGGCTTTGGTGGGCACCTGGCCTCCAGCCAGGGTCAACCCACCACAACCAGATTCAAATGGTTTGATCAGAGAACATCGCCCTCCAAAGCAAACTTTTTTCAGCAGTGACAGAGAAATGCTGGGATAATTGATGGAAATCATGCTGCTTCTTGCTGCAGTTTCTTTTTTCATGTGCTAATCCAGCCTGCGCTGCCAAAAGCAGATGTTCTAGAAAGCATTTTCCCTGTCATACTTGCTCGTATTTTTTTTTGTTCTGCTTCTCTTGCATGTGCTCCTTTCATCTGTCTCTCCCAAATTATTGGAAAGTGTTTGAGGAGAAACCACAAGGCGAGTTTCCCTGAAAACAAGGGGGTGTTTTTGCCTTGTGGAGCAGACCCCCATGGGTGGCTGCAGTTTACCAACCCAGGTGGCAGGGCTAGAGTAGGGACGAGACTTCTCTTATAACCATTTACAGGACTGGGGTGCCCAGCTCCACGTAGGGACCCAGCCAGAGTTTGACATCCATCTAAAATCACTTAAGCTGCTTGGCCAAATGTGACACCTCACTAGTCTTTAATGCGTAATCTCTCCCAAATTCCCGCCATC
This sequence comes from Aramus guarauna, assembly GCA_013400195.1. NCBI lineage: Eukaryota > Metazoa > Chordata > Aves > Gruiformes > Aramidae > Aramus > Aramus guarauna. The sequence continues at coordinate 40,727 of VXBL01001841.1, forward strand.
CCCTCCGAGCCAGGCACGGAGCTGCAGTGCCTGTACCTACAGATGGCCTTGCTTGCCCACCCCACCTCCTCCTGACTTCCCCAGTGTGTCCTGCCTCTGCGGCTTCGGTGGGAAGCGTGTTGCCTGCTGGCTTTGTCTCTACATGGCGGGTGGTTCAGAACAAGCAGTTTCTGCATCCCTGAGCGCAACAGCAAATCTCAGGTCTTGTGGTTCACCCTCCAGGCCTTGGCTGTCTTTGCCTGCTAGAGAGAGCTTGTGGAGCTGTTGGATAGTGTTGGCTGGAACAGGCTGGCTGGTGGATGAAGTTCTTAGTATTTGCTGCTCTTAACACGCTACAGCTGGAGGGACTTGAGCCCTATGAAAGACAGGCCTTTTTTCATGCATCTGTGTAAATAATTGGGATCCAAAGCTAGGTAAATACTGCTCATCTACCTGCAACTGTCAATAGAGGGAACCTGTCCCCTTCAGGCACATCTGCTGGGTGGGTTTCCTCCTTCTGCTCTGGCTGAAAGGGAGTTTTTCTTCTGTCTTTCCTAGATAGCTAAAGATGTGAAGCAGTTCTACGATCAAGCGTTTCAACAAGCCCTTATGGCAGAACCGGAGATGAACAACGGGAAAGCTGTAGTGAAGACCTTTCATGAAACGGTAAGACGTCGGCAGTCTTGCTGCACACTTTGCTTAGGCTACATGCAGTTGGCCAAAGCCACCGGTGATGGGGAGGGTCCTGCGTGCTGCGAATTGCACCCGCTTAACTTCTGCGTGTGGTTTGTCAGTGGGTAAGTGGTGAGAAGCGACTGTTGCTGTGCATAAACTGCTCCTCCCTGCCGAGGCAGAGGAAATAATTCAAACTACAAGTCCTCGGGTGGGGAATGAAGGCAACATTGGATTATTATTTTTTTTTGATGCGTAGGAGTGAACTGGATCAAGTGTGTTCTCAGCACTGGGATTTTGTTGCCTGCTTTCCAAGCTGTATGTAGAAATCTCCTCTCCATAGAACTTTCTTGCAGCAAGAGGAAATAAGAATGTGGGAGAAAGGAGAATTAAAAACGGGGGTCAGGAAAATGAATTGGAAAAACAGTGTCTAATGCAGGTGATGCTACATGCAGCTCTTAGCCTGTCAAGTTTGCTGTTCTTGTATGTCAAGAAACAGAGTTGCGCCTTCTTCAATACTCTGTCCTTCATGCTGTGCTGGGAAGGCTGGCCTGAGCTCTAATTAAGTTGCTTTTCATTTACCTCAGCACCCCTGATTAAGTAAAATTCAATGGAAGAAACATGTTGCTCTGAGGAGCCAATCGCAATACTTTCTCTGCTCAGCAGGAAACAAAATCTCTGTAAACCAATGGCAGACCTGACTGGGATTATTGTGGGAAGCAGCTGAATTGCATGGAAAGAAAAAAAATGTAATTTGGAGAGTTATTCCCCCTCCCTTGTTTCCCTCTCCAGGATGCCTTCTCAGTATTGGCTGGCTTCAAGGATGTTTAATGGTGGGGAGAGCATTGCATTAGTGTTTGCTGTCTGCTAATGCTGGTGTTTTGGTTTGGTTTTTTTTTTTTCGTCTTTCCATATAGCTGGACTGCTGTGGTCCTGATAATGTAATAGGAGTTATCACTCCCCTGTGGAGAGACGACCTCTGCCCAAAGAAGGACTTCACCCTGAAAAGCGTTGTTGAGGTAGGCACAGCTGCTCTTTGCTCCGTCTGGCTCCTGCAAGGAAACTCTGGCTGCCAGGGAAATTTGGGGATTAGTTGGGAATTAGATAAAGGGTAGAGATTTCATTTATTTGGGGATGGTGCAGAGGGATGTCGGAGGTTCCTGTCGGTTCCGGCATTGCTGTTCATGCTTGAGGGGGCTGGCAGGCATGGAGGGGTGAAGTCTGTTGGGAAGTCCTAGAGCCAGGGACACGAGTGGGACCGGGGAGAAGCAGACCTACTTTTCTGGGTGCTGGGGATGGATGAGGGGAAAGCAGGCTCTCTCACTGGCATGCTTCTCTGCTTCAGCCCACGAACTGCCACAAAAAAATTGATGAGTTGTTCTCCGGGAAGCTGTACCTGATCGGCATTGCTGCCATTGTGGTCGCCGTGATCATGGTAAGTGTGACTGTGCAGTGTCCTGCTGTTGTGGGATGAGAAAAGCCACCTCGGGGTGCCCCAGTCCTGTTCCATCTGGGCTGGATCCATCCCTTTCCTCCGGACACCCCTGTGGCTCAGCGTGCGGCGCCGGCCCTCTGCACCCCAGCTGCTCTGGGATGTGGTGAGACTGACGGCTTCATCGTCCCTCTGGGGGGTCGGGACGTTAGGGCAGGCGCCTGGCAAGTGTGGTAGAGCAGGAGCACCTGCAACCCCATCCAGAAGGACAGAGGACCATCAAGCCCCCTTGCTGCCTCCAAAACCACTTGTTTCTCAGGCTGCTGTGTTTTGTCACTGGGGTCTGCAGTGGGAAAGGATTTGCTTTCTCTGCCGCAGTGGGTTTGCTCCCCAGTGAGCGGTGTGGGCTGGTAACCCAGTGCCTGCACAAAGGCTGGGCTGTAATGCCAGAGGGATCTCAAAGCGTTTGCTGTGTAGCTGGCAGCCTTGCAACGTACCACCACCGCTGCCAGCTAGAGAGGGGAGAACATCATCTTATCTCAAATTGGCCGACTTGTAATAAAACCAGCAGTGGAGACAGAGCATCTCTGCCCTTATCTGGCACGAGAGCATGTACAGAGAGTGGGGGACCTCGGGACAGGGGGAGCTCCCAGGTCATACGGGTTGGCGCCTCACTGGTGCCCCTGTGTCTCCCGACAGATCTTCGAAATGATCCTGAGCATGGTGCTGTGCTGTGGCATAAGGAACAGCTCCGTCTACTGAGCCGTGAGAGCCGGGGAGGGGAAGGGGGGAGCAGGGCGGACGGCGCTAGAGAGGACCCCAAGTGCCACCAAGTGACCAGGAGACATTTCGACAAAAGACAAAGAAAACTATGTATATAAATACTTCCAATATTACCATACAGTACTTATCATTTTTATTTTGAAGTACTTTTTTTTTTTTTTAAATAAATAAAACTTTCCCATATCCTTGTGGCTGAGTCAGTTACACATCAGTTTTGTGTGATGGGGAAAGCTGCTGTCGCAGGAGATCAAGTCCTTCCTCCCCCTTCCCCACCTCCCGTAACTCAGAAATAATGTTGGTGGAAGATGTACAGAGAAGGCTGCAGCCTGTTAGTAGAAAACTTTGCCTTGGTTTTTACTCTCTCTTTCAACACCGACTTTTTTTATATACGTAATTGGATGCTGAAGCAGGGTTTAGCGTTTTCATTCATTCGTACTCATCTTTTCCTACCATCACCCCAACTGCCTGGCATTTCCAAGCTGTCTGTAGGGAAGCCTGGCTGATTGCCTGAAGCCTGGGAGAGAGGAGAGGAAGCAGCCCCCGTCGCCTGGGTGCAACGTGTCCCAGGGGAGACGCTGGCGTGCTGTTCCTCTCTGACCTGTTTGCAGCGCTAGGTCAATCCTTAACAGAAGTCATGCTTAAATTTTTTTATTCTCTGAAGAGTGGGGATTTTTTTGTCTTTTTGTGGTTGGGTTTTGTGTTTTTTTTTTCCTTGGGGCTATGACTTTATAAATTGGCTCATTTTCATTGATTTGTTACATTAAAAGATCAGTGTCTGGGGGTGAATTTAGTCCCAGTTTTTCAAATATAACAAACTGAAAATTAAGTAACTTTTTTAACCTCCTTCAATGTTTCTTTATAGATGTATGTTTTTGGGAGAGTCTCATTCTGTACTAAGTTTCCACTGTTAAGCTAATGCTTGCATACAAATAACATTGGAAAAAAGAAGAAAACTTAAAAAAAAAAAAGTCCTTAATCTTAGAAATCCTGCATTTATGTATTGCAGGATGCCGCTTGGGGGTTCCCAGCCATATGCATACATGTTTAAAATTTCATCTTTGCATTGCTCTTAATGAAATCTTTCTTACTTATAGCATATTGTCGCACACTGTAACATTGCTGGGAAATTGTCATAACCTGATTTTGTAAAAAAAAAAAAAA
>VXBL01001841.1:44794-86683 GCA_013400195.1 Aramus guarauna
AAAAAAAAAAATATTTTCAAGACCTTACATTTCCAATTACATCAACGGCAGGAGATCAGCTTATCAAAGCAAGGGAATTCCAAGATTTTAGATCGCACCAGTTGAAACACTTTCTTGTGACCTGGTAAGATTTGATTGCCAATTCGACCTATGTGGCTTCTGTTGTATGCCACTTTGTTACCATGTAGATAAGAGGGGGAGAGTGACCCAGGAGCTATGTAATAAAATCAGAGTGTCTCTAAAAAGATGATCTATGTGTATAGTTCTATAGATATATATTTTTAAGCAAAGCCTTTTCCTTAGCCGTACGGGCACTTGAGCTGGAAACGGTAGTACCTCTCAGCTCTTTGCCACCTCGAAGTAGGTAAGGGGAGGAGTTGAAACGAGTGACCACCTTCCCCACTTCAGGAATTGTTTCTGAAAGTATTTTGCTCTCCCCCTTCGTTGCCATAAAGAGCTCCAGATCAGATAGGGAGGGAGACCTGCAATCATTTTAAACCTTGTCCATTGCATGGGATGGGAAATTCTTGCACTGGGGCAAACTGATCCATTCAGTGGCTTTTCTCCCCTTCCACTCCCCCCTTTTCCTGCCTTTTAGTATATAGGGCCTTTAAAAAGTATATAGGTAAATATATATATAAAGTTGTGCTGGGTAAGAGGAGGAAGTGCTTCAACAGAACTTCAGTTTGAGGGGTTGGACAAGAAAAGATTCAGCCTTAGAAATAGCCTTAAAGCAACACTGCCCTGAATGTCCATGTTGTGCACATCGAGAATGAGATGAAGCTTTGCAGTAGGTAAACCCTTCCCCTGCTCCCCAGCGTAGCTCCTTCAGGTCATCTACTCTGTTTTGTGGCTATATGTATATGTTATGCATCAACCAAGCATGTGTGTTTACATATACATGCATCGGGATTGTTAGCATACAGAATGGATGTGTAACTTGCCGCCTTTTTTGTTGACTGTTGATAAATGTGTATAAATATGCCATTAAGCATTTCAATTCTGTTTTCTTTCCTTATACTGTATTTTTGATATTGTTCAGTATTCAGTTGAAGCTGTGTATGTAGCTGGAGCTCTGTTTGAAGGCTGACTGGGTCTCAGTGCAGGTCAGATGTATCCTTGGACATTGTAGCTTTAGGGGTCTGGGTTGTCCCAGGCAGGAGCAATTGGGAGAGAGTGGTACTCAGAGAGGGAGTCTGACAGCAGCGGGAGGAAGAAGAGCAGAATCTTTGCTCAGACCATGTGCTGCACGGGCTGCAGTTTGCTCTCTGGCTCATTTCAGAGGTGGCTTGTCACTGTGGGGAGCTCTGGCGGACCACCTCCTGTCCCTGCAGCTGCGGTGGGAAAGGTGCTGCAGGACAGGAGCAGCCAGGGGCTGCGAAGGTCATGGGAGGGGGCAGAAGGAGTTTTGCAGGGAGAGGGTAATGCTTTCTTTAGTCACTAACTGAGAGTCCTCGTGTTCGATGGCTGCAGCAGGAGGGGTCAGCCCTGGGAGAAGAGGGACAGAGAGGAGGCATCATGCTTAAGAATGATGAAGCAGCTGAGAAACCCTCATGGAAAAAAGTACTGACTTAGGTCTCCTCTAGTCCAGCCTCCTGTGAAGCTGGACCTGAGTTAAAACAAACTAGAGGGGGAGCTGCGAAAGGCAACACCCTGTTGCAAGACCGGGTTCTTCTGCCAGTTGGTTGGTCCCAAAGCTGGCTGAGGTGAAGGGGAAAAACCCACGAGGTAGGACCCCTGCCCTGTCTCAGACCCTCTCCTGCATACATGTGCGTTTGTCTGTGCAACATGGGGCCCGTCCTGCTCCTCTCCACATTCCCAAAAAACAAGCTAAGGATGAAATTGTGGGCTGTAGATACAAACCCCTCCCTCTCCAGGGAAACATCCTCCTGGAGCTCCTGACAGCTGAGAAAATGGCTGTGAGCTGAGGTGGGAAGGTAGAAAGACGGAGGCTGGTGGGGAAGAGGAGAGCTGTCTGTACAGGTTTAAATTCAAAGACTACATCAAAAGGTCAAACAGAGCTGCTGACAGCTTAACTGAATGCTTGGGATTTTTTCATACTGTGGAGCATGCCACAAAGCAGTGTGTTTAACTTCTTTCTGCCCTTTTTTTTTTTTTTTTTTAAAGAAACAAAAATGAATTTAATAAACATTTCTCATAGTGTGCGTAGTGTGATGAACCGCTGCTGTTTTACAACCAGTTAATCTTAACACCAGGATGCTTTGTGAACCAGGCTTCAACAGCATGGGGGCTTCCAGCTTCTGGGAGGGGGGACTGCAGGCAGGCTGGGGATGCATCCAGAATGGTGCTGAGGGAAGGCGAAAAGGTTGCTCCCCAGCAGCAGTGGCTGCTGCAGTTGTTACACCCTCTCCCACCACGGGAAAGGGTGGCATAGCTGTGGGGGATTGCAAAATAAGGGGGCTGCGGTGGCAGTACCGCGCACGCTCCAGGGGCTTCTCCTGAAGTGAGCAAAAGTGGCCCAAAATGCCCTCTGCTGCCATCCGGCTGGGCACGGGTCTGATTTTTGTGGATGGTCTGGTAATGCCACTGCTGCTGCCACCGCCTGCCCCTCCGCACCATCGGGCAGAGCCTGGCTGAGCACAAGGGGGGAGGCTAGCACTGTGATCCCAAAACTGCTTACCTTTCTCTGCCCTTTCTTGGACATCTCGCTGTGTTTGAAGCACGGATGTCCTGCGGTGGCCTCCAGCCATCGCCTGTGCCGGTACAGAGAGGGAGGGAATGCCAGGCGAGGGAGAGCGATGTTCAGCTCCTGCAAAGAAAGGCCAGTCCTGCTCCCAGCGGCTGTGCCCGTGCTACGAGATCATGCCCATCTGTTGTTCTGTCACTTGTTTACCTGAATGTTAATAGAGTCAGACATAATGACTTCTGGAAAGAAAAAAAATAAAGTTATATTCAAAAACAATAAAAAAGAAACAAAGCAAAACCCCTTGTTAGTGGATTTTTAATGATGCGTTGGCAGATCTTGTTTCTTTCCATCGTGTACAGATTTCTGCCACGTCTTCTGAGGGAACAGGGTTGTCTCGTTCTTGTACTCAAGCAAAATTTGGGCTGCAGGGAATGCAGTCCTTAGCTGACCCTCTAGGTGGTTTCCCATGAATGTCATGCTCTTTGCTTCGTGCCTTAAAACATTTGTGTTGTGGCGCTGTGTTGTTGCTCCAGATGGGGATAAAATTATTCCTCCTCTGGAGCTAGGATTAAGCTGATGTGAGTCACTGTCAGACTCAGGCTAGTGTTCAACGGGAGAGAAACAATAGTGGAAAACAACTGGCGAAGCACAGCACATATTTGGCATCCAAGGCGTGTGTCTGGGGAGCTCAGCCTGGAAGCATAGCTGGGATCTTAAACCTTCCTTGGCAAAATGCAGTCCTCTCTGGACCTCGGGTCTGAGTATTAACACTGACGTGCTCGAAACAGATGAGTTGTACATGGTGCTTGAGCTGAGATGCTGAGAGAGGACTAGGCAAAGCAGGCCCCTTTAAGGTGCTGTTAAGTGAAGACACAGGTTATTCTCAGAAAACAGCAGTCCTGCTGTGTAGGAGCATGTGAGGCCACACAGATAAACCACTGTGAGGGGAAGGGGTGGGTGGAACACTTGCAGCCAGGTTGTTCTCATATTGCACTGACAACCCTGGCTTATGTATCTCTTAAACGTTTTTCTCCAGAGGTCTAAAGGACTTGGAAAGTCACTGGAGACCTTACTGTGGACTTCCCATTTCTAGGAATATGACTGTGGAATCTTTTTTTGTGAACCAAGAATTTTCACAAAATAAAAACAGAAGCCTGAATTTTTCTAAGCGAGGCCAAGTTGGAATTTTTTTCCAGTGGAATTCTTTTCCTCCCCTCTCCCAAACTGTTTTTTTTTTCTTAAAAAAAAAAACAACAACAAACAAACAAACAAAAAACCCACCAGTCTAGATTGTTTCTAATGAGAAGTTTTGGAGGTGTTTGTTGCTTTGGCAAGCTCTATTTTTTAAACCTGTTTTGGGCTGAGTTGTAAGTAGCAATATGCCTAATTGTTTCCTCCTAAGAGAGCTGGGACTAACAGGTATAAATTGCTTGTGTACATTCCCTAATAAGAGGTTGTCTAAGCTCTAACCAAGATTTGCAATATTCCCACAGGAGGGAAAAAAAACTAGCCAGCTCTCCCATGCAAGAGGTGTTTATGGCAGAGGTTTCTGTAGAGGAACGCACCCTCCCTCTACCTGCCAGCTCCACTTGCCAGGCTCGGCGATGAAGGATGCATTAGACAGTGGCTGTGCTCACACTCCGGCTCTGAACCGCCGTTTCCTTTACTGGACACGGCAGCATGGCCCTTCCAGGGAGGGGAGAGGAGGGAGTTTAAGCTCCAGGGCAAGCTGCTGACAACAGAAGAGACTGTTCTGAAAAGAAATGGGATTTTTAACAAGCTCATTTACTGGCAGGGCCGCAGTAGGGCTGGGAAGCTGTGGCTGCGCCAGAGAGGAGGCGAGAGTGGAAATACAGCCCCCAGTGAAGGACCGTCTGTCATCGGTGGGTGCCAAAGGGGAGAGGCAAACAATTAACTACCTGACCAGCTCTTGATTAAGTGATAAAGACATAGGCTAGAAACCCCAAATCCCATTGGTACCAGCTGTGCAGTTGAACTAGAGGCACCGGTGTTAATCTGTGTATTTTTGTCTGACCACTCCTCTCAGCTTCAACCTGGAGCGCATCAGATTACCTTGCACAGGGCATAACCTAAGCAGGAGGGTGCAAAGACACGCTGTTTTGGTGCAAGCACTTCAGCCAACCTCTGGCAGCTTGTCTGACACAGGCGGCCTGACGCTTTCACTTCAAAGCCCAGGGACCTGGAGTGCACAGAAAACACCTCCCAGCCGCTAAAACTGCTGCATAACTGAAACCCATGTTGTTTTCACACTTGCAGATACATTAGAGGGTACATAAACTTTGCAGCCAGGAATGCCAATGTGGACCGCCCAGCATTTCTCCACTGGGTTTAGATGGCCCAGCTCAAATGCTAGTGGTTGCAAGTAACATTTGTAATTAAGAGTTTAATCACACCTTTTTCTTTTTTCTTTGTTGGTTTTGGGTTGGTTTTTTTTTTCTTTTTTTAAAAAGCAGTGTTTCTTGGCCCCGCTTTGCTAGGGCGTTCCCTCATGTTAGAGCACAGCTTGGCGGAGTACCAAAGAGGTGTTGGTCTTAGGCCAGGTGAGACAGCGTACGCGCAACACCCTGCCTGCCAGCTGCGAGTAAACTGGTAAGATTTCCTCCGGCAAGGGTTACTGGTGTTAAATGCAAAGCCCTGTGTTGACTACAAAGTTGTGTTGGTTAATGAAGCTCCTACAGGTCATGTTCTAACAAGAGGTTTGAGGAGTTTTAGGGTTTTGTGGTTTTTTCCTTAATGTTAACTTCAAGGCCCTCAGCTGGTTCCAATGACCTCTTTCAGCCCTTCAATACTGCTGTTAGTTTTAGGCACACTGGGACCAATGATAGGAAAGAAAAAAGAAGCAATAATTAGGAGAAGGGTTTCTTTAGTACAAATATTCTGTAGCTAAGTTGAAATGAACAGGGACCTCCAACTGGTTTTGTTTCTTATTAAAATTTCAGATAATTGCAGAAAGTATTAATTTTGCTTTTAAATGACTTCAGTTCCCTCCCACACACGCAGTGTCTCTAGCAGGAAAGGGGTTGCAGGTTCTGCCTGCAGGTCCTCTCCAGACCAGCAATACCACTATTATTGTGAAGAATCAAGTTGATAAAGACCTCCATAGCCTGCCTGCATTAAAACTCACTCCACAGGAACCAATTTTATGTAGTTACCTTAGGGGGAAAAAGTACCAACATGGATAAACAACACCAGAATAAATCAAACCTGCTAGCAAGTGAGCCAGGACTGAATCAAAGTGCAAAGTAAAACAGGTAAGCGAAGCTTGGTGTAGAAAAGAGCCAGTGTCAAGGACTGAATTCTGGAAATTCATCCCATGGGGGATTTCAAGGCTATTTGTAGGCTTTCCTTCCTGCAAACTGGAGAGAGCAACTCGAATTATTTCCTTCATCCTGTACCCATTCTGGCTAAGTGTGAAAAGGATGCAGTGGTCACTACTGTGCTTTTGCTTTTTGCCTGCAGGAAAATACTCCTTTCCCTCCCTACTTCCCTTCAGGGGCTCCAGCATCAGCTGTGCATGGCCACAACTGACTAACTCATATTCCTTCCAGACACAGGAGATGGTGACAATGCATCCGAATCTGATTGCTTTGTCTGGTTCGCAGGATCTGGGCAGCTGCTAGGGAATCGCCTCCTGGTTTCCTATAGCCATGAGGAGCGGGGCCAGCAGTCCCTGCCAGGCGCCTACCCCAGGCTCTGAGCACAGCAGCAGCCTGCCATTGAGCATCGGAAACAGTTACCGGATGGGGGCCAGAGGACAGATGTCTTTGCAAGAAATCAGCACCAGGCGCCCAGTAACAGGGCTGAGACCGGTACACATTTGCACACACCACCCCCACACGCAGCCATGCTGGCTTCCTGCAGAAACACGGGGCCATGTCGGTGAAGGAGCCGGCCCCTTGGAGCCTGCACACTGGACACGGCCCGCTCGCTTGGATGATGTCCCGCGCTGCAGCTCAGATCTGCTTTCCAGCCCCCCGCCCCTCTTCAACCCACCTTAATTCATGCTGGCAAGGGGGAAACACTTTACCATCTGATCGGCTTCAGAGTCTGACTCATTATTTTTATTTCAGCTGTCGCCAAGCAATAGCAAAAATCCCAATACACCAGCATAGCCACTGCTGCAAACTGTCTTGTCCTCAGCCACCAGAGAAAAAGCAGCTCGTCCCCAGTTGTCCACAGTGTGCGATACTAAATCTTCTGCAGAAAGACAGGAAGGAGAAAATGGGTACAGCCAGCTTCTGAAGGTGACCGTGGTCATCAACATAAGCGGCACTTAGGCAAAAAAAGAAAACTTGTAGCCGCTGGAAATGGTGGAATGGGGCTTGTCTCTGAAGGGGCCCACATCCACAGGTGATGGAGATCGTGGAGGTGGTACAGCCCTCTTCTGCCCCTCCGAGCCCCTAATCTAGCACTAAAACCAGGGTTCAAAACAAAAGAGCACATCATTTGCACCCGTCCATGGTGTACCCTGCTTGTCTCCAGCCTTACAAAAACGGGGCATGCTACTGCTTAACTCCACGTGCTCTTGCCTGCTCCTCTTGTGCCCTCAGAGGCACACGCCAGGTGTGCCCCCGGCACCCTGACAGTGTCACACAGCGCTGGTAGCCTTCACCCGTGGTGGTTTACTCTTGGTCCCTGTGCCTGTTTACTACCCTCCTCCTACCCGTCCCTCTTCACCTACCAGAGGACTTTACTTTCCTCTCTTCCTCCCTCCAGCCCACAAGCCATCAGAATGCCTGTGACCGTACTACCACATATGCATACGTTAAAAAAACAGGACACCAAACAGGGAAACACTTCTAGAGCTGCTTTAAAACTACAGCAAGACTCCAGCCAAACATAAGACATTTTGCACTAACCTCATCCCTGCTGCCAAATGTATTCCAAACACAGACCTCATCTCATAAATTACTGTAGTTAGCAACGCTCCAGCAGGCGGAAGTATGTATTTAAAAAACTGACAATGCAAACGAAGTGGCTGCAGTTTATATTACGGGCGACTCACAGAGAGGCCCCACTTGAAGGGCTCCAGTGAACTGTCCTTGGCCGCAGCCTTACCTCTAGCACAGCTGTTGGCAAAGCAAGGGGTTAGGGTACCTGGGAGAAAATTTAAAGCACCGCTACAATCAGACCAAGTGGGGCTATAGCGTAATTTCTTCCTCTGTTGCAAAATGATGGCATGGATGAGCTTTGCTTCCAGCCAGAGCTCTAGCAAGCCGTGGGAAAGGGTGGAACCGAGCCCTGCAAACTGCGGGGCCACGTGCTGGCGCAGCCCACCAGCGCAGCAAACCTTGCCTCTTTCCCTCAACGCAGGGTAAACAACCTCAGTCTTGGAGCCACTCGGGAAATGTATTCCCACTGGAAATTTGAACTTTTTTGCTGAAACGGAAAAAAAAAACAAAACGGGCATCTTTGGCCAACACCAATAAAGCATTTTCAGACAGACTTCCACTTCTCGACGCGCACACAAAAAATGTTCTTCTGGGACAGAAAATGGAACTTTGTTTGTTTTTAATGTTTTTATGTTTATAGTGGTTTTATGCCCCAAGTGACTTGGAGTTTTCTGGTTAGAAAATAAATACAAATTAAACCCCCCAAACAACAAAACCAAAACCCAGACATTCCTCTTGAGTTTTCATTGTGGCCAAACCCAGCTTTTCTGATGAGAAAACAAGCTCTGCTTGACACGTTTTTTCCAGACTGTTGAGGAAGGCGGCAGTGCCCCCCTCGCCGCCCCGGTCCCGGCGCCGGGCAGCCCGAGGGGTGGCCATCGCGCCGCAGCCACCACGGCGGCGGGGCCAGCGCCGCCATTCCCAGCCGCCATCACCGCAGAGGCTCTGCGGGCTGCAGGGGTAAACCCCGACAACAATCCTCGCAGGCGGCAGCGCCGGCACCTCACGGCTGCAAAATGGCGGGCGAGCGGGCGGCGCGGTGCACCCTGGGAGCTGTAGTCCTCCCCCGTCGCCGCCGAGGGGAGAGCCCGGCCCCGTTTGGCGGCAGGCCTGTAATATTTTCCCCAGGCCCCGGCTCTCAAAATGTCCTCCGCCAGGGGAAAGGCGGACGACTACACCTCCCAGGACGCAAAGGAGAGAGGCGGTGCGGGGACGAGCAGGTGCCGCCCATTTCCCGCCCTTTCCGCGCCGCTTTGCCCCTTGGGAATTGTAGTCACGCCACCGCGCGCTGCCGCCCCGAGGCGGCTGGTAGGGACTCAGTGTCCCAGCGCGCCCCGGGCGGGGGCCGCCGGCTGTGGGGAGAGGCGGGAAAGGGGGGCGGCCGCTGTGAGGAGGCGTTGGGCCCGTGCTGTGTCGGGGTACGGAGTGCTTCCTTTCCCCTTCCCCGCCGTTCGCGCTGTGTGCCCGGAGGTGGCGGGGGTGGGGCGGCGGCCTCCGTGCTCGGCGCTGAGCGGGAGCGGGGAGCGGCGAGTGGCGGGAGAGGAGGCTCCGGGCGCCCCGGTGTCCTGAGGAGAAGGGTGTGGGGGCTGGAGGAGGGTGTCAGCCCCCGGGCGCGCAGAGGCCTGCGAGGCGTGTAGCGAGGTTGTATCCACAGGATCCCGGCCCGGGGAAGGGAAGTGGGCCCTGCGTGGGCAGGCAGGACGGCTGAGGCTGTGGGCTCAGCTGTGATGTTGCACAAGGCCGCGGGCTCTGTCATTTCCTCCTCCCTGGGGTGGGTGCCCACTGGTGGTGTGCGTCAGGGCCCGGGGGCTGCAGCCCTCTGTCTTGGCCCGGCAGCCTCTGTGGGCACCGTCCCGAAGGACTGTGTTACGGTTGCCGGGGGATTGCCAGCAGGCTTTGCTGCAGTGCTGTCTCTGCGGTGAGAGCAGGCCCTTGGCCATGGTTTGGAGTGACTGGGGTCTCTGTTTTCCTCGTAGGCTGCAGAAGGATGCTCAGAGCTTGTCTGAGTAAGACCAGGATGGAAGAGTCTAATGGGGACCTTCCCATCCAGAAGGACACCATGCTATCTGAGTTGTGCTGTGATCACATCACCATAACAAACCTGTAAGTCTGTCTAGTGTGCTGTAAGGGTCAGTATGTCTGGCTACTAGTGCTGTTAAGGCTAAAGCATCTCCTTAGGAGCAAACTTGTTCCTTTTTGCATAACTGCCCTCAGAAGAGAGATGCACAGATATACAGACTGCGATGAACGCTTCTAGTGCCATCTGAAAACAGCTGGTCTAGTAGTCAGTTATGCGCTTCAGTGTCTCTTTTGGTTTGTAGTAATTACTTTCACATGCTATAAAACTAAGCAGAAGGATGTATGATTTAAGACGATTATTTCCCATTTAGGGGTTATACTGAGGGCAATGTTTTCAAAAGCAGGCATCAGATAGATCCCTTCTGTCAAAGACAGCCAGACTTTGCATGAAACACAGCACTTGATCTGTGGAATTCTTCAGAAGTTTCTCTGTTTTAATGCCTCACGAAACTCTGACCCTAACTGTGAATATGACCTTTCTTTGAAAATACAACTCTCTGGTATCCATGGTCTCTTTTTTTCTTTTTTTTTTTTCTTGCAGCGTTTAGTCCTTGCAATGCACAACTATTATTTTTATATTTTCTTAGCTGCACTTAATACTGCTTATTTAGTAATGGCTTACTGCACATGCAAATTACAGGTTTATTTTTGTAAAACCTCTCTTCCATTCTACAGAATAAGGTTGGCAATGTGAATGTGGAGACTGAGTAAATACAGCGGTGCCTGCCTTATTAGGCTGTGTGTTGTTCTCTTGCCAAAAATCCAGGAATATCTGCAGACTGTTATACTAGCATGAGTTTGTGTCAGATTTAGAACTCAATTTTGCAGCTTTGGATGATTCAGGGGGAAGGAATTTTTTTAAAAACTCATTCTAAAACTACATTTCCAGTATCTTGATGGAAATGTTTGTTTTCTAGGGTGGAAGTGCTGAGATCTTTGGTGGCTTTAACTGACCCTCAGGAGGGGAAGCTGACTCAGTCTCAAGAGAAAGTGAGTGACTAACAGACTTTCCACGTCTGTTTACTGCATCGTTTCAGAAGAACCTATAATTAGGTAGTTGAGCTTATTCTAATAATATATTAGAACTGCTTCTGTACTTCATGCTTTTGCGAGCTGAAGTGTGTGTTTGCCAGCTCTGTTTCTGATTGCCCGGCAAGCAGTAGTGTGATCATCAGCCGCCCGGGTTCTGCGAGGTTCCCGTCAAGCAGGTGGCAGAGTGAATCAGGTATTTCAGCTGCTACTGGAAGTCAGGCTTCAAATCACGCTGTCCTTTACTGACAGAAGGGCCAGCTCTTGCAGACCCCTGGCTGCACCCTCCCCTTGTTTCCATGCATAAGCACGGCATGTGCAATTAGTTTTCTTAATCCAGTGGGTTTGATTTCTTGAGTTAGCTCATTTTGTGATTCCAGGAATCTATTAATGGCATGAGAGCTTAAACCCAGGGAAGGAGTAGAGCTTGTACTTTATGTTACTTTAAAGCAGTCCTGGAACTGTAGCCCTGATATTTTTGTGGCTTGTCTGCCACTGACCTCAATCGGTGATAGTGTCCTTTGTAATGGGCAGAATGCGATGGTTATTGGGACAGGAGGTAAAGTGGCTAATGCAGTAAAGGATCATCAGCCAAAAGAAAGTGTGAGAGACTAGGATGTGTTTTTGTGGATTTATACAGTATGATAAATGCAGAGTGTAATTGGGAGAGGTCATTGCTTTCTCTTGGAAGATGTATAAGACAGTTATGGGGTATTCTGATTTGCTCAAAAACTTTAAGCTCATCTTTTAGTAATTGGACCTGCTGTAACCTTTAATGAAATTTGGTGTGCAATGCTGTTTTTAATTACTTCATATCCTTGTATTGAGTCTTGTGTAAGTCTTTAATTTTAATGTACGTTCATTCCTTAAATAATGGTTTTATTTCAAGCAAAATTGCTTAGGAATCCCTGAAGTACAACTGCCTGTGATATTGCAGTAATAATTATTTTGCATGGCACAGAATGATAGTCTCGTACTTGGTTCTTATTTCACAGTTTAATTTTTATGCTCCTTTGTATTCTAGGCACTAAACTTGCTGGGCATTTGGAAAACTGTGTTTGGAGCTGTTCCTGGGCCTACGTCAAAGACCTCAGTGGAGTGACAGTTCAAAGATGGGAGATCAGGATGCAGGTGAACCCTTTCTGGGGACAGTGGCTGGTGGTGCCACAGACTACGAAGGAGCTCTGCCCTCAGACACAGTGTCTCTCAGCGATTCTGATTCTGATGATTTGGGGTTAGCGGATGAAGCAGAAGTTGATACAATATCTCTTGAGGAGCCATCTGTAGATGATGGGGATTACAGATCAGGGGAGATCCCCAACTCTTCAAACAGCAGTCACAGATCTCCCGTCCAGCCGTTCCATCTGAGGGGCATGAGTTCTACGTTCTCTCTCCGTAGCCAGAGCATTTTTGATTGCCTGGAAGAGGCAGCCAAGTTGTCTGTGCCCTCGATGCCTGAAGATAACGTTGTTGATGGGAGGTTTAAGCGTCCATTGCCTCCAACCACAGTTTCAAGTAACGTACTTCCAGAAGGCCTAGGAAAGCAAACCAAACTAGTGCAGGCTCCCAAAACCTCCCCTGCAGTGCCTGACTACGTGGCACACCCAGAGCGCTGGACCAAATACAGCCTAGATGGAGTTTCAGAGTCTAGCGACAAGACTAACAGGGCAGTGGCCATGGAATTTCTAGAGGGTTTGAAGAAAAGAGGGGAGGAACAAAGCGTGGCTACCCAAGATAGCTACACCCCATACTTCAACCAGGACCCTTCCAGCTGTGGAGCTGGGAGGATTGTGTTCACCAGACCCATAAAAAGGGGTGTTGATGGACTGGAAAAGAAAACAGCATCAGGGGAGGATGATAAGAAACACATGAGAACAGATCTGAAAGGAAAATCTCTTAAGAAGACTGATGACTTGAGGGAGGAGGAGAAGGTAGAACTGGGGCACTTAGATAGTGGAAGCGGAAAGGTAACAGAGGAGGAGGAGTGCATGATGATAGGGGACCTGAGTACAGAAGGTAAGCTTAGTGCAAGGTTTAGTGGCACAGGTGAAGAGCCATCGGTGGAAACAGTTGGATTCCATTGCAGTAAGAAGAAGAACAGGAAACATTTCCGGCCTAAAGTAGATGATGAAGGGGAGGAGGAAGAGTCCTGAAGGATGAAGCACATTGGAGACATCCAAGGACTTGTATTGTCTTTGGATATGTTTGGTTTTTTATCTGACCTTTTTTTTTTTTTTTTTTTTTCCTGATCTGGAAACCATGTGATAGCTTTTTGTCTAATAGTTTGTATTGTAGCCACCAAGAACATCTTACATTGTTAGAAATTAAGCTACCTAAAATACATTCCAGACTTTTTGTTCGTGAGAAGTCTGTGGGCACAGGATAGTTGCACCCTAGCAGGAGAGAATAAGGGGCGCTTTGTTTGCTTGAGCAGCTCCCTGGGGCTTGCTCTGGAGCCGAAGTAGCCAAAGAAGAAGAAGTGTTAGCTAAAAGGCTGCAAGGCTTCCTACTAACCCCCAAATTTAGAGCTGTTCCCAAGTCATGCAGAATCCTGGAACAAAGATGATGAACTCATTATGTAGAGATTTTTAAACAATGAAAACAAAACCTGGTCTTCCACTAGACATGATTCATCCTGGCCCTATCCCAGGGAGGAAAACATTAATTTTTTAAAAACTTTTTTTTAATACATCTTTTTCTCATTGCCATTGAGAGTGAAAGCACAACGGTGCCAATCATGAGTTTGGAGGGTCCAGGTGGGAACTGGCAAAACCAGTATTTTATTAAGGTTGGCTAAATATTTACCTTATTTAGGGTTACATGGTAAAGATTTTGTAAAACACAATGTTTCCTGTGGAAAGGAACAGCTCTGGATACATTGCGGTGAAGTCACACTCAGGATGGCTTGGGCTTCAGCAAAGTCTCACCATGTTGAGTGGAGGTCAGCATTCACAACAGCTTCAGTTGTTAAGTTGGGCAGCAGTTTTTCCCCTTACTGGTATGATATGATGTGATGATTCTTGGCCTGCACATCTGTATGTCCTTTCCAAGGTGACACTGCTTCCACATTGATTCGGTGTGGATTTGGTGGGAATGAGGTTTTTATACCAGAACTGGATACTCTTTTGTTCTTTGGGATTCAATAAACTTTCAGTTGTAGCTTGATTTCTTCATCTCTTGGAACCATGCAGCTATAGGAGTTTTAACAAATACTCATCTTATTTGATTTGAGAATTGTCTTGAAAATCTTCTAGAATGTTAGTCTAAGCTTACTGGCTTGTAACCTCTCCCTCAAGTCTTAGATTCTAAAATTCACTTTTATAACATTTTCAATCATTTTACAATATACAGAGAATCACCTCATAGGATGAGTCACCTCATACAATGAATCACACTGTAATGAATGTCAAATATAGTAGTTTTTCACACAGTGTTACTAAATTTTATAAATAAGGTTGAAAGATTAAATTCTTTGAAAGGTTATATGATTTGAAACTCAAATTAGTTGTCAGTTTGGAGTGACATTTTTTTTTCCAGTATTCTAAGTTAACTAACCCAAATGTTAGTATTTATAACCATGTAGTGCAAGATTACTTCTTTAGAATTTGTGATCGAACTGAAGGATATTTGAGGAGGTTAATTCCTCTGTGGGGGTGTCAGCATCTTATCAATAATTGACTGGTAGGCCCAAATCATTTGTGTCTTTGTATTTGAACATATGCATCATGAAGCAGAAAGCAATGTAAAATGAATAATATTGTTCCATCTTTTGAAATTCACCTTTTAATTTTAAAAGCAGAATGTATTTTCTCATCAGTATACAATTTGATGCACATTAATTAATGGGTCATTGCTAAATACATTGGTTGTTCCAGTGTATGTGAGTGGGACATAACCAAAACCTATCCATTTGAAATTGTTGTTTCCAGTGGATAATCAATGTGCCAATCACAATTAAAATAGTAGCCATTTCAGAATGGAAGCTGCTGCCAAGAGCGGGGCATGCTGGTTGTAAGATTTACATTATTTACCTGAAATACAATGTAGCTCAGTACAAACTTAGTGGTTTTAGAACTTCTGCTTGCCTAGGGTAAAGAACAGGTAGGACTGTACCAAAATTTCATCACTGTTAATGAGGTCACTGAGGTCTGGGGCACAGCTGCATAAACTGGACAAATGCCTATTTTTTGAAGACATCATAACAAAATTAATATCTATTAATAAAAGGCTCGTGTTGAAAAGGTATTTTTATCAGATCCGATATACATTTATTTTTTCCCCACCTCTGGTAACAGAGAAAGCTTTTCCACATCCTATATTTTGTTGCATAGAAGCAGTGTTATATGCATAGACTAAATTAAGTTCAGCTGAAGTTTATCAGAGTAAGAAAGACCACATCCCCATACTTCCCCCTTCTGATGCCGTTTATATTATTCCAAAGAAATTTGCTTTTAAAGTCAGTAGTAATATTCATTTTATTGGTGTATCTTTTCATACAGAATTCTAATAAAGCCAGCTAGCTTTTGTATACCAGCAATGTACATGTCACTTTAAGTAATGAAAAAAATGTCAAACAGTGCAAATCCCTAGTTTGTAGGACAATTCTTGCTACACGTTCTTGCTTTAAAGTCTTAAGTGATTTTATTATTTTTTTCCTGACCGTTGAGAGAGAAAAGTAAAATTAATTCAGAAAATCACTTAGGTGTAGATGCGCTGTTCCACGTGGTGTGATACATAAAGGCAAAGTCTGCTGTAATAGCAGCTATGATCTGGCATTGAAACAAGTAGCAGAGGCTGGGGGTCTGGCTGTGGTAGGGTCAC
Source organism: Aramus guarauna (assembly GCA_013400195.1). NCBI lineage: Eukaryota > Metazoa > Chordata > Aves > Gruiformes > Aramidae > Aramus > Aramus guarauna. The sequence goes on from VXBL01001841.1 coordinate 60,284, forward strand.
CTGCTTTCTGTTTGGGAAGTGACTGCAAGCCACCGTGTGATGCAATTCCAGTTTCTGGGGATGAGTGAGGAGCTCTCCATAAGGAATACCAGCAAAGAAAACCTCATGGAAGCTAGCGTGGGAAGAGAAGACGGTAAGTGCAATCATTTGAGGGTTGTAAGAACTCCGGGAACTGTATGGATTGAATAGTTCAGTATCACAGGCCCTTTCCTGTGGAAACTATTTCTTGATTTCCTTTCTAAGCAACTCAGAAATATGAGCTTGCTTTCTTGGCCAAGGAAGTGGCTTGGGTTTTGGTGCGTAAATGATCACCCTTACAACGGGAGACTCCCTTGAACAGAGAAATGTGGAAATTAGCAATGATGACGATGGATTGAGGGTGTGGTATTTGGAGAACAGAAGGCAGATTGTATTTAGAAAATAAGGTGGTAGAGTTGTTCTTCAGGAGAGAGTTTTTAGTGTGATTTGTGAAATGGAGTTTTGGAGAACAGGCCGAGATACAGGAGCAGGAGGGAAGAAAGCCCAAGAAATTGAAGGAGGAAGACCAGGAAATCCTCAGTAGTGTTAAACATTGACAGTGCTTGGCATAAAAGCTTTGAGAGTTTGCCCTTAGGCCTTCATGAGATTAGGATTTTACTTCTACAGTAGTTCAGTAGGACAAAAGGTTTAATCTGAAGAAATGGGGGAAAAATTAATTATCAATGTATATGATGTCAGTCTCAGACTGATCTGCACGCTCTTCTCTTTCGCTTCTTTCTGGCAAAGGCACTTCTGTGTTGGCATTCATCACACCTAATAGGATTGTAAAAGACGTGCTTGTTTAAAAGCCTTAGGACAAGAGGCACATAATAGTAATTGCCTAAGAAACTTTAAAATGTTGAAAATAATCCACAATAAAAAGATGCCGTAGATTCTATTACCTTGCATTTGCTCAGTAAATGATAAAAACCGGTTTCTTCTTTATTTTCCAGCTATTTAAGTTTCTGATTTTTATGCAGTTACAGTATTAAAATGTCAGGGAAACATGCTACAGGATGTTTCTTACTGGAATGTTGATAATGATGCAATTTACATACATGTTTTATAAGCTTCTAGCATAATTGAGGTTAGTTCGAGTCTGAGTGGCTTGAGGTCTTGTCATGTCATGACTTTGCTGAGTTTCCAGCTACTTCTTTTTCCTATGTAGTATATATTTGTTCTTATATCTTGTAGTTTTTGGAGGGCTTTTTGTGTAATAGACAGTAATAGGTAGATATTGAAATATATCATTAAGAAGAATATCCAAAATCTCTGTTGTGTTGGATGTCCTGTGGTAGCTGAGAAACAGTCTGTTTCTGTCTCTAATGTTTTAAACTCCGAACAGTGGAGCCGGGAACACAGGACGTGATTCTTAACTGACAGAAATAGTAGTAGCTCTGAAGGCACATGAGCTGTGTTGATTAAAACAAAGTAGGAGGCTTGCTCACTTTTTATTTTTAATGATTATAGATATCAGTATTAAACATTTTGGTAATACTTTGGTAGCACTATCTCATTGACTCAAGAAATCCTCAAGATAATCCTCTCAGGAAACCCTGTGGCAAATAGATACTTACATGCTTAAAGTTGTGTGAGATCATTCTAACTCGCACTAAGTGACAATCCTTTCCCCAAAGCTTTTAAATATATTTTGCAAAAGGTAATTTTTTCATTCAGAAGTATGAATATTCTGTTCCTTGTTTATACTCCCATTACCTCTAGGTATCTCCTTATGTGGTTCTTTTCCAATCTTTTTTTTTTCCCCTTGCAATTTTTTTAACTAAATTGTTCAGCTGTATTAATCAGCATTTTCATGATTGTTTTCAATACTTACATGTATAGGTTGGAGCTGGTTGGTTGCACAATAGGTTGGTTTTGGTTAAAACCTCTGCCATTGAGGAGATAACAGCTGTGCAGTAGCAAATCTACAAAATAGGTAGTGATTTCTACATCAGCTAATTTTTTTAGTACTTTATCCATTCTTAATTTTGCAAGAAAGATAATCTAGGCAGCAGCCTGAAGCAGGATCAGAAATGCCACATTTATTTAAAGAAATAGTTGAACTGTCTTGGAGGAAGATTTGTAGTAAATACCTTCCCCTTTTTTTGTGAGTATATTGCATTATCTCAAGCTGGCACAATCTAATTAAAGCATTTCTTGTGTGTTCCTGTTAGACCTGTATTTGATGTCGACATTGTTCATTGAATAGCATGACTTTTTTCAGGAAGCCATAAAATGGATAAGAAAAGGGAGGGAAACTGTAATGGGAGTATTAAGATAAGGAACTTTCAGTGAGGCCAAAATTACACTGGAGAGTTCTAGGGACAAAGAAAACAGTAACAATTGTGCTACGTAGCACATGGTAATGCTGAGCATTTTCAGACTGCTTAAAAGATGTTTGTTTATATTTCAAGGGTTTGTCATCAAAAGCTCAAGATACGGTTTCCTTCTATTATTTGTGTTTTACATTTGTACGCTAGACACTTCCCTTTGAGCAGTTGGTGTCTGATATCTAAGCAAGTTAGAAAAACTGATGTTCACGAAGATTTGGTGTTCAAAAACCCATGTAGATGTGGCACTTCAGGACATAGTTTAGTAGACATGGTGGTATTGGGTAGACAGTTGGACTTGATGATCTTAGAGGTCTTCTTCAACCTTTAAGGTTCTATGATTCTATGATTAGTCTAGGTCAGATCAGACAGAATATGGGTATTTTCAAAATTGACAGTTTTAAAAAAATAAAAAGTTGGGAGAAGGAAGAGAATGGAGGGGGGATTTTCTTGTGATGGATTCTGGAAGCATCCTTAGTGAAGGAAGTAAACACTTCTCAAGTAGATTAGCAAGGAGAGCAAGAAATGCTGTATTCCCATTTCTACCTGAGGTCAGAAATGTTTCTTTACATATGTATATCACCAGAGAGAAAACGATAAGGAAAGTGAAACCATAATAGAGATCCATTTCTCCTTCCCTTTATCCCTAGATAGGGCCTGCCAGACCACCATTAAATGAGAGAAACATGGTGCAATCCTAAAGCTGACATAAATGCGTATAAACTATTACTTACCTGGGCTTCCATAACTTTAAACCGCTTTTCTTGTTCTTTCAATCCTCTAAAATACTTAGACAAATTATCCACCCTGTTGAAACAAAGCAGATACGCTGAGCAAAAACAAAAGGCCTCAGAAGAAATCCTAAACCACAAAACCCCACATAATTTCCTAGAGCCACGGCCCCTCGCTGGCAGTTCTGTGCTGCTGAGACATCCCAGAGCCCCCTTAAAGTTTTGCCCTTTTGAGGTCTTCCTGCAAGTATTTATTGAACATAGCAGGGTTTCTGGAACACTCTGACACACCTCACACAGATTACAGCAGTCTTCAGCTGCTGGTGAGGGCCACTGAGCCCCAGCTGCTGCGGAAATCAAGGACAGCAGAAAGGAGCCTTAGGTCCAGCTCTGTTTCTCCAGCCACTTATGTCCCACCTGTACCAAATGTAAACTGATCCTGGTGTGAGAACTGAGGCCACAACATCTTCCATCAGCACAGGGGAGATGAGTCACTTAAAATTTATATGAGGTTTCGTTTTTGGAAACGGGCTTGACATTCAAATCCCTTTTCCATGCAGTCCAAACAGACTGTGTAAAGAACTTCCCTACAGTGCCTCTAAATCCTATTGTCCACATGCTTTCTGCATCCTTCACCTCTTCCCCCATCGGTTCCTTATTCTTAGCATCTGATTCCCCATAGGCTCCTCAAATCCCTCTCTGCTTTCTCCTAACTACTGTTTCAAAGTTTCCCTCTGACAGGTTACATTCCATTCACTTCTGTGTGAAAAAGCTGCTGCTGGATCAGTCTAATGCATTGTGGGATTGGTTCAATGCAAAGTTCAAAGAATTGCTTTCTGAGGGTTGCATAAGATTCCAAATACAGTTACCACCTAAGAGCAGAGATAAAAAGCTATGGGTTTAGTGGTGCTCATCTGAACCTTTTCCAGTCTCTGGCTCTGCTATACCTGAAATACTGTGAAGCCAGACTGATTCTTACTTTTCCCTCCAAGCTGTAATGTAATCTACAATGTACCATCTTTAAAGCTGGAAAGAACATAACTGTGCCCTGTGTTTGGAAGCAGTTGCACACATATTTATTGCTTGATCTCAACAACTGAGCTCTCATTCCTAGGGTTTGTCAGTGATCTGCTTATGAGAATAAAGTTTAAACCAATGTAATAATTCTAAATTATTATGAATTAAGAGACTATGTAGCTTAGAGGGAGAAGAGTGTTTTCCAAGAACATACTCATGTAAACTGTTCTGGTCTCCAGCTATTCCATGAGTTAGATGGATGGAGGTTTGTTTTGAAAGCACAGAAAGAAAACAGCACAAGAACATTTCCATGGAACTTTCTTATTATGATAACTTTCACGCCCATCGTGCGTTTATTTGAAGTCAATTTTATCATAAGAGGAAACAGCTGAAACAGGTGTTAAAAGCTTCTTTAAAGAATGCTTTGCTGTCTGGCTTTCAGTATTGCCTTAGATGTTTCTGCTTTCCCTGCATATAACTACTTCGTGTCTCATGTAAAGGAGTAAACCTCTGATTAATAATTTAGGACTTTTCCTTTAGAAAACTAAACCAATTTAAGTGATATTCCTAGTGAGGAGATAGTTTAGAGAAGTATTTAAATGGAGACTCGGTTAATTAAATACAATTCTAGAGCCAATATCATTCATTTCTGGTGGAAAACTGTAGTCTCATGCCATAAATCTGTAAATAATTGTTCTTCTGCATCTGTGGGCTGGGGGTAATTCAAGATATCTTAAACTTCCATTCAAAAGTCTAATTCAAAAGTCTGTGTTGTATTCCTACAGGGAAAGGAAGCGCATGCATTGCAGTATAGCCAAGGAACTATTCTTCCACCATTCTTCATGAATATGATTTTCATTGAGCTTGACTGCAGATTTGGCTGGAGCTTACAGGTCTGTAACTGTACGTACTTTGCCAGAAACTCTTCTAATACTGTAGTGATGCTGGCTTCTCACATTTCTTCGTGGCCTGTGTATTTCCTAACTGCATCCTAGTTGGACTTGTCATATAAGCTTTACAAGCACCTGAATATTTATCTCATTCAGAGCTGAAGATTTGCAAGGTATGTTTACTGTGGGTCGGAACAACATACTTATAAGATGTGGCCTTCAGCCTTTCTTCATTGCTTTCTTTCCTTTCTTGTTCAAGGTTTACAAGATAATTTTCTTTTTGCACCAGCTCCCATGTTATGATTTTTTGATCTAGGCCAACTGGAAGATCTCTTTCTGTAGGAAAAAAAAGAAAGAATTGTATTTTACTCCTTTTTCTCTTATACTAGTAAAGAAAGGCTGCTATGCTAAAGAAAAGTGACATCTTGCCATTGCAGGAGTGTCATGTTATAAAAATGCAGTGTAAAGTATTTTCTACTTTTTTTTTTTTTTCTTGTGATGGAAGGCAATAGACCTTTTTGCAGTTGGATATGACTCCTGACTTTTCTAAAGAACAGCTTGGACCAATTTTGGTGGTTCCATTTAAACTCATTTACAACCTTACTGGATTCTGACATATTTTAGCCCCAAAGTATTTAATGAGCAGAGCTTTATGTTCAGATGTACTTTATCATCTAAGCTTCTTTATTAGAACAATTATAAATAGGAAGGACAAACTGTGAATAAATCCCTCCACCTTGAAGTATAAAGTCTGTTGTTGTTGTTAAGTATCCCAGCCAATAACAGACCTCAATTTCACAGACATATTTTGAATGGAACATGCTAGTTTTGTATCTTCCTGAAGATTGGTAAATGGGCATTTGCTGCATGCTCCAAACACTATTGAATCTATAACCTGAGCAGTCAGGTGCTTGCTTTCTTAGGGAAAAAAGATATCTTCTTCATTTTAAGGAATCTTCAGCAGTATGCTCTGATAGCCAGAAGGAGTGTGTCTGAAAGGGAACTTAGTCAAAACGCTCTGCATCGGTCCAGTCTGACAACAGTTCTGCCCCAAAGCCTGTTATCAGCCTGTGCATAAGAAGTAAATAGGCTTATTATCAGACACTATTAAACTAGATGGGCTAAGTCTGCCATCACTAGGGAAAGTCCCCAAATGCCTTCTGTAATTGGGTGAATTTAATCTACCTTTTTAATTGTAACTTTTAAGGGACCACCGTTTCTCTAAGCATGCTCACTGTCCATGTCTCTGTATTAGGAAATTCCACTCATCCTACTAGATTTTTAGACTTGGTATATGTTTTCAGGGTTGTCCATACTTAATATTTACTAAAATTCAGGAGCAGATGAAATAACTGTTCATTAAACCTCTCCGTTGTTATCTCTTCAGAAATCAAATCCCTTTCACCAGTTTTATATCAACCCCTTTGTTGTAATAACTACAGTGCATAAAGAAATGCATTGTTGGAAACCGTTTATAGTAGAGGATACATTGCAAGCCTTAATTTTTCACTTGTACTCTCCTGACACTCTTTGTTAAAAATAAATTGTGACTCTTGGCTGAAGGAAATCTTAATTGCTCTTCTGTTTTGCCTGTACAGCATGACCTAGGAGAGTGTCAGGGTCTCCAGTTGTTAGAAGTTTGTTGACAACTCACCCAGATGTTCTTTTCTATGTTCCATTTTGTTGAAGATTCTTCTGAGAACCAGAGTTATGTGGTTAATGATGATAAATGGTGGTGCTAAGGCAGGCCGGCCATAATATTCAACAATCAGGTTGTAGCGCTGAATTTTCCAGAAGATGTCTGCATTGCCCTGAACAACTTGAAAAGTGTAACTGTAATTGGGGGGGAGGGGAAAAGTATATAACTGTTTTTTACCGCAACAAGCTAAATCTTATTATTACAAAATTTAGTTCCTCATTTACTTTAAAAAAGGAAAAACAAGCTCAGCAAGTAGTGTTAATTTAATCTAAAGTTTGTGCAAATTCTTAGATATTAAAATAATTGCAGTTGCAGTCTTCAAACATTAAAAATTACATTACATTTTTTTAAAAAAATGGTAATTCCACTTCACTCAGGCAAGATCAGCAAACATGCCACATCAGTTCTTCAACCAAATGAATCATTATTAGCCGTGTTGACATCAAGCATTTCCGCTACGTGCAGATTATCCACTGTTAAGTCTGCCAAGTTTACAGCTGCTTTGCACCTGCAGACTTGTGCTGCAGCACAGCCAGGGATCCACACCCTTCTATATATGTTTAATTGAATTTTTAGCAGTAAAAGAGGCTTCTTTTCTTCTTTACTTTAGTGTCGCTAGAGTAAGGATGATGAGAACTTAAGAACTATATGATCACAGAAATCTACCTATAAATCCCCAAATAATATTCATTAGGAAAATTATTAGTAATAGTATTCCAAGTATTCCATTCCATTAGTATTATTATTAGTATTCTAAAATGAGTAGCCAACAGCAATGTAGTTAAACCTTTGCAGCCTCTGCCTTGATACGTACTGAAATCGCTCTTACCTGAACATAGCAATGAGGAGATTCATAAGGAGAACATTCGTGACTAGTAGGAAGACAACCAGCAGAAGTATGACAAGCCAGTTGGCATAGCTATTAGGACATGATGGCGAGTTCTCCTGCAGAATCTGCAGTGGATTAGGTGTACAGTTCCTGGAATACATTCGTGATGCTGCAAAGGAAGATAGAGAAATAAAAAAATAGTTTGGACAAATCCTACTGCCACACGTATTTCTTAGAGTGGAGACAAAAACTTTGCATTTTGGTGAGCAAAATCTCTGACTTTCAACAAAGAATGACAAGAATTCCAAATTGTTCCTGAGTTTTGAAGTAATGTGTTTCATAGCTATTTCAATACTATTAAAAACTGAATTAATATCTCTACACATGGCTTTTCTTAAGAACTAGTGACATGGATGGATGTGTACATTTAGTACTTTCACTGTTAAGATACAAATCAAGGACAATGATGGTATTGATTACCAAAATGAGATTTAATCTTGGCTGCATATAAACAGCAACATAAATGTGTTCTGAATATTTTACAGTCATTAAAAGCTTAAACTCAATATTGTGGTAATATTTTTGTGCTGCCCTTGTTGACAACTGGTAGCACCGTTAATACGAGACTCTCTCAACCGTAAAAGAACAGTTCTTTGACTGCTTGAGCTACTGAGCTAATTCTTGCAGTTCAGAGATTATTTATGTGAACTAATATTCAATGTCTTTAACTTTGTGAAAATGTAACCATGTCGTGTACGTAAAGAGACATTGCTTTAATGTGCAAGAGGTTTGCAACCCTAGGACAACGCAGACCTCCACAACCTGGCTGCTCGTTCAGTGGCAAGAAGGCTGTCCCAGCTGGCTTTTCAGTAAGATTCAGCAAAGGGGGGTTATACTGAAAAGGCCGTATCCTTTTTAGACTAGTTTTGAGTTCCAAAAGTTGCACTACCTTTGAGTATTTAGCAGTTGCCTTCTCCCACATACTCATGCCTTTGCAGTCCTCATGCTAGCATATGTGTTAGAGCAGAAAACTCAGTAAGAGCTGGGAGTGGAGTTCCTCATTCTAAATTTAAACTACTTTGTACATCTGAGCTTGCAGCTGAGGTTAGTAAGAATGGTTCTACTGCATCAGACTAGAGGTCTAGCCTTGTATCCTGTCTCAAGCTATGAATTAAATCCACAAATTTAGAGTAGCATAATAATATTTACTTTTTTGTTCTCCATTTTTTCACTAATAATTCTTTTCCCCACTGCCACAGGTAACCCCATGATCATATTCCTTAGAGCACGCAGTTGTATCAAAGCTCACCACAGCCGGGACTGCTTTCACCAAGTGCATTACCTTATATTTATCTACACAGAATTTCATTTGATGATTTAGCACTCATGAGGGTCCTCTGCAACTCTGAGGTGTCAGCTTTAGTCTTTACTATCCAGTAATCTAGTTTTGTCAGCAAATTTTGTCCCCCTCATTACACATCTCCTTTTCTGTATGTTTCATAAAGATTTTAAACAGAATAAGGCCCAGAGGGCCCCAGGACAAATGACTCCCTTCTGGAAGTTGCCCATGTAATAAATTATTTTTTCTTTCTTTCTTTTGTCTTTTAACCAATTATTTATCCAGGTGAAGACACCCTTTGGAGTCTCAGAGGAGAGAAACACACATTTCTAGGGAATACTACATTTGACAGTTGGACTTGATAGTCTTGGAGGTCTTTTCCAACCTTAAAGATTCTATGATTCTACATCTATGATTCTATGATTCTACATCTGACCTATTTCCAAATGAGATGAATCCTATTCCAGAAATATTTGTTTCTCTCTAATTAATGGCAATAATAGTGACTGGTTATGGTGTGCCTGCTTACACTGTAGGCATGTAAAGTTAAGTGAGATGAATCACACCCTGTCTCTCTTGTCTCATTCAGACTTTTTAGGCTTTTCTAAGACATGATTTTTCTTACTAAGTGGAGTGAACATGAAAGAATGCTTACTGGTTTGCTTCTGTCTATGGGATTTTTTTGATTCCGTCTATATTACTTCAAGTTTGAATCCCATTTCAATATTGCCACTGACATTTAGCACTGTTATTCTGGCTAAATGCTGTGGCATTACTGCAGACTTCTTGGGAGATGACCTATTATGTAGTTTACCTGCTTGCCTATCAGAAATGTTGCCTTTGAACTTTTATGTCCAAGTATTTCCCTGTCTTGTGATTATTTTTATGTTGTTTTGTTTGAAAGGTTGCATATATGCAGTTACTAGCTTTATTTGATTTGGGCTGCTTTACCTCCAGAGGCAATAAATGCTCTAGAGGAATATTTATTCTCAAATGTGTTTGCTTATGGGCAGAGCTGTAGGGCTTTAACACTGTCACCTTAAGCTACTGCCAAAATGTAGGAGGTGCTATTATTTCAGTTTACTCAGGGTTATCTGGGTCTAGGTTAAACTGAACAGAAGTGGATTGAAGTGAAAGAAAGTATGCCAGCCTTTAAAACTGCAAATTCTTGTGTGAATACTTCAGACTGCTTGTCTAAATAGGGCCAATCCTTATGCTCTAATGTAATTCCACAATGCACATTATCTCTTTGCAAATACACTATTTATATCATAGTAATGTGAAAGCGCTGGCCTGCAGGACAAAGATTTAAAAAAAAAAAGGGAAAAAAAAAATACTGGGAAGGAATTCCATGCTCTAATTTTAAGTGTGCATTCAAAGATGGCCAAGTTAGGGGGGGAAAAGAAATTTCCTCACTGTCTATTTCATCCAGTGGAATCTGGCCAAATATCTGAAGGTAGGGGCGATAAAGCACCCTTCTGAATATCCATTCCACTCGGCTGTCATCGGGATGAAGTAGAGCTTGAGTTGTCACACCGTAGGCAATGAGCCACACGCTCAAGAAAAATAGAAAGAAGAAAACATCCTTCATCTAAAAAAGAGAAGGGGAGGGGAGAAAAGGAGAGGTGACTGTAACAGCATAGTCAAAGAACAGCAGTCTTTCTCTATGAAAATGGCTCGAATAATTATGTTTCTTTACAAGCTTGTTTAGGTTGAAGGATGTGGAATAGGATACAGTTCCATGCACAGAATTCCTCTCTTCACCTTGCTGTTATCATATTGCTCTTGGCCTGTAATCAGCATTTTTCTTTGATAGTTCATTTTGCTAAAGGCATTTTTAAAATTAAAACCTTGCTTTTTAATCATCTAACATTTTAAAATGAAACACATTTTCTTTTAAGTGAATCTCATTGTACCTTTTAAATGCAGATTTTCTGTGAGATCTCACAGTACCACTGACTGCTTTACTGTGAATTACAAGAGTTCTGCTGCAGTAGTGAACGCTAGTAACAGTCGGTGCTCATTGATGAATACTGAACCACTGCTACAGCAGACACTGAAGGCTGCAAGGATCAGGTAGCTTTTGTCTTGGGTTTTCAAGCTAAGTAATGCATCTGAGGGATTGTTTTCAGGACTTCCTGCTTTTAAACGTTGTGTTTCTCTACAGAAGCAGAAGTAATTGAATCCTAAAACACTTACTTAAAAAAAATCTAATATGTATTTCAAGTGCAATAATTTTTCCCTGGTGGAAGAGGAACACTTCATCCTCTTCCCATCTAATCTGACAGAGTTCATTAGGGACAGTAGCTTTTTTTCAATTAGATTATTGGATTGTGCAGTTACCAAAAAGTACAGGCATTTCAGACCTCCAGGATGTTACCTGCAGTTCTATTAAGAGACATGGTTTCTAAGCCAGGCAAGGCATAGTTGATGTCTCTCTGACTTTCACCAATCTACGTTGTTTTCTGAATGATTTACAATTTAGCGATGCTGCAGGACTGTAATGGTGTCATAGTTAAGAGATAGTGGTGGCAAGTCTGGAAATACTTTTTTCCCACCTGCACTCTCTCTGTGAACGGGCATTGTTCTGTCATTGAACTGCCATTTTAGCAGCTACCAGACTTGTTTCAGCAATTCTGCAGCAAGGTTAAAAAGGAGAAAGACACTAAGAGATGATCTTGGATTGTTCCTTTGTTTAGGTAAGTGAAATGATCTTGCTTGAATGCACTTGATGAACCTTTTAAAAAGGTATCATTTACTGAAGCAACTTTCACTGTTCTTTCATTTGATGTAAGGTAAAGCCGAGGCATGCTGTTGGCCTGGATGGGAGGGAAGATGAAAGGTCCCGTTTTAAGGTTTTTGTCTAGGCTGCTGCTTATGTTCTTATTTGCATCTTCTTAATCTGTGTGTTATCTCTTCTGACTTCAGATGCCCACATAGTAGGCACACCACTATATTTCTTCAAGGCCCAGGTTTAGCTTGGTTTGCAGGAAGGAAGGGTTTGGAGCTGTAGATCTGACTTGTTCTTGTACAGTAAAAGTCTGCTAATGCTGTAAGCTAGGTAATGTTCAAGAACAAATATTTATTTGCCATTTATCCTTTTGCTACTCCAAGCAAATGTCATGTTAGAGTTCCAGTTATTGCATTTGTAGACAAATCCAAATAGCTTGGTAGTTATGTTTATTCAATATATAGGCTTGTTTAGACTGTAGGGCTTTTACTGAGCTCTGCTGTGAGTCACATATCAAATATTTGTAGATTCTATAATGGCACTTGCAATTAGATGAACTCCTATTAATCAGTTACCATGAGCTAATTGGCCTAGAGGATAAACATACCTAAATAAAAAGCTACTTCAACATACCAATGCATACCCAAGTACAGTAACTGTAGTCCTAATGCCTCATTTCCTGCAGAAGAGTGGTAATAAATAAAAATCTTTTATCAACACCTTCCAACATATGCTCACAAAGTACTAATACATGTTTTCATTGTAACTTGGAGCTACAAAATAGAAGTAAGAATAATTCCTGTGGTAAACTTGCAACTATCCTTTTTCACAGATTTTTTTTCACACTTCTTGCAAATAACATGATCTATTTCCCCAAGCGGAGCAGAGTCATTCAGTAAATGCCCTGCCCTTCTGTAAATGGCCTGTCATCTGTCTGAGGTCTTTGCTCTGAAAGCACACAGCTGAGGAAGTAAGAGGAATAGCAGTAAGTCAAAGATGCTCTACTCTTCATTTGCCAAATCTGAGGATAAATTATTAGGTTAGGTAAAAGGATTAGTAAATTGGGATCAACTTATTATTACAGAGCTCTTTGGAAGATCTATTTCAAACTTATTGCATCTAATACTCACAATAAATAAGAGAATATATGCAAAATGACAAGAATATAAAAATATAAAAATATAGATTATAAACTGATTTCCTTTGTAAAGAGAAGATTTCCTACTCTCCATTTTTCAGAAAACATGAATATCTGAGAGAAACTGCACACTTACCATTCTTTCCACAATTATGATCTTTGGTCCAAGTTGTTTGTGAACTGCAAAAATATGTATAAGTCTAAGTGTAAACACCATAAAATCAATGGCAAGTATTGTACGGCCAGCTTGAAAAGTCGAGTTCAGCATCCTGCAGAACACATGAAATGAAATATCAGATCTCAGCAAGTACTGCTGAGAAGTATTTTCTCAAATATTACACTCAGTTTTCAGGCATAGCTTAGTTAGGAAAAGACAAGTGCTTCAGGGCTGTGGTTGCATAACCCTGTAAGAGAAATGTAACATAATGTCTGTACATTGATGAGAAATAGCCAAAAGACAGAAGGACACTGTATTCTCTGTCTTGGCTTCAATGAGATTTATTTAAAAAAAAAAAAAAATAAAAAAATTATACATTGAGTAAAAGTGTGTTTTGAAAACAATTTTAAAAAGCGGAGCTTTCCTGTACATCTGTTTGGATACACCAATATGTCTTTTTGTGGTCTCTGGAGCAATTTCTATGATTCCACAGAATTTTAGAGGCTTTTATTACAGAAACATGTCTCAAAGCTTATAAAAGTAAATGTCACAGCCTGTCCTCACACGCACATGAGACTCTCCTGTCAGTTGACATATGTAGCCCTTGCTACTGATGCTGACCACATCACATGGAACAGATATATACCTGCAGGTTACTCCAATTATGAAGAGGAAGATGGTCACCATATCACATTTATTCCAGTTATCCTCCACATACAGTTTAAATTTTTTCATTAAATTTGTGTCTTCATCTGTATAGAAACTCTGAAGAAGAGAAATAATCATTGGTATTGATCTGTTTCAAGTTTCACTATTTGATTGTGAGTTTTAACATAATATCTGTTTCCCTTTTCTCTTTCATTGCAAAGAGCAAAACCAAATTCTTGGTATAATAGGAAAAAAAGCTTGAAAACATAAGCTCAGATTACTGTCTTAAAACACAAACGTTGGATGAAAAAGGAAAAAAAATAAAATCTTTTAATTCTTGTGATATTAGCCTTAAGATTTTTTGAGGCCTGATTTAAGATTTTGTCAGCATCAGGCTGTTAAACACTACAGCAACTTCCAGTCAAAGTTCAGTTTCTAGACATCGCTGTCTACACAGCATGAACAGATTTGGCATTTGTATACCGGAATTGTCAGAGAATGCTAAGAGTCAGGTTTCTGAATTGGATTTTAGCCTGGCTCTCTTCATGTTTTAGAGGTTTATAATGAAATGTTCTTTGATCCAAATATTTTCCATGTCCTCCTCTGGTTATGGCCTTGCTGCATAATTTAAATAAATTGTAACAAACTGGGATCCCCTTCACTGTCCCTGTTGCTTAAATAATGAACACCTATTTGTTCTTCCAGAGTAAATGTTTATAACTGCTTTTCCATGTTTAAAGAGGACAGCTTTATGCACCCACAGTTGGCAACACATTAGCACCATTGATCACGCATTACTTTTTGGTTGTTGAGCTGAGGACTTTCCAAAACCAGTAACTGGGAGACTAATGGAGAAGGTGGGGTTTTTTTGTTTTGGTTATGTTTTTTCAAGAAAAGCAATGTTTTGAGTTGAGAAGTATTTTAGGAAAAACACAATCTGAATTAATTTACTTGTCCCCAGCAGGGAAGAATCTCTTAAAAGGATGTAGAGTTGTCTGCTGTGTTTCCAGGTGTAGAAAACAACTCACAGTTTACATTATTTGTGGTGGGAGGACCTAGCTCTGGGGAGTGAAATCAGAGAGATACTTTGCAAAGTGAAGGGCACCTGGATCTTAGCAGCCCACTTTACTTGGCTACAGCTGAAGCAGGATGGAAAAACAGAGGTGGGGCTACAGGTTTATATGGTGGAGGAAGACCTTGCTCTGGGAGAGAGAGGTGGAGTGGTTTGGATGAGGTAAGTTCTGCATTCTTCTTTTGTGCAAAACTGCACCTGATATTTGAAATCTTTGAGCTTGTACAGTTGTACAAATTGTAAATCTATTCAAAATATTGCCTCAAGTTTTATTCTGTTAAGATATTGTAGATTACTGACCTGTCGGATTTCTTCCAAGACCAGGGTAAAAACCCAGAAGTAAAGTATGATTTCTTTAGCAGATGGACCCTCAGGTGGGGGTGGTTTAAAGTCCAATAAAAGGACAGAAGTAAATAGAAACAGAAAAGCAAAGTACATTATAACATTGCCCATAAATACAGTTACAGGGGCACTCCAGAATTTTCTCCACCGGCTAAACATGAATGTTGCCCATGCTGTGTTTTCAGAAGGGCTCTGCTTTTCCAATTTGCCACTTCCTCTGCAAAACAAAAAAGCATAGGTTTGGTGATGATTTCCTAAAATTAGTTCTGGGAATAGGCTCAGTATTATTATATATAAAGCTTCTTGTAAGATAGTAACAGGCAGATGTTGGGGGTGGCAATGACAAAGGCTGTAGAAGTCAGAGCAATCACATCACCATAGCAGAAATATTTCAAGTGGAAAAGAAGGTTTTGAGAAACAAAGTCACATCAGAGTTAAATGCATAGTCTTGTTATTTCAGGTCTGTTGTGTTGATTTGTATCTTCATTGTGTTCCTGCATGTAGTAGAAATGCTGTGCAAATACAGAAGGAGAGAGAAATGGTCTACTTGCTCTCCATCATGCTAAATAATAGGAAAGAAGAGCAAATGGCCAATGTAGTTTGCGAGCTGGTTCCTAATTATTGTGAGTTGGTCTAAAAACTTCTTGCAGTGTTTGCATGTAGAAGTTCTTGTTGTTGCTGTGACTTTAAACAATTCCTCATTTTGACCCAGTCTCAAAAGTGCAAGATCATACTATGTGTTTCTTGACTCTCTTTGCTGAAGTCTGAGCGAACTACTGGAGAAATACTTTAGCCCTTTACACAACTGTAAGCGCTGGTATCTTGCCCTTTACATTTAAATTAAATTGCAAAAAAAGTAATATAGAAGCCTTTTAGCAAAAAGGTTGACCTCATAATTTATTTAAGTTAGTCTTTGACTATTGCGGAATTATTTTGGTAACTGAAGGGAAATTTGACCTGTACATCTACAGTTGGGTTTGCTGTGTTTTGGAACATGAAGTGCTATCTATTGGCAATGGAAATTATCCTGTGCAGAAAATGCAAGTTCCTGTATTGGATAGCAATCTGATCTTAGTGTGAGGTTTTGTTTCCACATAAATTGCTCCCCTGTGTAAACTAGGGATGTTATTGGATCTTTAATTTTGTGATTCTGACTCTGAGAGGTGTAATCTCCAACGAAGGATGTGCACGCTAGGGTATGTTTTCAATTTCACCTCACAAAAAATAAAACCCAGTGAAGAGTCATTGTTTAATTTCCCCTGATGTTCTCACTAATTATTAAATACATTTGTTACAAGGAAAAGTTTCTTCTCACAGCCAGTCTTTTCTATGTGCCAGATTCTGTACTACCTCTCAATTTATGATATCATAAGATACATTCCCATAGTTACAGGCTAATATCATAAACAGATAATTGCAGCTTTGCTGTAAGATGCTGAAATAGATCTGGGAGGAAGAGAGACTCTTTGTTAAAATAAATTGCTAAGATAATAGCAATTTGTATGCACAATGTAATGACCAAACCATGCTTCACTCAGGATATGGAAGTGCTTTATGACACTGCTTACAAATAGCTCCCAAGAGGCAGATGCTTTTACACCTATTTTATAGGTTAGGAAGGGAGAGAGAAGAACTAATGGTTTTCTCCAATATACAGGCAGTTAAATGCCAGAGGTAAAAATAGAACCTAATAACTCTGACTTGGTCCAGCACTTCATACTGCAGATGAAGCTTCCTTGCTACCGGTGTTCACATATTTCTGAAGATCTCCTGAAATCATTGAAAAGCATATGCTTAATACAAGTGGCTATTTAGCCATTAAGAGGCCTTTGTGCTAATCAAAAGTCTTCCCATCCTGACTTAAGTCCTTGTGGCCTCCCAGGTTTTGGTGATGCATGTGTGGCAGAGATATAGAGTGGGATTCCGGAGTTCTGAATTGCAGATCTATGAATGACCACGAGTGACTGAGAACATCTTTGTGCTCAGTTACCTGTTTGTGTACTGCTTGCTCTAATTCAGGAGTTTGTTGTATTTCAGGTTCCTCAAGGCCCATCATTTACAATATAAATGAAGACCACTAGTATGGTGGGAAGCTGACTTAATATAAAATTCCCAGGTACTGATATTTGCAAGTACTTCTGCTCCTGCCTTTGTAGGACAGTATGTAGTGATGCACTCAAATAATGTAAGGTTTTGCTGAGAACCTTCTTTCTGCTTGGCTTGGTAATCTGATAGGGACTGTTTCTAAACCCAATATATATCAGCCATCACAAGCTGAAAGGATTCTCAGGAGATGCTTTCTGATTCCCCAGGTATTAAGCCAATTCCTTGTTCTGTAGTAATTACCTCCTCAGAACAAGTAAAATTGTGTGTTAAAACAGTGATATATCCCTGTTTGTTTTCTGTATTCCTCTTAGAGAACAACAACAGCAGTAATCAGAGGGCACAGCACTTTCTGAGGAGTAATGACCACCTTGCTCCTTCAGCTGCACCTTAGATCACTAGCTGGTCATTAATCCACAAGAAGTGCCAGTTCTGTGACTGTCGTTTCAGAAGTTACATTAACTAGTGGTTTTAAACTTACCTATCTTCTTTGGGAAAAAAGAGGGTCCTCTCTGTATCTAAACTGTCCAGCTCTTTAAATGGCTCTGGCTCATTCTTTGATTGTTTTTCCTCACTGTAAGGAAATAAACTCATTAGTTGAAAGATGATGGTTAGCAATTTTTCAGTGCTAAATCGGCATTTATACAGAACTGCTACTTATCTTGGACTTGCTCCACTGAGAAGCTATAAAATAATGCATAGTCCTTACCTCTGCAAATTCTGTTTATTTGTAAGGAGAAGGCTGAAGTCACCCTCAAGATTCAGAGAAGTGATAATTGCCATGCCTCACAAAAATGGAGCAGGATGTTCAGTCTCCTCAAATTACTTAGGATTTCAGCAGAAATAAACCCCTCAGTCATAGAAGGCAATACACCAATGCTCTGTTCCTGGTTACTCTTCATAGCAATTAAGAGGAAATGCCAGAAGCAGTAGGGAATGTGGTGTCAACTCTTGCATTTCCAGGGAATGGAGGCAAAAAATGTCCTCAGCAGAACAAATTTGGAAAGGCTTACTTTGACTGTCAATCATAACTTAAACCTTTCCATGAAAACTGCCACAATTTCACATTAAATTACTTGAGTTTGTGAATCTGGCAGCCACTATGACAAGAAGGTCATCTTAAGTGATACTGGCAGAAGGAAAGTCTTAAGTCATCAGTGGCAAACAAGTTTTCCTCTTGCTTTTTAAGTAGTTTAATAGTTAAGAAACATGTATTTCATAATAGCAGCCATTCCATAATGCCAATGATTTGTATATGATTCTCACAATCTTAGGAGGTTTTCTTAAAATTTCAGTTCTTGGATGTTCTCATGACTGCCTGAGCATCTTGGCTGTCCTTTTTTGGGGCTTTTGTTTGTTTGTCTGTTGGGGTTTTTGTTTTGGTGGTGTTTTTTTTTTTTAAGAAAACCTAAGATTCTAGCCATCTTCACTGTGACAAAAAGCTGAAAACTACAAACTCCAAAGCTATGCCTGCAAAAGACTAATAAAGAGATCTCAAGACAAAATCTTAATTGATTTCATGTCAGTCCTGTGTTTTAAAGCTTGATTCATGGCTATCAAGGCTTGTGGCTGGTAATGCTGCTTTGTGATGGCTGTTTTCCTTGATAAGATACAAGGCGTGTGGCTGATAATACTGCTTTATGATGGCTGTTTTTCTAGATAAGATACTATAGTTTGAACCAGGCATCTCCAAATCTAGAAACAGATGGTGCTATACCTGGAGATATTCTACACGTGTCAGCTCCAGATTCTACACAGTGACAATTCCAACAGGCTTTTCTATGGATTGTGCAAAATAGGAGTGATCTATGTGAACCCATAGCATTGATCTTTTGAGTATTAGAATAGGTATTAGCATAGGATGCACAAATCACTCAGTCCCATAGGAAAGTGATTTGGTTAATAGTGGTGCAGTCCTGTTGACACTCTGAGGTGATACTACTGGTTTTGTCACTTCGGTGAGAAATTTTGAGTCTGGATATTTTTTATGGCTTATTTTTCATCCCTTACTTGCACCCAAATAGTTATGTTTGTACCTGAATGCTATTAAGTTTGTGTAGATTAGGAAAGGACACCAGAATGCACAGATTAACTTCAGGATCTGTGTGCTTGTAGACATGTCTCCCCACCATATTTTTGTCAGGAAGGCCTGAAAGTCAGGAAAACAAGAGATGGCTTTAACATCACAAAAACATACATGCAGATGAAGTGCACCTATGTTTTGTAGCTCCTAAGACAGTGAATGCTCTGGAAACCTGAAGAGCAGGCACACCTTCAGAGCAAAGAGGCGCTCTGCGCATTCTTCCGCAGATGTTGCGTATGCAAAGACGACAGTGGAAAGAACAGCAAGTCAAGTGTAATTAAGCAACATCTGTAGTACTAATAAAGTGCAAGTCAGGCACTGGGACCTAACATCACTCTTAATTTAGCTTAGTGTACGAGGAGAGACTGCAGGTTGTGAGGGCAAAGCTGAATAGTGATTTGATTTAAATTTTCCTTGAGTCTGAACAAGGAGTTATCTTGCATCTTGGAGCAGCTTCATTAAGCCTCAGGCAGATTTAAAGTGCTTTCCTGATGCTTCTCTGTGAGCAAGGAAGGAAGAAAAAGCACAGGATGGAATAAGGGCTAAACCTTCTCCTCAGTGTACTGGTCTGCAGGCCAACTGGATGAAAGGGACGGGAAAGGGGGAATGTGTTGCTTTGTCAATGATGTGGTATGACGTTCTTTTCATGTGGCACTAGGGAGAAGAAAGAGTCCCTTCTCTGAAGAATGTCTCTTAGGGGAATACATTTCATGGGGCTGTTGGGTTGCTGTGCTATCCTCTTCTGTGTCCCACATCATTCTTAAAGGCCCTGGGGGTAGAGGTGCCGAGGGATGGGTCTGTTAATCTTACCTGGACACCATCATGTGCAAAGAAAGACTTTGCATCCGCTTCTGTAGCCAGCTGAAGGCAGGTGGTTTTGCTCCAGTACTGAGTTTTCCTCACCAACAGAGCAAACGCTCTCTCCTCACTGTTGTGGTAGCATTCACTAAACAGTTCTGCCAAATGAAGGAAATGTAGACAAACATATCTTGTAATTTAAAAGAAAAAAATAAAAAATGAATGTAAGGCAAGAGAGTGAGGTGTGTGGGGTGCGGCATGGTGCCAGCAAAGCCTGAGCACTGCCAGATTCTCCTTGCTGCACTGGAGACTTCTGCAAGGCTGAGGTAGTTGAAAAGAGCCTGAGAAAGTGCTAACAGGAGGTGGGAGGGAGAGCAGCATGATGTTGGACACAAGAATAATTCGCTATGGCTTTATGCATGTGTGTACCTGCGTTGGGGCAGAGGGCAGATGAAGTAGATTTTCCTTGGTGGAAAAAAAAAGGTATCACTGTAACTTTCCCACTATTTGCAGAAAGGTATGGAGTAAATCTCTCAGTACTTCTCTCACCTCTTCCTATCTGCATGCTCCCTTCTCAGCCTGGGGCCTCTAATGTGTTTGGTTTTTGGTTTGTTTTTTTTTTCCTATCGTTGTTTGATCTAAGGAGAAATTTTTCTATCTCAGTTCTTCTACAGACAGCATCAGAAACTTCTTGGAAACATGTCAGCATTTGTTATAGTCCCTTATCTGTAGCTGCCTCATGTGGAGCTTTAGGCAAAAAACTATATCTCTTGGGTGATCCTCTTAGACTTTGAAGGATGAGTTGCCACGCTGTCCCTACGCTCCTGAATAGACTAAACAAAAGGAGCACCTCAGCTTTGGCTCATAGCCAATAAATCCTTGGTTTTAAGGCATAGCTATTTGACATAAAATAATACTAGGCTTGTGGTGTAGTTCTGTTTCCAGAGAAGCTGGTCCTGGAGCTCAAAGTAGGATAAACAGTCCAAAAAGTGAAGGTTGTCTCATTACACAAGATCTGACTTGTCTTTTTCATTCTGCTGATTCACTTCATTATCTGAGTACCTTTCCTAGGCCAGCCTACACCTTGTTGTTACACTGTGAGAGCTGGGGAATGGACCAAGTTCACTTAAAATAAGCTGATATATAGCCTTCTTTTGCAGTTGATGTGGTATTTATCATTCTTAAAGAATGTTCACACTTCTTAATATTGACAGTGTTATCCAGGCCAGAAATTAAAATTGAGGATCTGATCTAATACTTTCCAAAGCCAAGGAGCAGACTTTTGTGTATTGGATTAGGCCCTGTAATTCCATGACTAAATTACTCAAGCCCTGTGATTATATGAGAACCTGACTTTTTTTATTTTTTGTAAATAATAATGGCCCTGTGAGAAGAGGGGAATATGTGATCTGTGTGTAAATAATGTAGCAACATCTGCAAGAGCCTTCAGCTGCTTGATAAACTACCTCTAAGGGGAAAGAAAGAGCCTCCGCATTTCTGCGTGTGGCATACTTTAAAGCCCTCTGCTCAGAGCAGTGCTACCTTCAGGTATGGATTAGATTGAAGTCAGATCAGCAGGGAAGCTTCTGTGCAGACATCTGTTTTTAAATCAGGCAAAAGGGAGAGGGCTTGGCATGCCAGCATTGCAGATGCCTAAACGCTTACTGCTGTAGGGAGGGGCGGCTTGTCCGCTGCAAAACCAGTCTGAGCCTCACTGCAGTTTTGCAGTGCAGTTAGCCCTCTTCTGGGTGAGGTAATCTCAAATTATTTTTAGAAGCGAAGACAAACCTTAAAACTTGTTGCTCTAGTGGCCCTTACAGAGCAAGCTTGATATTGCAGGAAAACCAGGCTGCTGTGAGCCTGGAAGCATTTTGGTTCTTCTATCTTGCCCATCGCTGTAACGCACCTTGTACTAACATCAGACACTTAAAATACCAGTGTGCAGCAGGAGAATAATTTCTTCCATGCATCCCAGGGACCAGTCTTGGAACACTGATTTTTCCAAAATCATTGGGCTTTAAGTCCTTCTGTGGTATTTGAATGTTTGGGACTGCCTGTGCTGCAAGGCTCTTAAATTATTCATGATAGTTAACCTTTTGCAACTGAAACAGCACTTTTTTCACTTGCCTGCCTTCCAATGGCAGTTACTTCTTAAATTTTTGATGGTGTTAAAAAGGTGCCATTACTTACCAACAGCAAGCTGCTCGTATTTGGCCTCTTTCATTATACGTGCTACTTCGGTCTCCGTCTCCAGGCGGGACATCTCTTTAAGGATCTTGCAGGCTGCCAGAGCTGAAGCTACACCCTCCTGACCCTGTAGAATTGAAAGGGGTGCTGCTGTTACCATACACTGGAGGGCATTTCTGAACTGGGGAGACTTCACTAAGAAACACATCTAACAAAACAAAAAACCCCACACATACCCACTCCCCCACCCCCCAAAAAAACCCATCAAAACAACCCTGAATTTATGCATGTCTCCCCTTTGAAGACTCTTCCCTCAAATACAGACTTGAAAGTCAAAAATGTCCATTGAAATGACAGCCTTGGTGATATTTGGGAATTGAAAACCACATATTGGTAGTTCTTGTGGCTTAAAAGACTGGAGGCTTCTGGGTTTGATTGACCTTAGAGGGGCCTGATTTAGGGTAGCAGTCAAAGACTGAAAGGAGAAGAATGCATTATGGAAATAGAGCAAAAGAGTCTCACAGCAGCAAGGTACCTTGAACATGGCTGTGCTGAGACCCTGCATAAGGACGTATGGGAAAGGAGGGAGCACAGCTGGCAGAGGCACAACAGTGGCACACAGCAGAGAAACGTGCCTTCTGGTAATACAGCACCACAAACACAAGGCCCTGCAAGGTGCAGATGTGTCTGCATGCACACACTCACTGGCTGGAGAGCTGTGCTGCAGTTTGTCCCTCCCCATGACTCCCCCTGTGCCAGATGCAGCCATCTGGAAGCTCAGGGATGGAGCCCTGCAGCTGTGTCTGGCTCCGGCGGGGGGAGGGAAGCTATGGCATTGCACTCCAGATGCACCAGACAGGGCCTCAGTTATGGAGGATTGTAAAACAGGAGCCAATTATACCAGCTTGAAGCTCAGCCTTAGAGAGCATGATGCTGTTGTTCCCTGTGCGTGCAGCACATAAGCTAAAGATACTTGATTGCACGGTCTTCCCTCTCGATTGTGCTAGAACCCGAACAATTGACCAATTGTAGAAGGAACAAAACCTGGGATTGAGAGTAGTGAGTCAGCAGCAGCAAGGAAGAGGAGAGCCAACTCTGCAGCTGAAGTCAATCAGCAGTGTCCCAGGCTGTGCTGATTTACACCTGCTGCTGCTCTGCCCTCCTGCTCTCTCAGGCCCTCTGGTCCCTGCTGGCATGAGACACACAGAGGTGAAGGGCCCTATAAATGCCACATCTTGTATTTTAGAAACAAACCTGTCTGTCATCTGAGCCGCAAGGTTGAGCAAAAGCCATCTCATATACTTGAAATACGTCAATATTTCACTTGAAGCAGCTACAGCTCAAAGCTTACCATAGCCCAGAAATAGTTTGCCATCTTGTGCCGGTTTTGAAGTACTGCCCATACAAACAAATCCCTCCAAGGATTTTCGCTTTTCTGGTTCATATCCAGGGGCTCAGGTAATTGCTTTGTATTCGTTTTATCCTGAAATATGGTTTGTAGAAATTAAAACCTGCTTTGCAGCCTTATTCCATGCAAATGACATGATCTAAGCTGCTCTTGGCCTTGCCAGCTACTTCATATTCTTTTGATTTTTCTTTTCTGTAGGACTGAGAGGTAATTAGTTCATTCTGTATTGAATCAAAAGACCCTTGTGTCCCTGATATAACTCAATATGTGTGAGAACATTCTGGATGAAACTGTGACTCCATTGAAGTCGATGGTAAAGCTCTCACTGACTTTATTAAGGCCAGGGTTTCACCACTGGTGTGTAATATCATACAAGACAAACCTGTGATTAACTAATCTGAGCTTGCCTTCAGTTATATTGGAATCTGCACAACTGCCACAGAGGACGTGGTTTCAGAGAAAAGGGAACAAAAGGCATTTTATTTCAACAGAAATAAATCTCGCCAAGGCCCTGTACAGGACAAGAATAGAGTACGTCAATACCCTCTTTTTAGTCTTTCCTTTGAGAAACCTCTCTCATGCAGGGAGTGTTTCAAGTAGAACACTGCTTATTCCTTTAGCATTTGATTAAAAAAAACTCTCCAGAGGAAGTATGGCAACTTAGGTCAAGTTCTGAGTTTTAAGTATATTTAAAAACTGCCTTTATATCTACCCTGTTAATTAGAAGCAGCCAGAGTGGATTATTTTTTTTTAATAAAACAAGTTTTTGAGAGGTAGGATATATTTTTCAATCACTTAAACTATGGGATTCTGTTCAAATTTATTTAAACAGCAATTTTTTGGGAGTGTTGGTGTTGTGTGGTGGGTTTTTTCTGCAGTTTGTAGTGAACTATTTAATCAATTGAATTGCATTGAAAACCTTACAGGAGACAAAGATATCCCAAAAGCCTTGTCACTCTTTGTAACTGCTAGCTCCTAACTTGAAATAAGATGCACGATTTAGCAGCAGTGACACTGGTTTCCCAGTACAGTGATGCTCTTTCCGTTGCCACTGATAATGGGATTGAGCCATTGGTGGCAGCCACGGGAAGAAGCTTTTAAAGGAAAAAAGCTGGTAGGCAGGGTGATCTGGTGTCTGAATTGGGCCTTATTTACAGCAGCACTTGGCTTTAGCTCACTTACTGTCAAATTCCACGAAGGTAAGTGAGATTTTGGGGGCACGTTTTTATTTCTGTAAAATTTGTGAGTCTGGAGTCTGCTTAATGACTTCAGAGGTGTTGCCCCAAATTCTCTGTTCTTGTGAACAAAGAAATCCTGATTCAAACTTAGCTTTGCATACTACTAATTAATTTACCTAGGATTTTTCAAAGCAAGAGCGATTGAACCTCTTGAGTGAGAATTTATTTTTTATTTTTAATTTATTTTTTAGTTTCAACAGTTTTAAGATGAAACTAGAATTGAGTAGATGTCAAAAGATTTAATTGTTTAGTTTGTCTAAAACTCTAATCTTAATGAAATTTCTCTAAACCTCTGTTTTGAAATCATGAGTCAAAACTTATTTCCGATGGTCTCGCAGGAACTTTGGTACTTATGAGTTTCAATGTTAAATACACTGTCAAAATGCAAAAATGATGATATATCTATTGCACAATTGTGGACATTGCACACATTTCACATGTTATCCTTGTCATGTGTTGGCCAGGGTGCTTGCCAGGGCTGCTTCATGCAATCTCATGTCTTGCTGTGTGTTAGGTCACTCAATAACACGACTATAATGATCTAAAGGCAAATATAATGTACTGCACGTTACTGAATATCCAATCTACCCCTACACAGTATAAATCTGGGAATAATTTTACATACAAAGATTACCATTTTCAGATCTGGGATTGAAAATGGCCATCACCTGCTTGTCTTTCTCCTAGAAAATACTGTCTTTCAAGTACTTCTGCTTGAAGTTCTGTAGGAGAAATGCAGACTGCTGGTTTTATCTCTAAGTACTCCTCAGTAAGCATTAATCTATCTCTTCATATTCCCCATATATCTTTCATTGAACTTAATCTTATGCATGTGAGGCTAATAAGATCAACAAACTATTCTCTATGTGCAAGGTGCTAGAATGAGGAATGGTCTATGGAAGTTGCGCTAGAAGAGTGTGAGATACAGGGCCTCTGCAGATCATGAACAGAGGCTATATCTTAGCACTAGTTCAAGGTACAGTAAAACCTTCCATAAAACCCCACCTGCAGAGGGGGAGAAAGAAGAATCCCAACCTATCTTAGAAATTCCTTTCTTTTCCTTTTCAATTTTGAAATAAAAAAAATCAATCCATTTTAGCTGTAATAGTAATGAGCTGAAAAAAGGAATAAGAAACTGAAGTGACTGTTTCTCTCATCTTCCCTTTTTTTCCCTGTCCCACTCCCAAAGGCTAGACCTAGTTAAAATTTTTCAAATTCTAAATTGGAGGGGAGCAGGACAATGATGGAAAGTCATAACTCACAGATTTCTTCTTGCCTCCATGTCTGAGGTCTTGATAGAAACCTTTGCATGCATCATGGAGAAAATCCTTGAGAACTCTAGAGACCTCACTGAGAGTGAAGAGTGGGCAGATCTCCTTATGCTGTTGACCAGTGAGCCCTGCCAAGGTCAGCTTGCTTTCTTCATGTTTCTTCAGTAGAAGTTCATAGAGGAGACATTTCTGAGAAATGGAACAGTAGAGTCTCTGCAGACGACTATATGTCAGGAATTCAGATATGTTAGCCCCATTGTCAATAAATAATTTTACGAATTCTGGTTTGTCGTTGACCAGAGCATCCATCATCACTTCTTCCAGGTCACAGGACTAGATTGATGAAGGGGGGGAGAATTAAAAAAAAAAAA
>VXBL01001841.1:86717-102859 GCA_013400195.1 Aramus guarauna
AAAATAAAAAAAAAAAAGGAAGTTTCTTGGGTTAATCATGGCTGGATGAGCAGGCAGGTAAGATTTAACATGAGGATATGCACATTTGGCCTTCCACCAGGTCAACAGCGGGTACAATGAGAAAGAGATGTAGAACTCTCTTCATTTCTCTGTGACAAACTGTCTAGGTAAGCATTAATGTTAAAACATCAACACAAATAACATGTAGTAGGAGTTGTGGTGATGTTAGGTACCCACTGCACTGGGTATTTATACAGCTGTTGGAAACAGTGACATTCTTCCTACCATCTTCTAACAGTAATAACTGCATGGTGCTTTTGCTTTGCAAGCTCGGGTTTGTTTGCTTTAAAGGCCTGTACAGAAGGGAGAGGGGAAAGATTCTTGCCCCCAAAGAGTTCAAGAAAGAGACTGTGACCGCTGTATTGTTCCTCTCTCTTTAGCCATTATCATATAAGGGACCAGAAAGACAAACAGCTTAAGGAAGCATGCTGCTGCTGCCCAATCTCCTAGTGGAGAATGCAGGTAGTGATAAAACCTGAAGCTTTCTGTCAGGATGTTTCAGTGTCTTGAACACATTGGATTAGACACCGATTGTCCTCTAAGACAATAAAGTCTGCTACCTTCCACTCGACGTCACCATTGAATATTTCACTTTTAGCTATGTCCACTCTATTCCAGGCCACTGCCAGCTTCAGTTCATCCAGATATTCCTGAGCCTCCTGACTGTGACTTTTACAGGCTGGCAAAAATAGAAAATGAAAATAAGCTCAGTACTTTACACTTGTTATGTTTAATTTAATACAGTATTGGTAATTTGATTAGCAATACAAGTTCTCCTTCAGCTATTACAGATCAGTGGGGTGCTTAACCAGGAACCCTTCATGGCATTTTTTTCCTAATTTAGGAAATATTAATATTAAACAATATTATTTTTTGCTAGCTGAATTTTCTGTAAAAATATTAAGTTTAAATGTCTGTAGGATTTTTAAGAGAGACCTTGGTCTGTGGAAAGGGGGGGACAGGACTGGCTATTGTTTTTGTTTTGTTTCAATTGGCATATTAGGAATAGAATGTCTTTTTTTTTCCCCCATGCTAAATTTAGGCTAACACAAAAAATTAACTTAACACAAACTGAAATGGATGGCAGAGAAAGTAATGTCTTCTTTCAGAAGATACAGTGAAGATTTTTTTTTTAATAGGAGAAATGGATTTTTTTCTGAAACTAAAGCAGTTCAAGTCTACTTATGTCTTTTGAGGGTTTGGGTGTTTGTTTTGGTTTTTGGTAGGTTTGTTTGGGTTTTTTAATGGCTTGTAATTGGAATAACTGCTCCAGTATATTTCAGTTCTTCTATAACCTCTACTACTAAGAGAAGCAAGTAGTGAAATAAAGGAGTGATTAAAATAGTACTGTACAATAGCATAAGATTAATAAGCATAAGATTAATAAAACATTAGTTTAAAGCAAGGTTACGTGAGCTATGGTAACTGCCACAGTTAATTTTGTCAATAAGCAAACAGAAAAACTCTGCATCTCAAAATGAAATCTGAATCCAACAGCCAACTGAACTTGCTCTGGACAAGAATGAAATACATTTATGACACAGAAGATGTTAGATAAGACAAGTGTTACACTGTGTGTTTTTTGTTCTTACCTTTTACTAAAGCTTTTAAAATGACTGTGTCTAGTTCTTCTGAACTGTCTTGCTCAAAGTTGTGCAGAGTTAGAAGATGTTGGTGTGAAATAATGTTCTGAATCTATTGGGAGTTGAAACAAAAGTAATTTTACGCATTGTCCTACTGCTATATATTAATGCCTAAGCCCAGTGGAGATCACTGGAGGAACAGAACTCGGATATCCTGAGAACCAGAGCAGTGCAGTGCTTTAAATTAAATGATTTTTCCTTTACTCACATTCCTATTTGACTCATAGTCATGCTGTGGCCAGCATACCACTGGTTTTGTTTTACCTTTTCCTGCTTTGACATTTAAGTTTTGCTCTCAGAGTTGTTTATTTAAAAGCATAGTCTCTAAATCTTCTTTGAGTAAAAGTCATCAAATATTGATATATCCAGTACTCTTTCTTTCTGCTTCTGTACTGAGTTTTTCTTTCTCACAGTACAGCTGCACTGAGACTTTGTGAGCATCTGACAATATTGCTTCTAGATGCCCTTCCATCCCCTTGTGTTAGTGATCTGGCAAAGTTCTCCCTAATGGAATTAATACATGGAACTTTTAAAGCTAAGGATTATGGCAGGGACTGCAAAGAATAACTAGTGGGTCAGGTTGATTGGACTTGGTTTATCTCAGAGGCACACAGTGCTCTTAAATCTTCACATAAAGACAATCTCAAGGTGTTTCTTGTTTCTTAAACTTATGCACAGTGGTTTAAGTCCAGCAAGTGTGCCTTGAGACAAGGAGTAAGGAAAAATCTGTGAATCTGTTTTGTCTTTCTTTTTTAAGAACTCACATAACTGACACAAGATAGGATAATTTCTAAACACCTTTCATTCTTTTTAATTTATTCATGCATCTCCACACTTAAAAGGTTTCCATTAACAGCTGTAGATCATGAATTAAGTCTCTTCTGTCACAGCTGCACAAGCTCCACAGCTGTGGAGTATAAATAATGCTTCATGTCCTCCAGAAGGACTGTGGTGTTCCTGGGTGCTGGCTGTTACTTGAGGAAATAATTGAGGAAGGACAGAGCCTTAAGTGTTCAGCTGAATCACTAGGACAAAGTAGTTTGTATGATCAACTGAGCACTTGGTTTTAACATTAGAGAGGTATGCTATGATACCAGTGTCAGCACCTAAAACTTCTAGGCAGCTTGTCAAACCTGTACTGAATGGGCCTCCAAAGCTAGAAATGTTAGGAAAAAGCTTGAGAACATGATGCATGTAATATAAACATATAAGCTCACTGTTGCCGTCCATTGGAGAATGTCCTTCCACAAGAAGCTTTCTGCAGGGAATTTCTCCTTAAACTGCTTTTCAACAGCTTCTGGCATAATAAGCTGCGGGTCATTCATGAATGCAGCTAAGATGTCAGCTGTACCTCCAGACCCTGCTAAGATAAGCCAGGGAGCAGAATTTTCCAAACCGCTGCAAATTCTCTGTAGTTTAAAAAGTACATTTTTAGAATTCAGGTATGGAAAGAAAATTTTATTCAAAAGAAGGATTTCTTGCAGACTAGGAATAAATGTGGACTGACTCTATAGCAAATCTGGTTTAAGTACAGACTCCTCTATTTTTTCTGATTCTGTAGCAGGTTGTCCATATAGAGGCCCTGATTATACTTCTTTTCATGACACGTCTGCTGAGTAGCTAAGCAACCTGATTTGGACAATGCATTAAACTTCTTTGTCCCTGACTTTCCCCCCCTCCCCTTGCCATTTGTGTTTCAGCATTGTCAAGTGCAAGAGGAGCACTATACAGAAATTCTCAGCAGGCTCTTCTGGCTTCTAAATCTGGTGATACTTTCTGAAAATCAGGAATTTTCCTGTGGGAATACAACATTGGGCCACAGGAAAAAAACACTGAAGCACAGCAGCTACAAGAGGCTGATAATTCTATTACTTGTGCAAATAGAATGAGTCAGGCAGGTTGTTGAGAGAGGAAAGCAGAGGACATGGCATCATAATTGCAACAATGACTATTTGCTGCCCATCTATTTCTTACTGTGGAGTCATGCAAGAAGCTAATGAGATTCTAAGAATCTAACTATTGATTCGCTTGTTGCATAGGCTTGGGGTTTATTCTTTATTTTTTTTAACAACTGTTGTAGTCCTCAATATGTATTATCCAATTTGTATTTGAGAAATTGATATTCTAAAAAAGCCCAGTCAGTTATCCATTCCCAGCACATGTAAACTTAGGGCAGCTCCAGCCAGTCACCTTTTCTCTCCAAGTCACTTTGTTCTCTAAAACTTTGAAAAGAGGATTTATAGGTAGTGATAGGTGATTTTGCAACACCTAAGATATAGAAAACACTGCCATATTTAGCTTCTAGAAGAAAAGCTCTCATGAGGTGACATAATCTTAGCTTAAACAGTGAGATTTTTTAATACCAGTGTGTGTTTTAGTCCAGCCAACAAAGATATGACAAGATACAGGGACTGGAAACTGAAACTAGAAAATGTCACCAGAAATGAGTCATCACTCTGAAAGAGGTTACAAGCTTGTGTGGCAGTGTCTCATGAGTTGGAAACTTTAAATTATGGTTAAATGTCTCTCTAAAGGTACTGTAGAGTGTACCTTTTTGTCTGACAGTATTATAAAAAAAAAGCCATGTGGACATACAGGCTGCAACAAAGTAGCAAAATAAAATACTAGTAAAAGTAAAATAGAATCAAAGAGTATCTTATGGTTAACAGGATCTTTAAGTTGTAGAACCACTCAGGAAAAAAATCAAAAATTATCCTTTGCTGAAGAAGATATGGGATTGTTAGCAGATAACTCTCCAGTCTTCTATCCTACAATGTATTTTTGTTCAGTGGAATTAGGACACTGTAGTTTTAAATGGCATATCTAGCATACCTGGTCTTGCACTTCCTCCAAGCTCTGTGACAGTGACAGTTGTCTCACTATTGCTAGACAGCACTGAATGATTAATCCTTTTTGTATGTGATCTCAAGTAATAGCACAGTATTTCTATTTTGCTGGATTTGGAGCTGGCTTCTGTGGGTTTGTTTTGGTTTTGGATTCCTTATTCCACTGTATGGGCTGGCAATGGAAGCTTTAATGATCAGCTGGTGCCTATTCAAAAGGAAATATTTCTCCTAAACAAATACTGGCAAGTTTAATTTTAACAGAATTCAGTTCTTAATGGTGTATAATATGAATTTTGAATTTATGTAAAGTGCCAATACATGTTTGTAATTCAGCCAAGTTTTCCATTAATTACTTAGCACCAGTTAATTTATTATTCTAAAGTTGCAAATAGCTTCTTACCTCAAGTGTGCCTGGTCCTCCATTTACCAGTAAGCAAAGGACAGGGATCTCAATGCTACCTGTTCCTGGGAAACAGATGGCTTAATTTGTAAAAAGTTAACAGCTTTCACAAAACTATTGTGTTTATGCTGACTCCTTGAAAATACTTCTCCTGTTATGATCTGTTTTGGTGAGCCTGCAAAAGGCAGGCAATTGCAGAAGCAAGTGGTAAAGGAAGAAACTAACACTGTGACCTAGCAGATAGGGTCCTAGGTCCAGGACAAAGGCACCTTTGCCTTGGATGTCTTGCGTGATCCCTGGCAAGCAGTCCAGTCTGTTATCACCTCAGTACACCTTGGCTGCGAAATACGGATATTGGCACTTCTGTATGTTATAGCGCTGTTGACTTTTTAAATTTATTTACTACAAGGTGGTCAGATAGTGGAGTAATGGAGCTGCATTAGGGTGCAAGACAAGATTGTTAGATTTTCAGAGAGGCAGCTACCGTTGTTTATGTTAAAATACAGTTAGAAGTGAAAAGCTGTCAGTTTGTCCCAGGTGTTATACATGTGCCTAGCATGTGCAGGAAGGTGTAGGGGAATCCAGGAGAAGAGCCTGATAAAAGGAGGATTTAAGAATATGAAGAGGCTGACTATGTAGACCAGCTAGGGTCAGATATGAGTTGAGGGGAACTATATGCTCCTTATGACTCTGCTTAAACAGTTAAAATTTCATTCAGCACAGTCTAATATGTGATTATTAATAACATAATATTAAACATTTAAAAGAAACGTTAATGAAATATTCAACACATCACTGTAGCAGGGGAAGAAATGATGTAGGCATCCCTGTGCTTAGCCATCCTCCCACAGAGCCCCACTTATTTCTAGATGGTTTATACTGTAAATGCTGACATCTGTAATCCAAAGGTGACTATGGATTGGTCTAAAAGAGCTCAGTCAAAACAGTAGCATCATGAGATGAATGCCTCTTTCAGCTGCAAGATAAAAGGCATTTGATTCAAACAACTTTTTGATCTTTCCCTTTGTAGGTCTCCCAGAGCAGTGTAAGGATTGTCACTTACTACTCTGTTGGATCAGAGATAAGGTAGAACTTCGCTGTAGCCAGGACATGATTGGCAAGTAACTTCATTTGTTTTAATGAATGGTATAGTGTTGCCATACCTCGATAAGGTGATGTTCTAGTTTGAAGCGTGACCTCTGTGACTTCAGGTTCCTCAAGATAAGTTTATGGATTCAAATATTCTTTATTTACCATAGATTTAGATAAAATTTAGCTGGAGGAGGGGTGGGGGTGGGATTCTGACTTTATGCTGGGAAGCTGGGAAGTCCTTAACTGCAAAGAATATTCAGCATATCAAAAATTTCCTCTGAATGACTTCTAGGTATTTTTTTAATATAGGAAGTTCTGTATGACCTTATTAAAGTGTTTTACTTCAGTAAAGTCACATAGGTTTGCTCAGCTTGAATATAAATGAGCTTAAATGAATGACATTGGTTTTGTTTACAGAAACTATCACTGAATTCAGTATGTTCCAGTGAAATATTTGTCAAATTAATCAGCATTTTTTGACAGAAAATTGTTCCAGTGAGATTTGTTCAGTCAGATTTGGTTTGCAAGCAGAAAGAAGCTACTTTTAATTCTCAGCACTGCAACCTTAGCCTACCATTACAGCCCACCTGTGGTCTTTCCTATCTGCATCACCAGATAAGCATTCTTCGGGTGCATTCATGCTCTCAGGTACATCTGTCCAACCATGCTATGGGCTATGTAATTGAATATTCCATTGATGCATACAAGTTCAAATAAGTGAGCTCTCCCTTATGTTTCAGCTGCGCTAGCACTGCAGGTAGTACAGAAACAAAGGAAGGGTAAAAGTAAGTATTAGCACTACAACTGAGTTCTTGCCACAGGTGGCAGTAGGAGGCCTGCCCAATAGTCAGTTCTCATTATAAACAAAGGTCACGTAGATTTAGATGGCCATAAGATGCTACATTGTTTATCCAGAATAAGATTTTATCCTGAAATAAATATGGCTTAAAATATTTCAAAGGCTTTGGAACAAGTCTTTTCTTCCAGTGTGGGAGCAATTCAAGACCCTGTGTGTGAGAGAGGATAAAAGTATACAACATTGAATATCTGTCTCTTAGAGTCACTGGTTAAGGCACTTAAAGCTGGATTTATTTTAAATTTGTTGTGTTTTAAGGCAATTTCAGCTACGCTTTGAAGATCAGCTTTGAGCTATGTTTAAGGAGATGCGATAAAAGTCAGGATTTTTGGTTCAAAGAGCAGCTTCCTCAAATTCAGAAGTTACCTTAGTTCTGACTTACATAAGGACAAATGTGTTTACTTGATCTTGACTATGTAGATGATTGTCAAATTTGAAAATTGGACTTGCCTTTGATAAGGCCAGAGGCCCACAAGTGTCACTGTAATATCAATATTAGTCAAGTTAGCATGCCTATATAGAGTCTACTTACCACCATATCCAGTACGCTGTTCTGAAATATGCTTTTCCAAGGTGAGACGTAGCTTAGTGGTTCCATCTGGCTCATCTGGTGTTATGTGATCCACCAAAATAAAATGGGAATGGTTGTGGTCCAGGGAATACAGTGGGCCTTGGATATTATCCTCTGATTGGTAGCGTACAAGACTTTCATTCTAGAGAGAGGAGGAGAGATGTTAGTGTTCTCAACAAAACACAGTTCATGTTTTTATGTGCTTCATCTCCATTTTTGTGTTGTCTGCACCGTGACATAGCACACCACCTTTGAGATGCTCGAATAGACCCTTTGAAAAGGGTAGAGAAGGAGAATGTGTTCCTTCCGAAAGGTGCCAGATTTGACAGGACTGAAAGCTGAAATCCCTGAAGTTTTCCTCTTGGGCTCTGCAAAATATAGTGATGTCAGTCATCATCTCTGGAACACAGGCATTCATTCAGAGGTTTTGGAAATGTTTGTTGGACAAGTGGAAAGGGGCCATGACACACAATAATTGTGGATGGAGCTGTAATGTCTCAGAGGGCTAATGTCTCGGCTAGTATAAGCAGGGGCAAACCTATTCATTGCAGTAGCATTTTGTCTGTGTTTAGCCCAGTAGAGGAGTTAGCCTGCTATATGTCCATATCAATTTAAATGCAGCTTAATTTAACTGACAGGGTTATAGGAGATCTAATGGTTATTCTCATCTTGGAAATTGCATTCTAAAAGAGTGAGTGACAGGCAGACTTTAGAAAGTGCAATCTTATCTTTTATTTTGGGTGAGGGGTGTTAATCTTGAAATAATTTATTAATGAATTTTTGCATAAAATCACCATCTGAGTAAAAGAGACCCCTTCTTATAGTCTTTTGTTCTAAGGATTCCACTATGTATGATCTTCCATACACACACTTTTTCAAACTTCCCTTACTTCCTTAGTAAATCTTTCTTTCCCATTGTTGCGCATCCACTTTGATATATCATTCCTAGCTGCAAGCCAGGCCATAAATGTCGGGTTAATCTTTTTTTCATCTTCATAATCCTGTTGCAAGTAAGCCAAATTAAAGCAATTGTTTAAAATCTGCATTTCCTTCTATCATGCTTCTTTTCCAGCTCCTGCAGCCTTTGAGTTGATGAACAAAACTCAGACTGTCAGCTTGGCCATGGAACTGTGTAGTGCATTTTCCTCCCACTAATTTTGTGGACAGAAAGGTGTTAAAGCCTTTCTAGATACAGCAGTGTAACTATGTAAGTAACCTAGTTGACATTGAGGTATGGCAGATATTTATGTTCTGGTTTTTAAAAGCCAGATCTTACCTAGAGCCTTTTTTAATCTCAGCTTTTGGCAGTGTCGGCTAGGAAGAGCGGGTGCCCAGTTGAATTCTGGGGGAAGTCCAACCCAGGGGTTATTCAGGTTCTTCTCCACAGCCAAGGCTAAGGCTGATGTTGGAGAGGCAGTGAACATATCACCAGGAGCTCATAGCAGCACTACTAGTACATAAAAGCATTTAAGTAACCCAGAGGACAAGCTCCTTGCTGCGGGTAGAAGAGTTGACAACACTGCATAGCGTGCCTTTAAGTGGCTTTCTGAAATGAAGCTGCATACAGTCAAACTCGAAAAGAGAAATCTTCTTCAAAGCAAGGTGAAAAAAGCTATAATCAGGCACGTTCCTATGGCTTATTTCCCTGTCAGCAGCTCTGGGAGGAGTAGGAACATCAGAGGCTGTTCCAGGAAAAAAAGCAGTAAACTTGCATGTCCTTTGCAAAAAGCAAGTGCACAAATTTCTGTTATGTCCTCTCTGTCTCTCATTTTTGGGGAAAGCTTCCTGACACAATTAATTTGCCTTCAAATTTTGTTTTGACAGAGGGTGTGCCTATATTCTGCTGCCATGTAACATTAAGCCTACTTGCCAAAGATCTGGCCTTTGATTAGGACCCAGAGGCACAACAACTAATTGAAAAAGTCCGTTGAGGATTTTCCTATTTATTCTCTGAAAATGTGGCAGTGATCTTTCAATTATCTTTAAAGCATACTATCAACACAGAAGAGATGGGAGGGATCCATGGATTTCAGAGCTTGTTTTTCTCCTTGCTAGTGTGGATTGTTAGCTCTATTTTATACAACAAGCTGCTTGTGTTAGTGCCAAGTATAAAGAGAACTGGGTTTAGATCAACATCCCTGTCTATAGCTCCTTTGTCCTAAAGTTACTGAATAAAATCCAGAATGTTTCTGGGTAGAAGCAGTGCCAGAAGTAATAGGGTCAGAAACGCTCTACGTGAAATGTTCCTTCACAAAGAATTTGGGCTTTAGTTAAGGGGGAGAAAATCTAATGCAACAAAAAGACCAGCGCACTCATTTTGTAGCTGCTGGCTGGGAAAGATCCAGTTGCATTTTGATCACTTAGCCTAGGAGGGAGGTGAAATAGTTTCCATTTGCCAAAGCAACTTTCCTGGACAAAATTCACAAACGCAATGAACTGAATTCTTTCCTCTGAGGTCCTTTTGGACCAGTTCAGCTACATAAATAGGTTAAAGTCTTCTAGCTAAAGAGTCCCAGCTGGTAGAGCACACAAGTAGCTGTCCTCAGCAAAAAGGATGGAAAAAGGGGAAGCCCAATGGCAATAAATTGCTGATATAGTCTGGCAGCTGCTGGCTGGTACTTGCTAGCCTGTCTGAGGGAAGAACTAGGTGTGAGTTCAAAGGGCTGTTTGACACTTGTGTCTTAGCTTCTGCAGGGAAGTAAAATAGCACAGGGGAACTGTCATTCATTGCCATTACACACCTACTTTATTGTTATAACATTCTGCTTAGGACAGACTGCATATCCAGTGACAAGAAGGGCATGCCATTTTTTTTTTTTTCCCCTCTATCTCCAGGTCAATTCAGCATCAACTTGTCTTGACATCTTCAGCAACTGTTTTGTTGGGTGAGGTTTTTTGTTTGGGTTTGGTGTGTTTTTGTGTTGTGTGTGGGTTTCCCCCCCCCCCAAGAACTTTGCTTTGACTTGAATTGTGAAGTCCCTAGAGTCCCAATAACCAGACGAAATCATGCATGGCTAGCAGTTTTGGCTTGGTGTGTTGAGCAAGTTTTTGCATATTAGACACCAATTCAATGATTACTTCAGAAAACTTGGTCTTGAAATATTTAGAGTTTGTATTCCAAACTAGAAAATATACTTTTTACAGTATTTATGAAGTAGCTTGGAGTAAGTGCTTCTGCAGTAAATGGACGAGGGAAAAAAAATATTAAAGGTACCATACGATGCATGATTTTTTTCCCTGACGTACATCCTTACTCTGGTCGCTGAGCTAATGTCTAATGCTGTCACCTGCTGGATGTTTGCAGAATTGCTGCCAAGTATACCGAGGCACAAAATCATTAGGGTCTAACACTTCTTTCTGCTCTTTATTTCTGTTTTCCTCCAAAGCACACTTTAAATCCCACTCCTGTTTTTAATTTAGATCAACATGGTTCTGCCTGTGACTGCTAAATTTTGTAAAGGTGCAGCTTACTTCTGAACAATTCTATCTCATGAGTAGAATAAGTGAAAAATACCTTTGCGTTGTCCAGAATGTCTCTGTGCTGAATCTTTCTGAGTGAAGTTATTCCTATGGCAATCACTCTTACTTTGGATGAAGTACTAGCCAGTGCATGATCTCGGACTGCTTGCACTAAGTGTCTTGTTATTCCTACACGTAAAGCACTAGTAAAAATCCAGGCACCTGAAATTATTTTTTAAAAATAGTTAGATAATTTCTTTATAATTGAACATGTTTGTATGTCAGGTAACATTACTTGCAGTACTAGATTTAAGGGTTTTTTTTAGATAGATAAACTGTAGACAGGTCTTGATGGACTGCAACTCTTAGAATTAGAATACATACAAAGTGTGTAAGACTTTAATAAGGAAAACAAGACGAAATTGTATGCCCAAGCAAACGTGCTTCACATACCATGTGATGCAGTGTTGTCATCTTTACTCTGATGTGAATACACCCATCAAGAATGCTGTGTCCCGTCTAGAGTCACTTACCGTCTAAATATGAACAGAAACATCACTATACCAAGCAGGTCTGATAGTTGCATGAGGAAGAGCAAAGGAATGGGCTGTTGGCTTGAACTGAGGACTAACCAGTCTCACCTGATAGCAGAAGAGTTTGGGCATAACCTGCCTAATCTGGTGTTCTCTCTTGTTCCTGTGTGTGTTGGAGAGTGAATTTTTCAGGAGAGCAGGATTTACAGCAGCATTGTTATGTTGACAAAGGACTTGGAGAACCCTAGGAAAACAGCTAACCAACCTTTTTCAAATATGTACCATAAAGGAACTGGAGATCTTGATGCTGCCTAGTCTTAACTATAGAAGGCAGCTGGAGATAGAGAGTATCTGTGTTGTACAAAAGTACCAAAACTGGGCTGTTTCATTAAAAAAACCAAAACTGTTACAATCTTGTCTAGACCATTGAAGCTAAACCAAGAGCTTGCTGTGAAATGCTTACAGATATTTTCACTTCGTTTAGCAGGTATTTTCATAAAGCTACAGGGGGGAAAAAAGTCATCTTAAATGAAAGCCACTCCCATGCATGTTCCCAGACATTGATTTGTTTGGTTTTGTCTTCAAATGCTTTTCACTACTCTCGTCATTCATGTGAACAGCCAGGGAGAAAGTGGACTGACTTATTTTGTGTTATACATTACTAAGGTCTTTTTGTTTAAACTTGAGTCTAATCATAGGCTGGTTTACTAACAAAGTCTATTCAACTCTTAAATTTGAAGAAAATAATCTTCAAAAATTAAAAAAATATATCGTAACAAGACTGTGGTAGCTAAAAAGTGAGAATGGAGAAAACACGAATTCTTATTTTTTACCTAAAGTCATTCTTGTTGAAGTCAAATTGCTATGCTCTCTTAAGAATTATATCGCTATTGCACCAAAGAGTATGGCACCAAAATGTATGTGGTCCCATCTCATGCTATCTTTCTAGTGTCATCTCTGAGGAAATAACGTCAGGTAATTTTACACTTCAGGAATGGTTGCCTAGAGTAATTTGGTTTGAAACAAATTATTTTTGCTATTTCTAATACAATAAATATGACTTCCAAAGCTATTTAAATACAGGTTGTAGGTTGCATTCAGTAAAGCCTTGAACTTCCAAAAATAATTGTGTGAGCAAGCCCATTGACATTAAAAGATCACTGGATGCTAAGTGTGAGAATCCAGTAGGAATATAAATTCCTTCTTTAAAGCCTAAAGACTAACCTGTGCTTTGAGCTGCCTTTATAAGTCCTTTTTTTAAGGTGTCCCGTAGCCAAGGCTTCATCTGGAAATTTTCTTCTTCCCCTACTAAAGAGACAACCAAATTGGGAGCAGGTAGCTTCCATTTGTTGAGCATAACTTCGAATATAATTCCAGGATGAATGGTACTTGGGACCTTAATAAACTTCAACAAGCAAAACAAAAAACTAGTGAATAACAATGGGACAGTACAATACAGTAGACATATTGTTCATGGTGAATGCAGAAGGAAATTTATCATCAACTGGGTTAAGAAAAATTTGAGCAAGACCTGACAGAACTAAATATTAGGATGAATTTAACAGGCTTCTGTATAATTGTCATCTCACTAATTGGGTCAGTTCTATGGGTTAATTCCGTGTTGCAGACTGACATATTGCTCTCTTCTTTAACGCTGCTATTCCTTTTGAACTGCCTTCAGTTCCATGGCAGTGTAGCAAAGCCAAGAAATTTCTTAGGCATTTCTTGTTTCTGCACTAGCCGAAATATTTGCCTGACTTCATGTCTCTTTTTCAAGGATGTGTTACATGAATCTATTGCTTCTTCCTGTCCTGTATATATTT
Organism: Aramus guarauna; assembly: GCA_013400195.1. Taxonomy (NCBI): domain Eukaryota; kingdom Metazoa; phylum Chordata; class Aves; order Gruiformes; family Aramidae; genus Aramus; species Aramus guarauna. Next base: position 100,001 of record VXBL01001841.1, read on the forward strand.
TTGGCTTTGTGCCTAATACTTTACAATGAAAAAGAAACTTAAGGCAGATTTCTGATCCTAGGAATTCCTTCTGCTCTAGCACTAATGTACACAAGGGAAGAGGGAGGAAGTGGGTCTGTCCGCATACATTCTTCTCTGCATATTAGCAGAACAGAGAGAAAAGAGAGGAGAGTCTTGAAATGGCTCGAAAGTATGTTTAAAATGTTGAAATCCATAGCGATTAATTTTTAGCAGAAAGATTAAAACAGGGAAATGATGCCAAATGAAGGCATCTGGGCACATGATTGACTTTTATATTTCTTTTTAAAGGAACAAGTGATCAACTGTACTTGTAGCATGTCAGTGCAACTCAAGTGATTGATTTCTCTATATTAATAGGCCTTATTTTAAATCACATTCATGTTCAGGAGGGTATGATCCCTACTTTGAGTACAGTGTGGCACATCGACCCTCACTATTATACTCTCTACATTTAATGCTAAGAAGTAACAGCTGAATGACAGCAATAGTGTTAAAGGGTTAAAACTCCTCAGTGCTATACCTTTCCACGTTTCTTCCCAGAAGCTGTGAAGTCTATTTCTCCTATGCAGTACAGTAGCTCTCTTTTGAAAGCTTCCTCTTTGTCACTGCTGCAGAGCTTGGTTTCCATTTCCTCCATTGAATTTGTAAGGTGATCACCAGTAGACCAAGGTGTTCACTGAGATGACAGAAAACTGGAAAATGAGAAGCTGTTTAAACTGGAGAGGCCATGAAATCCATTAATTTATATCTAGCAGAGTTTTAGTAAAGTATTTTACTCTTTTACTGTCATGGTTATAAGGTTCAGCTAAAATTGGAGGTGTTTGTGCCAAATGTTGGATGTTATATACAGGAGGCAGATTCCACACCAAAGCTATGTAACTTAAGTTATAAAAAGGCATGAAGGAGTAAGGCTCTCTTGACACTCATGTAGCAGACAGAAAGCTGAGTTGCAATGCACAAGATTCTGCGATCTGCCCAAAGTCATGTGGGGTGTGTCAGAGCCCAAAGGTGACCCTAATTCTACAAGAGAGAAAGAAGAGGCTCAGCCACAAACTATTGCAAGCAAAAGTAGAGCTGTGTCAGTGAGTGTCTGAGTCATGGTTTCTTGATGTCGTTATGCATCATGCTACTATGACTTATCCAACGTGAACACTAAATAACAAAGTGATGACATGGTATTCATGTGAAGATGCTTTAGGAGAGGTTTACTCTGTTTGCTGTAGGAATAGGCCGTTTATTCATAAGACAAAGTATTTAAGGCCAGGATGTACTTGACAAGAACATACAGTTCAAAGAGGCAGGTGTTTTTCTCTATACATGGCTACAGGAATGATGGCAAGTAATCTGTCCTAGAGCAAAGGTCATATAACAAGAGTTGTTCTTCTGCATTACACGAGGCACTGAAAAGGTCTGCTTGCTTTTCCTACGTTCCAGTTTGACTGAACTTGATGAAATCTGTATTTTTAAAATTATAATTATAACGTCTATGCTTTATCCTCTTTCTCTTCAAAAAGAGGCAATGAAATAGCTTTCTCCCCTCTACCTTCATGTGCATATTGAAGTATGTATTCAGTACTTTAAAAGTCCTTGTGACAGTAAGCCAGCAATGGTAATCAACCCTGCATCAATCTTTATTTCCTAGCCCAAGAGATCTGCTGTGGACTTAAAAGTGGGTCAAACTAGCAAGTCTCTTGTGGGTCTGTTAGGATGCTCCAGTAGAGGGAGCAAGCCCTCCAGCTGTTCCCTTGGGCTGGAAAGTCTTGAGAGTTTGTATCCTGGCTGTTTCACCATTGCTGCCTCTGTATTCTCTTCTTTTATGTTTTCTGTGAAACAGAAAGGAGTTGCCTTTTTCTCTGATCTGCCTCTGAAAAGTGATCATGGACCCTCTCATGACTTGTCTCCCCTACAGTTATTCCACACCTCTGTATCCCCCTCCCCCTGCCCAAACTTCTGTTGGAGATCACTGCTTTAAAGACGCTGTTCTCAGTCTGCTCCCTGCCTGCATGCTTGTCACTTCTGGAGATAATTAAGTATTTATTGTGAACGCTAGGATATCGGACTAGTCCAGTTAAAGGTCTTACCTAAAAGAAATTCTTTTGGATTAACAATAATGGTACTTTCAGCAAAGCTCACCTTTTTGTTTGAGTCCACTTTTCCACTGGAGTTGCAGCTTTCTTGTCTAAGAATATAGAAAGCAGTATTCTGGAGAAAAAATATTTAGTATGGAGCCATAACAACACATTTTGACTATTCTGAAGTACAGAAATAACTTCCTGTTCCTTGATGACAGAACAAAGGTTTTAATTAGAAAAAAGTATTCAGGACTGAATTTCCAGGGTACATTTAGTCACCATTCTCTAGTCCTAGATAGCACACATTTATTTATCTCTCCACACAAGCAATGAACTTGGAATAGATAGCAATTTACAAAGTAAGCTGATGGTTAATTTGGTCTCACAGATAGGGCCCAAGTGGTTAATTTTAAGTTTAGTTCTAGATACTAGCTTGCAAAATTTGATCATGTGGTTATGCACGACTTCTCTTTTGAAATAAAGATGCTGAGCTGCTGAGATTTATAAGGAATATTCTTGCGTTTGGATAATTATTTTTTTCCAGAAATAGCACATTATTTGATTTTCAGTTTAGGAATTCTGGTTCTTAATGGTAGTGAACAACAATGAAGGGGACAAAAATAGGTAAGATACAGAAGCAGAAGCTTTGATCACAAGCTTTTATAAGCCTGGAAAGTGAGGAAGGGAGCTGGTAACTGGCACTACACAGGGCATTACTTTTCTCCCTGCCCCCCCCCCCCCCCCCTCCTTTCTTTTTTTTTTTTTT
>VXBL01001841.1:102870-118256 GCA_013400195.1 Aramus guarauna
CCCTTTTTTTTTTTTTTTTAAATCAAGCAGTCTCTGAACCACAACATTAGAGACAAAGAGCTTATTTTGGGGAAGTATTACTTCATCTTTCCACCCTGTTCTTATACCACTTCTTCAGCACCCCTGCAGGCTGCTGTCTGTGATGGGATACAGAGCTAAATGGAATTTGTTATGATCTTCTACAGCTGTCCTTGTGTTCATGTTCCAAGCTAGGAAGTCTTCCAGCATCAAGAGCAGAAAAGTGGTACTGACAGAATGGCAAAACAAGTCCAAAAATTATGCAGGGTTCTGAATGGTATCCATGCAAGAATACAGTGTAGCCCTATATGGAGCTGAGAATCTACACTAGATGAGATCCTGGACTATTATGGAGTGATACTTCCTAAGTTTTTGCATGGAGCTTTTACAGATAAAGCCAATAAGCAATGCCAAGTAACTTGCATTTTTTTGCCTTTTTTTTTTTTTTTTTTTTTGAGAGAGAGAGAGATTTGACACTTGACAGTTTTTCTTGCTTTATATTCTACCTGTTGTTTGACTTCCAAGGAATAAATACTGGGACTTTCAGTATGATTGCAGTAATGTACAGGTGCAAACGTTCCACATCAGTGCAGTGTTCCACCCCATGGTGCTAACAGAGCAAGAAAATGTTCCTTTGGTATTCAAAGGGATGGGGAAGAAGAATTGAAAGGCTGCTCTATAGATGCTATACAAGTGGGGAAAAAAACTGAAACAGGAATTCCTTATATCATGAGTGTTGCAAAATCACCAGAAAAAGACCTGCTGCATAAGATTTGCAGATGCAAAGTCTCACCACATTAAATGTTTCCTTACCTTCCTCTATAGCTGTCTCAGCTACTGCAGTGTAACTCCTCACTGTTACGGGCAGAATCACAGAACGCTGCATGGATCCGTTCAAGCACTGCGCTTTCAGCCTTACCACCACTTTGCACTGCAGTGGAGCTTCACTATGTACTGATCAGTCAGCACACAGACTGCTTTATGTCCCTAATATTTGAATACATATTCAAAGAGGATATAGACAGCTCTGTCACTTCCTCCTGGATTGTTAAGACTTCTGCTCTTAAAAAACATGTGGACGTCTCTCCCAATGTCCTCTAACAAGCAAAGTAAGCATGTATTAACAAACTATGTAATATAGTTACAGTTTTTTGGAGTGCTTTTCTCCTGGATTTAATTTAGTCTTGTTCTGCTTGGTTCCAGCTTTCACGTAAGTCTCTAGTGGTTTCAGGGGCTATTGCTTTGAGACTTCTGGCTGTATTAGATTGCAAGTCAGGTCACAGTAATTGGGTCAAATCTTTGTGGTCAAAGTCATGACATTCTACTGCAGTCAGCTTAACGATGGTCAGCTTGCATCACTGTAACATCATAGAGTATTGTTTAATTGCAAGGGTCTGGAATAAGTCCATGCCTTGGGAAAGAATAGGCAGATAGCCAGAAAGAAGAGCATGGTCTAAGCACTTTTTGGATGAGAGGAAAGGCAGGGAGGAAAGCAAAGCAAAGATAAAAGCTATAAACCCAGCTGGATGAAATACCAATGGGGGATGACCAGTACTCCATAATTTTCTCCCTTTCCATATATTATTTTCTGTTGAACTTTTTAGAAAATTCCAGTTTTCTTTTTATCTTAATATTTGAAGTTTTTTTTTCCTCCACTATCTGTGAGAAAGCCATTGTATTAAATTTGATGAAAAGATTACTTAAAGGCAAGCAATCAGAAATACATAAGGTGTGGGGGGAAAGCCACAAAAATCTTGCCTGCCCCAATCTGTGCATTCATATTTTAGATTTTGTGTACATATGTATATATAGAGCAATCTTACTTTAGTTCTGGTTCAGACTTAAATACAGATTTTTCTATCTAGGCTGCTGCTACATATTTAAGTTTGTAGGTCAAATTCTGTCCTAGATGTTCCCATCTATAAATACAAACATCCGTGGAAAGAATGTACCTCTAATGATTAACAGATTTGAAATATAACCTAGAAAACTATTTCTAACTAGCAAAGCAAGTTAAGACAATTATGAGGAAAAGACAATTGCCAGTTCCACCTACATCTGGAAGATGCCGTCAATGTCATTTACATTAGGGATGGCCTGATTAAATCATTCCAGGTGTCAGCCAGTCTCATGAATCATTATTTCTTTAACCTCATAAACAGGAGCTGTTAGAATTGTACCATTGTACAACCAGTGCTTGTGACAATGAAGTCTGCAGGTCCTGATGCTGTGTAGTCCTCCATTTTAGATGGTCCTAACTTCTTATTTGGGCATTCTAGATTTCTGCGATGTAGGAAGTTGGCAGGGAGGTATAACTTCAGGGGGCCACTTATGATGGCTTTAGGGAAACTCCACAAGGAGGACCCCCTGCAGAGATTCTTTCCTGAAGAATTTATCCTGAAAAAGTGATGAGATCAGAACCACAAAGAAACATTTTGACACCTATGTACATCCCTTTCTGGACTGTTGTCCCTCCTCTGCTTCTTCACCCCTCCTCTGCTATGCCTTCTCTCCCCAGACTCCTTTTCCTTGATGAATTCTCTCACTATTTCCCCCAGCTTTCCAGAGGCTCCTTCCAGCTACTGTCACTGCCACTTAGCCCACTGTGAATATGCAGCTCTTCTTCCTGCTGTGGTAACAAAGGACGGATGGTTCACCTCCACATGGGTGACAAGAATGTGGGTCAGTTTCCTCCTTCCTTTAGATTTTAACCAGGGTTAGGCTGTGTCCATGGAAGGAAGAGAGGTCAAATTTGAGCCTTTCAAACATATCTTGTGAAAACAGGCCCAGTCAAAGGATGCCTTGACCTCAATTGTTGTCTTCAAGGGTAATGGCTCAACTAAGAGAGTAGGCGTACGGTAGTCATTAGCTCTCAGGACTTAGCAGTAGTAAGAATTCTCCTTCATACTAGTACGCTGATCAGCAGGTGGGGACACACCCTGACTTTTAATCACTATCAGATTCCTCCACCCACTCAAGGAGTACATTTGAATATGTAGGTGAAATGATTAAATATAGTAATAGAGTGGGCCCAGTACTGTTGATGTTAAATCAGCCACGAAGCTCCCCCTTAGGTTCCATGGCAGATGGAACAAATCCATTGGTTTATAAACTTTAAAGGAAGCTTTTGCATGGAGCAAAAGAAAACTACATCAATTACTGGTGCCCTTCCTGGTGCAGGATGAGCTAGCGATCCTAATGAAAAGCAAGTCTTAACTATTGGCCAAAAAAAGAGAGGGCTCAGTAATGATGCAAGTGAATAGTAAGGGGGAAAATGCAACAGAGACAAGTACAATGAACTTCACTTGAGCAGGAACAATCAGCTTTCAACACACCTAGTGGGATACCATTAGCTAAATTGTAGTCCTGTTGGAAAGGATCTAAGGGTTACAGGCCGAGCAAATGTTAAGTGAGTAATGCTATGCTGTTCTTGCAGACATAAATGCTGTATAGGACAGTATAAATGGATAGCCTGTGTGAAGTCACTTAGCTGTTCAGCTTTAGCTGCAATATTCTGTTTGGGTTTGGGTGCCAGGTTTCAATGGAATTACGGGACCGGCTGGAGAAGGTTTGAGCAGGAGCAAAAAGAACAGACAGAGACCTTGCACTAAAAAAGAAGGAGAGCTTAAGCAAATTAAAATTCTGTAACCAAAAATAGAGAGGATTGCAGGAAGGGAAAAGGAGAATGTAATAGGCTAGTAATGCAAAAGGATGACAGGAAAGATGTGTTCTTCGTATCTGTGGCTAGGACAGCAAGTAACGGGCTTAAGGGAAGAATGGTAACAAGGCTGCCCAGGGATACAATAGTAACCACGCTCTGAGAAACACTTCCTTGGAGAGAATGAATGGTTAGAGAGCCAGTAATGCAACCAGGCTGCAGTCCTCAGTTGTGATGGAGTGTGTATATTGTCACCCAAAGAACTTGACCTTAACCTGCATGTTATTGCAAGCCTAAGAGCTGGATATGCGTCCACATCTCTGATCCTCAAGATACACATACACTTATGTAACTTTACTAATGGAAATGCTCTTACTGACTTTAGTGCAAGTACTCACTCAAGGAAAATTGCATCAGTGAGTTTACTGGGCCAGTGCCAGCCACAGTGTAATGGAATTATTTGCTTCCAAGAGTAGCCATATTTTCATTCCTGTTTTGATTTAAAACATAATAAATATGACGAACAAAGCAGATGCAGGGGATCAGAATGAAGACAACCGGGGAAGTGAAGGTCAGAGTAAAGACTGCAAAATTCATATTCAGTTTTAGCATGTGCTCCAAAGATGAACTGTATGGGCTCTAACTGGTGTGGATGTTTAAGTGTGAAGAAACAAAAGCAATATTTAATCAAGAATAAATGCAATGGGGAAGGGGTGGTATTAACTAGAATCCAGGAAGGGAAAAATACCTAAACCCAGCGTGGTCATATAAATATATGATGTGAGACAAAAAGAAGTATTTGTTAGGGAAAATAAATGCATGCATATCTGTGTGAGAGACTGATGTATATACATCTCTGTGCCATTATACACATTATCTTGCTTATATTTATGTTGTAGCTTTGGAAAATGTTTGTCGGGAATTAGCACATTCAAATTTTGGTAATGATGCATGAAATGTTTCTGCATCACAGCCTAATGACAAAGCAGAATCATCTGCCGTGATTGCCAAGGGATTGCTAAATAAAGCATAAAGACCTAGGATGGTGAAATACAACAGCAGAAATCATGGCCAGCTGTCCTGTATAGGGCTTTGTCATGCCTGTAGCAAATAAATCTCTGAGAATTGCACAAATAGAATAAGGGAACAAAAGAAATGTGACTGTCACAGCAAGTGCAACTTGAACGTCTCTCACGTTCAGATAGGAGGGCTAAGAACAGTCATTAACTGCCAGAGATGAGAGCTGGAGGGATGCAACAAGTACACAGCAAATAACCGATGGGAAGGTTTCTCCATACTTTGACTAGGACAGAGAGAGAGGCTAGCTGAGGTTGACAGCAACCTTGGGAATGTGTTCACTAACCGGAGATTTTATAAGTTTGCAGACACAGGGCCAGACAGGCAAACATTAACAGAAACAAAGAACTTGAAGCAAAATCACACAAAGAAGTGAAGCATAGAACTGGCCTAGTAAAATAGAAGTTTGGATTAAGGTCATGGATATATTTATGTGAATTGGTCCCACTAGCAGCTTCCAAAAACACCAGTGCTGTCAGTTTCCTTTCTAGAACAGCAGTTGCTATAGAATGTTATTTCAAGTAATTCCTCTTTACTGTATGTGTGCATAGTTAATAATCACAACAAAATGTCAGAGGAGGAAAAAATTGTTTTAAAAACCCCATCAACAACAACCTGTGGGAAAGAGCCTTGTTACTAAACCAGTATAGGCTTTGTTTTAACATTTCTAGGGTATGCCTCTGGAGCCTGATCCTTCCTGTAATTGCCAGGGCACAAGTATGGGAGGCAAATCAAGTATTCAAAGGAGCCCTCCCACTAGTTTCTAGGAGAGTGGATTGTGCTTTGGTTTCGATAGGGTTAGTGCCAAGCCTTTAACAAATGAATGTGCAAAATGCTAATGCAAATATAGGTACTTTGTCTTTTTTGTTTCTGTCTTCATCTGCTTAACACAGTAAAGAGCACCAGAGGCTATTTGAATAATGTACTTTTAGTGAGTCTGCAGAAATTTGCATACGGATGTCAGCCAGTGAATTTCATAGAACTGGATTTATTCTAGGGAGAAAACCTGAGAGGGTGGAGAGGTGATAAAAGGGAAATGTAGATATCAGGGAAGTAAACAACGGAAGGAGCAGATGGAACAGATGAGAGAAAACACACAGCAACACTGCTTGATTAAAATAAAGGAATTGACTGTGCTTACATAGCACATTGCATATGGGGTGCAGGGGGAGGCTGACGCTAGTTTCAAATACTCCTGGACCTTCACTGCTCTGTTCCCACAGCATGGCATGCCACTTTGAAGCTGTGCCAACACAACTCTTTGTGTGGCCTCACAGTGAATCAGACTGAGTTCACTTAAAAAGAACTCATTTTTTGCCAGGTAATTTTTCAGCAAAATCAGTTCACTAATGTGGTCCACAGCATGACATGCAAACTCCTGAAAATAATGTATTGTGAAACCACAGCCATAGTTCATGCTGACAGAAAATACAAGAACATGGGAATAGTTCCAATTCAAAACAAGTGCTTCAGGAAGGGCAATGTTCAGATAAGGCAGACAAAACCATATCTGAAAATTTTAGTTGAAGCTGGATTGTATGTGGACACTGGCAAATGAGTACTATTGAAAGCAAATGACACAATGAATACTACTGAAAGCAGAAGTATTAGAAAATAAAAAGGACTACCACTTGGGAACTAGAAAGGCTTGAAATAATCTAGTGTGGCTTTGCTCAGATCAGCTAGTATTTTTCATTTGTTAAGATCTTAATATATCATACTTGTAGAATCTGCAAAAATTCGCAAATGTTTCTCTTGATGTCAACAGCTAACATCACAAAGTTAGCCCCTAGCATTAAGCTAAGAACTAATCTTTAAAAATTCTACTTTAGAAGCTATGCTAAAATAATCTTTACCTCTTTTCAAGTTTGTCATGTGTACTTTTTTTTTTTCCCAATTTCATGCCTGTAGCCATGCATTCTTTTGTAGAAAAGAGCAATTTTTACAGGGGGGAAAAACCCTTCATTGTGTTTCCTTGCGGGACTGCTTGCATCATCTCCTATTTATAAGAGCTTGTTCAATGTTTTAGGCAAATTTTGTAAGCTGGAAGGGGAAGTATATTCAAAGCTAAGAATCTCTTTTGCATAAACTATATACAAGGTGTACTTTGAGAACTCCAAACTGTAGGAAAATAATTTCATCTGTTTTGTTTCTTAAATATAACTGCAGACTCAATTTTGAACTTAGTGTGTTGTGCCAAAATGGTAGTGGCAAAATTGTTCATCAACTGTTCCAAGCGTTTCCCTTGTTAAGATATGAATCTCTATCTTTTCCATTAACTAAGTTGCATTTGGATGTGATTGTGAATTTCAGAAAGCCTTGGGCTTATGCACTTGAGTTCACTGGGCCATGTCGCACATTTAGAAATCAGATCCACCGAATGCACTATGATGTATTTTTTAAATCTCTTTTTCAGAAATTTAGATCTCTTGCATATAGTAAGCCCTGCCAACCCTAGAGTTTAAATATACGCCTGTCACCCACTACAAGGAAGCCTACCCTTTCTTTTTTCCTCTGGATAGTATTGATTTTAACCCACAGTTGCAGCAAATCAGTGCCAATTTGCTCTTTGGCACTCTTCCTTGGGTTACTTAGAGATAAGTTCGGATCAGATCCAAATGAATGAGGAGATTGTAACACTGCAAGGCACAGAAAAAAGTGTCTGAACATGGCATATAGATGGAAATGGTTGACCTAAGGTTGTTAAGGACTGCTTCAGTGTATAGGAGAAAGAGTGACCTCAGTTATTCTTATATGTTTGAGATACTCAAGAACATCCCTGCCTGCAGATGGACAAGAGGCCTGTGCTGACACAGAGGTTCCAAGTCAGTCAAATTTGCCTCTGTTGCTTCGCCATATGCACATGCTTTCCCTGTCTATAGCAGTTCCACTTGCAGGTCTACTCACTGCTAAATCTTCAAATGTGGTGATTTCTATACTTGACAGAGTGTTGTAGGAGAAAAATAGAATAACAGATACTTCCTTTCACTTGATGTTTATACACATTCAAAGTGTTGCCTTGGTCAGTTTATTTTCCTGCCTGCAACCTCTGCTTTTTATTGAAATGGAACTTGGAAGTGAAGGAATGAACAAGAATATAAAGATTCCCTGTCATCTCTAAAAGTTTGGTCCATAACTGACTCAACTGATTTGTAAATCATAGATTAATTTTACTTTTCTCAGATGGCTGTAAGGAAGCTATATGCAACAAAAGACTTATTTTCTTAGACAGCAGACAATGATTTTTTTGTTGTTTGTATTTCATCAAGGCCTGTTTAAATTTACGGTCAAACCAGCCAACAAAACCATTAAGCCTTATATGACTCCTAACTACTCTAGAAATACCTCTTCCTCTTCAACAGCCAAACTTTCTGAGTTGTGTTAAACTGGCTTCTGCTTCACTTGGCATAATTTAGTCCTGAAAAGAGCAATTACAGAGCAAACTTGCTATTATAAGAAATGCTTTTTTTCCTCCATTTCTACAATGTATAATACAATGTCGGGTGGTTTGGGGTTTTGGGGGGGTGAGAAGGTTTCAATACCAGTAGATCCAAGGTGCAGTGATGTGAGAAAAAAAACAACCAAACAAAACCCCATTAAATCAATCCAGTTTCTATAGATGGAACTCTACAGAGAGGTGGATAGATTCACAGTCTTCAGTAGAGAGATGCCATTGCTTCTGGAAGTGCAAGCTACTGTTTTATCATAGTAGCAAACTACAGATCTTGAATATGTGATGCTGCACAGAGACAAGGTTTGTAGTGCTCTAACGTACCGCAATTTCAATGGGATGCCTTACTGTTACACTAACCAGGCAAGGCTCTTATTTAGACAATGAAATATTTAATATGTTAAATATGAGGGGTGAAGAATTTTTATCTGCCACAAAAAGAGATTTTAAAAAGTTCCAATTACTCCAAGTAACCCATATGACCAAGATACAGTAAAATGCCCTTAGCAGTTAAATAAAACTAGAAATGTGCTTACACAGTGTACTTTACGGTGCTGTCACAGGTTTCCTCAGGCAAGCAAACAGAAGCTTAAATTGGCCACCCTGACAATTCCAGGAAGTTAAAAGGCTTCACGTTGATGCTAGATCTATGAGCCGTCTCTTCATAGGTTATGCCACAGTATGGAGCTATGCAGGAGGCAAGAACTGAGAATAGCACTTCAGTAGTTACTATGTTGTCAGAGGTGCTCAAGTTTGAAATTTAACAGAATTCCTATTAATATTTCTGCTACAAAGTTGAATTGGAACATAGCTGGGGTAAAGTTTGTACAATTACAAGAGTGTTGAGCTATATATTGAGGATATAACAGCGTTATTTACATTTGCTTAAAAAAAGAACAAAACCCATGTAGATGAACATGTACTTTCTAGCTAATTATGGAATGCAAGTCTAGAACAGATTAAAAAGCCATTTTTTCACTTGCCACAAGTCTCATGAAAAAAACTTGAAACTCTATGGAATTATTATCAGCTACCAAGAAAGTTAAAAAGTAGCTACAGAAATGCGTAACTTCTACTATTACTATCAATACGCTGTGTCCTATTCCACATTGGCTATGATTATGGTATTGATGAAACAAAAACATATGTAGCATAAAATGCTGAATAATACTAAACTGAAGCAGCCTACATACTCATCTGGGGTGATACTAATTAGCAAACATTCAGTTTACATCTATGAAGGTCTTAAAAAGACTATTTTGAAGATAATAGATCTAGTGCTTTGAGAATGTGTGTACCTAATTTTATTTACATGAGCAGTTCCCTTGAGCTATCCATTAGAATAAAAAGAAATACACAAAATTTGAAGAATTTACCAAAGACAAGGATGACTTTCACCTTTATTATTTATTGATTTTATTTTTTTTTAACTCACTAGGAAAAGATGCTTTCCCAGATGAAGAGTTAATGAAGAATCAAATTGGCCACACTGTGGCTTGTCAGCATTTCTGGCTGCATTCCCTATGATCCTGTCTGAATGTAGAGTCTTTACAGGCATCATATGGCTTTTTCTACCCTAACTCTGTCACCTAATGTTCAGATAATCTGCTGTTCTGAATGCAATCTTTTAAAATAAAAATTACATGAAAAGTTTAGAAAAGCAAATATTAAAATAGACACAAACCTGAAGACATCATCTGTGCCCCAAGATGCTGCTGGGAATTGTCCTCAAGGGCTGAGGATGAGGAGAGAATACAGACCAAAACAGTAGCCAAGAATCAGCAAAATATAAGAGTCTATAAAGATTCAAAGGGTTATTCCCAGTGCAAGCTAAAAGGTTGTCTAAACAGTGGAGAGCACAATAATAGAACATTGCTGATGTTTAATTGCAGAACAGGACAAATACAGTAAGTTAGCTACTAATTTATGTAAGAAAACCAAAGTACTGAACAGAAAAACCACTACAGAAAGCGATCTAGAACATAGACAATAAGTAATGATCTCTTCTTGGCTGAGTCATGAACATCTCTTAATGTACATAGTATAGTTAGTGATCCTACCTGCTGGCTGTCCTTTGCAACAGGCATGACCATCCATCTGCAGGGTGAAGTTGCATTGAGGTGGCTATTGTTACCAATCCTATTTGCTGCTGCTCCTTTTTCCTATTTGGGAAGAGGAAGATGTTACCGGATTACTTGGTACACCAGTCCCTGTGACAATAAAAGTAAACATTGCCAGTGTGTAATGATACCGATAGCTCTTCTCTGGGATGAAAATAAGCCCTGTGAAACAGATGGAGATATAAATAATAAGCATTTCTTTGTGGCAGTAGGGGAGCATAGAGTTACCAGAAACAGACAACCAGCAGGAATGGACTTTAGCTGTGACTGTATTTTCTAAATTAAATTTTCAAATTATTGCAATAACTTGGAAGTTGAGTAACTGCATCAGTAACTAATCCTTCATTCCCTTTGAGAAGAGTCACGTGCTTTCCCCAGCTACACAAATCTTTAACAAATTTCCCAGAGCACATGTCTGCTGTCTAAGCACTCTCTTAATGATTTAGGCTTTCAAACAAACACTGTCCACTTACCTTCACTGGTAACTTCAATTTTTTGGTGTGCAGCATGTCAGCCTTTAAAGTTAATTCATTTAAGGGATTTATTCTATATTTAAGAGTACAAATGTTGCATCACCATGCTTTCTTAGGTAACTTGCCTGTGGGGCTTTCTTGATATATAACAGACCTCATTTGGTATAAATTATTGCAGCTCAGTTGACTGCTGTGAATCAAAGCTACTTTGAAGAAGCCAAAGATGTGCCCAAGCTTTTCAGCTTTTTCATTATCATAGTAATGTGTTTCTTCAAATATTTTGTCCTTCATCATCAAAATAAGTGGCATAATTCCTATATGTTTGTGTTGGGGCTTTGGGTTTTTTTAGCATAAGTTGATGTTTGCCATAAATATTCAGTGTCCTCAATATGGATTTTTCTATTTTCATAGGTATTAATTAAATTCACCTTTCTGGACTTCTTTTCACAAGTCTGGATTCCTTTGTTCTTTATTCCTAAAACCTTTAGAAAATATATCTCTGACACATCACTTTGTTAGAATATAGAATGACATAAAACAGTCAGATATCCAAATTCTATCTGTTCAAGAGAACAGCAGATTCTGTTTCTCTCATGATGACCTGTGTAATTATTCTGGATTGCTTTAAAATTTCCTTCATATGTCCATATGTCACTATTTTTTAACTATCCTTGTTTCTGTTAATGCTTATATTTCTAGGAATATAATTGTGTTGAATTCCATTGCATCACAGTCATAAAAAGACCTTTATCTTTTTTACAATAGTGACAGTTGCTTGAAGTATAAAACCCTGAAATTAAGCAGGATCTTAATCAAGAAATGTTCTTTGAAAGCTGAACCAGATTGTAATGTATGGTGTTGCAGGCACTGGCTATTTTTGTCTGGATTTGACTGGATTTGTCTGAATTGACAGTTTTGTCAGAAAGCACTAGGTGCTGAGACTGTGAAAGTCATAGCCCAAGCAGAAGTTCTCCTCTGCTATAGAATTACGTGGTTTGTTTAGCTTAATCTACAACTAAGGAGCAATACTGAGTCTGAGGCTAAACTCTTCTTATACCAGACCCTGAGTAAGACCATCTCTGTCCCTCCTGGACAATTCTTCTGCAAGTGTCTTCTCTGTTGAAATCCTGTATATCTTTCTAAGCACTATTTAAACTGCAGTATTCCATCAGGCAAACTTTTTTTTTTTTTTTTTTTTTGCATGTTGTCCCTTCTGTTCAAAGCAGATGTGTTTATTATTAAACCATTTCCTAGACAGTTTCATTACCTTTTCTGGAGAGTTCTAAGAAGGTTTGCTGGCCACTCTGACCAGTCAGCAAACCTGTGCATCTGTTTGTCTTCCTGGTAGCTTTCCAGCCTTCACATCAATCTGCTAAGAGGGAAATAATGCTTGAGTGTGGAGATTCATAATTGATTACTATCTTACAGATGCTCAAGATTAAAAGTTTTGTAAGCTGTCAAATGCACTTGCTCTACGGCAAATTCCTGACACTTTATTCAGCTCTTGCCACTGTCTTGCTCATGCTGCCAGTGTATGTTCAATGACTTATTACTCACATTCCTTTGTCCTATAAGGTGAAACTTTCATTTGAATGTTCATTTAGTTGAACTGTGTCTTCTAACATAACATTTGAGTTGCTGCATCCTCAAGAGATTCCCATTTCTCCCCCTTCGATTATTAACCCCAGCCATTGATGTGGTGATGTGTTTATTTTTTTCTTTGTACAATGATGGGCTTGTAACTTAAAAGATCAGTGTTATCGGTGACAACTAAGTCTGTTACTGTGTGGCTGATAAGCCAGATTATGTCCATTTCCGTGCTTGTTCATGTGGTGAAGTTTCACAGCAACAGCAAATGCAAAGAGGAAGAATCTCTGTATGGTATCAGCAGCAGTGAGAGCATTCAATCAAGTTTGAGTTTCCATTCAAAACACAATGTCTTGATTTAAAATCTCAATGCTATTAGTTCTGTTTGCACACCAGAACTCTGTACAGTGTTCCAAAGCATCCCTACCTTTATACTGACTAATGCTGTTTCTCCTCTTCCCCAGCAAATCCGGGTGCTTAACACGCTACCGCATTTATCGTCACAGCTACAAAGGAGGACAGTGCTATTATCTCATTTAGAAATTAAGAACCTGAGGCACAAATAAGAACAATGACACACCAGAGGTCACACAGGAAGTCTCTGGGAGAACTGGGAGCTGAAGTCTGGCCATTCTAGTCTGAGATTAGAGACTGGAACTTTCCTCTTTGATGGAGGACTGAAAATACTTTCTTAAATTCAATATACTTACAGGAATTTGGTGCGCTCTGATAATTTCTTACTATTTATTATGCAAATCTTGGTAATGTATCAAGTTAAAGTCCAGCCTATTTTTTTTCTTTGCATTGACAACTACCCATAAAACTACTCAGTTCATTAGGATTTAATTTTCATGTATCACTGCTTGGAATGGTAAATGTCAAATATTATGCTATTCTCTTTCAAGTATTTGACTAGATTATTAACAGAAGTCAAATCATAGACATGTTTTCAATGGGAAACATGGGCTAAGCCATCAGCCTTTTTCTTAGGAAATATTTTCATGTTCTCTACCCCATAACCAGCATTTTGGGAGTCCTAAACTACTAGTGCAGGACAGTTGCTTTACAAGTAAAGAGATTCATCTGCTGTTAAGCGTAATCTATAACACCAAGTGAAAACTGGACAGGAGGGCCCTCTGTATCGAAAAGACCATATAAGTCAGTACTGAAAAGATGCTAGGGTCAGATCCCCAGCTGCACCAAATTACCATATTATGACTCACTTTATAGCAGATGAGTAGAGAGTTGTATTTTGGATTTTGCTGCATCAAAAGAAGTCACTGAATCACCCTTCCTTTAGAGTACCAGGTCTCATGCATTCAAACCCAGGATGATTTCTGTAAGCTACTTTGTCTTATTTCTTCCCTAGCTTAAAATGTAACACTTCAATGAACAATTCTGTTGTTGCCATTTATGTGATTGTAATAAGGCAGCTTGTCCCACTGAGGACCAGTTAGGCTGTGACCAGCTAGCTCTTGCTCTGGAAACAGGCATGCATATCTGTGGTCACTTACTATTAAATGGGTGCAGCTGCAAGTGAGGAGAGTGGTACAGTAAGCAGAGCTCGTCAGGTGAAAGAAGAAAAAATAAAAAGGAGTTAGAAGCTCCTCTGAGCAGCGAATGGACATTCTGATATAAGGTATTACCTCTCCTTGTCTTAAAATAGACCTATAAAAGAAAAAATATAAACCCAACTGTGACTGTGATTGAATGGCAAAGTTGAGCAGACCGGGAAGCAGTAACACATAATTTTCTAATTGTATGAAATAGCTTCCTTATTCTTAAAGTACCAATTATTTTTCCTTTTTCTTAATGTGACAAATCTTTTTATTTCACTTTTTTATATAGAAGGATGAATTATCAGTGTTAAGAAAGTATTTATGTCTATTATGAGAAATACCTACAAAAAAAAAAAAAACCCAAAAAACAAACCTGTAGCCTATTAAGCCAGACCAGATAAACTTGATACTTTAGCCACTAGAGGGACCTCCAGGAATAGAATATACAAAAATATTTCAAAAGGCCATTTTGAAGTATTAGGTGTATTTAAAGAAAAACAAAAAAAGCTTTGCAGGTCAAACAAATTGTTTGTTTATAATGAGCTCTGAAATAATAGGAAATATGAATTAACTAATTATATCATAGATTTTGTCAAGAAAAAGCAACTACTTTTCTCCTGGTAGGATATGAGTTTGGAGGGTTGTTGCCTCTTCACTGAATTAGTGAGGTTAGCACATCTGCTTCCTAGAGACTTGTAATTTAGCAGTAAGGTTATGCGTTGCTCTTTTGAGGAGTACAAAGCAACTACACTTAGTCTCTTTTCAGAGTTTCTGAGAAGAATAGGATTTGGATGTGGTTTTAATAGTCTGCAATCAATAAACTTAGTTTTTCACTGAATGGTACTTTAGTAGAGGCCTCACCTTATTTCAAATTTTAACAGCAGTTTAATAGCCCAATTAACAAATGTTAGTGCCTCACTATGCATGTAAGTGCTTTCTAAAAAGCAGTGATGCTACCACTTGGATCACTTGATTTGTAATTAGCAAGCAATCAGGCAGATCATAGAATCATAGAATGGTTTGGGTTGGAAAGGACCTCAAAGATCATCTAGTTCCAACCCCCCTGCCATAGGCAGGGACACCCTCCACTAGACCAGGCTGCCCAAAACCCCATCCAACCTGGCCTTAAACACTTTCAGGGATGGGGCATCCACAACCTCTCTGGGCAACCTGTTCCAGTGCCTCACCACTCCAAGAGTGAAGAATTTCTTTCTAACATCTAATCTAATTCAGCCCTCCTTCAGTTTAAAACCATTACCCCTTGTCCTGTCACTACAGTCCTTGATAAACAGTTGCTTTCCATCTATCCTGTAGGCCCCCTTCAGGTACTGGAAGGCCGCAATTAGATCTCCCTGGAGTCTCCTCTTCTCCAGGCTGAACAATCCCAACTCTCTCAGCCTGTCCTCACAGGAGAGGTGCTCCAGCCCTCTGATCAACTTTGTG
>VXBL01001841.1:118502-128892 GCA_013400195.1 Aramus guarauna
AGGATGTCGTGCGGGACAGTATCAAATGCCTTGCACAAGTCCAGGTAGATGATGTCCGCCGCTCTTCCCTTGTCCACCAACACTGTAACTCCATCATAGAAGGCCACCAAATTTGTCAGGCACGATTTGCCCTTGGTGAAGCCATGTTGGCTGTCTCCAAGCACCTCCTTATTTTCCATGTGCCTGAGCATAGTCTCCAGGAGGATCTGCTCCATGATCTTGCCAGGCACGGGGGTGAGACTGACCGGCCTGTAGTTCCCTGGGTCCTCCTTTTTCCTCTTCTTGAAAATGGGGGTTATGCTTCCCCTTTTCCAGTCAGCAGGAACTTCACCGGACTGCCAGGACTTCTCCAAAATGATGGAGATTGGCTTGGCCACTTCATCCGCCAGTTCCCTCAGGACCCGCGGATGAATCTCATCAGGTCCCATGGACTTGTGCACCTTCAGTTTCCTTAATGACAAGGGTGCTCTAATGTTCCTGTTTATACTTCTGCAATGTGATAGAAGAAGTTGTGGTGTTCACACACAAAGTTTTGGGGCTCTGCAGAGCACAAATTCAGCAAGCTTCAGCATAGCTTCTGTAAAACCAAGATAAGTGACTGTGCTTCTGAGACACTGAAGATGAGGACACAAAGACAAGAATTGCAATTAACCCAATTAGTAAAAGGTCAGGGATGGAACTAGAACTTGGCATTAAATCCTAATTATGGAACAGGCTAAAAGAATTTTTGCAAGACCTTAAATTATGTTGCATTGTTTAGTTTTACCTGTTAGAATGGCAGTAGTGAAATGAAAACTCTTTATTTTGTGAGATGAAAGCAACCTGAAATTCCAGTTTGGCAGAGCTGATCGTTGCAAAGGTCTCCTGTGGTCTATCTACTGAGTTTTATAGTTTCCATTTTGTTTGCATTGAGAGGTTACTTGCTGAGAAAAGGTGTAGTGGCAGGGAGGAGACATTACTAGTACCTCTTCTATTACTCTTTGTTTTGTTTTTTTTGGTGGGTTGGGGGGGGGTGTTTGTTTTTTTTGTTTGGGGCATTAGAAAACTCTTTGATGAATTCCTGCTTGAAAAATCTTTGCTTCTGGCACAGAGTTAGCATTATATTCCTTGGATTGCACATGTATAACCTCCCACTGAAGTTTTCTAGTGAACTACTTGCAATTAAAAGACACATTCAACCACAGATATGCTTAACTGGCAGACTGATGACTCCTGACATCAAAAGTGGGTTGCTAAGTGGGCCTTGCTGAAGAAGAATGATTATGTATCTCAAGTCATTCCATACGTGTGAAGTAGGATATTATGTGTTACAGATTAACACGGTCACAGGCAGGAAGTGTTCCTGGACCAGGAAGAGATTTAGTGATAACTACTGATTTCTTTCTCAACTGCTAAGAGTGAAACCCTTCCTGAAATACCAGAACATCCTTTTCTTAAGCACAGTCCCCTCCATAAGTAACTACAGAGCAAAAATTTTGTGGGGGATTTCAGAATTTCAAAAGTTCAGTTATTTATTTGCAGCTTAGTCAGCAGTGTTATTTGATACTGATTTAAGTCTAACAAAGAGAGGGTTTATGACTAATGCAAAGGGGAGAATTTTCTTTTGATGCAAGAAGATGATGTAACGATCTCTTCATTTGAAGAATGCCATTTGTCACTTTGCCCTCAGATACCTTTGCATGTGTAAGAATATGCATACTGCATCCTGTATGTGAGTAATCAAATGCCTGTTGAGTCTTACATGCTTCTGAGATTAAAATATACCACATTTGCCTTAATGATGAAAATGAATGTTGCAGCTTTTTTGTCAGTCTCTTTAGTTTTCTCTTTTGGAGTTATACTCGGAAGAATCCTTTTTCAATTATGAAAATTGCTGAATGATTAACCACATCAAAGAACTGGGGAGGATGGGACACCAGAGGCAACTGCTGAAACAGACTGGAGAGAATACATATGCATCTGTGCACAAGTGTGTCTGGCTGTCAGAAATCATAACCAAGATCTTCTAAAGGTATCCTCTCTTTAGTTTTATCAGGCTTTCACAAGTTCTAGATTTTTATTTTTTTCTACTGACACTTTATTCAAGATTTGCAAGTAAGTTGGGAGCAGGAAAAAAGTGTTGAGAGGGACATTTATAAGATGTGATGCACCAAAGCAGTTCAGCTACATTTCTAGCTCTACTTTTTTCTTACTGCCAGTGAGCCCTTCGAGGGCTCTGCCCAGAAATCCTGCTCATAAAAAAGTAAACATTTAGGACCTGAATTCTTCAGAATCATTTATATCTGGAAACTTTTGGTAAAACAGCAACAATAGCAAATAGAACAGGCTAACAATGTAGAAAAAATTTGGGTCTTTGTTGACATAACCCAAAATCCAGTTGGCTGGAACTGGCCTTTCATATAAGTGAATGTTCATTGACAAGAAAAAATACGAGTTTACTGAGTATTGGTGCAGATGTACACCTGCTCAGTCTGAATTGGAAGGGTTTTTAACTCATTTTTTGGACGCTTATTTTGTTGAAGACAATAGAAATGTTGTAAATAGCAGGACTAATCCTATGGACAAATAGCAATTTTTATTTTTTTTTTTTTTTCACCTTGCAAGGTTCAAATTTAAGTTGCAGAGCATTTAAGTATTTATATGTATGCATAACTTTGAACACATGAAAACAAAGCAATGGTTTGTGTGCTGTAAGTCTAAATATGTGCTCAGAAACTTTCTTGAAACTTTGCTTTAGGACTTAAAACTTGAGCATTGGTAGACAATACCATTCTTTCCCAGAACAGCATGAATATGATTAAAAAACCTATGAAACAATGGAAAAATAGGTTATAAGCATAGACATAACTATGGAGTAAGACAGCATTCAAACAGATAATATTAATCAGGATTGTCAGCTGTTGCACACAATAGACTCCAAACTCCAGATATCTGGTGCGTGCTCCTATGTTCTGCAATGTTACTTCTCTCTACTGACCAGATTCCTAAACTTACTGCATCCACAGTTAAAAATAAATCAACAACAAAGAGGGTGGAGAATTAAAAGCTGGTTTAAACTTTCTGAATAGAAAGTTGTCTGTCTGCCCCATTTGTCTTGAAAGAGACTGATAGAAGAGCAGACTGCATAAAAACCTTTTAAAAGTGTGTCTTTTCTGACAGTGATTAGTCTTTTTATGAAGTGATTCATTAATGGGGTTTCCGACTTATGACTGATCAATTACTAACTTGTTAGGTTTCTCCTGCTTTGTTAATTTGTTTCAAGAGGAGGAATGTGTATTTCTTTTTGTTTTTCCAAGTCCTCTCCTGGCTGTAGATAGTTCATTTGCCACTGAAGGCAGCATTTCAGAAGAGACAAGGCTATATTGTCCAGTTTTCAGGAAATTATTTATTGTTTGGTCTGGGACATAATTTGCCTATCAACTAGGCTGCTGTAATCTCTGTAATTCTTAAGGATAAACATCTCCTGTGTCTTTCTATCCAGCACTTGTCCTAATTACTAGCACTGTACTGGTGCTTGTCAAATGAATGGCAAAGGTGTCACCTTCCCTAGACATGCTTGCCCGGGTACTTCTTGATGTTGCTACTGCTTTTGTTGACTCAGAGAAAGCCTAGACAGCAATGGTTAATAGATGCCTAAATTGCAGGTAGAGCAATGACACAGTAAATGTGGATCTTGCTGATCAAGGAAGCTGGAATAAATTCACTTAAAGGAAAAAGTGAGCTGAACTAACCTGTGGATTCTTCCTGGCCATACAGTTATGGGACCACAAGGCACTAGTTATTACTGCACATTATAAGAATTTTATCTTAATGGTCAGGCTTTTGGGGCACACTGCAGTTTCAAATGATTTACCCTCTCCATATCTGGAGTTTCTACTGGTGTGCTGCCAAGTTGTTTGACTAGCAATGCCTGTCATCAGGGAAAATCTGCTGGATCTATACATAAGAAGCATTAATGTATTCAGGAGCCTGTAACAAAGATTTTGCTTAAATTTAAAACCTAAAATTAAGCTGGCATAAAAGCATACCAGTTATATATTCATAGACTGTGATCAACTAAGAAGAATGGTAAGTAAGATTACCAAGGTGTCCACTGAAAAATGGACAGGTGTACAGTGTACAGGTACTCAGAAAACTGTTCTTAATTGCAACTGGATGAATGAATGAATGAAAACTTACATATATGTCCCTGTCTCCCCACTGGAATGGCTAAGCTATAGTCTTCCCAGGATTTAAAAAATGAAGGAAATTCTTTTATCTCTTTCTACTTTCCTTGCCTCTGCTTTGAATCATAAGGCTGAGGTTTATTTGTTCAACATGTTATTGTTGTGTTTTCAAGCTTCTCTTTGAGTCTGAGGTCTAGGTATTTAGTTGTTTTGCAGTTCTTTTAAGAGTAATATTTCTGAAGTAATGACACACCTCTGTGAACAGAACCTTTTTATTGATAGAAAATATTTCAAAAGTTATTGTCATACAGTTACTGCTTTCTGAAAGTATATAAACAATCTAGGAGTTTATTCTCATTTCAGTACTGCATTGCATTTACCTTCATCACTGGCTGTGTTTTTAAAATGTTCTACTGACTTGATTATACTGTGAAAAAAGTTTTTGAACATGTCACCTACTATATCTGGGCAGAAATGGAAAATGGCATTTAAAAACCAAACCAAAACAAAACCATCCCCCAAAGTAATCTAACTGCAAATAAGATGATTTCCATGCCAGTGGAGAACTGGTGCAACCTGTAATTGCAACGTAAGTGTTAAAGGCTTTCAGAAGACAGAGAACACTCAGGTACTTACTGTTTGTTTGAGTCTTAGCTTCCACAGGGAAGTAATCACATAAAAGATCAAGGTGTCTCCTTATAACTGGCTGCACCAATTCCGGCTTGTAAACATTCAGCGGTGATTTAGCAGTATGATCTCACACAATACTATGGCAGCCACACAGTGGAAAGATAGCATGTAATGAGCATATCTGACAATGCATGCATAATATCGGTCATAATTTGGTACAGGATAACAGGAACACAGCCCCAAGCTGGTACAAATACTTCTGATCTACTATAGCCCAGTGATGGGATTTACAGAAATGCTTTTCTAGTCCTGCTCTGATTAAATTACTAGAATTGGGAGCTTTACCATCAGCGTAACTGGTGTATTATCAACATACTTTAGTGATTTACCACATCTCATTTCTAGAATCAAAATCCTCTTAAAGACATAAAGATTTAAAACAATACTTGCAAACTGTGAAATAACAAATATCATGGTTATTTGTCATTTGCTACAGTTCTGTAAATACTCAAAGTAGACTATTGTTCTATTCAGTGTAGTAGTTCCACCTTAATGTTTAAAATCTATATTCTCTTTATCCAACATATTTTCCAACTCTCTTCATTATCAAAGGCTAGCAACCTGGCTCCATAAACATATTTTAACACTCATCTGCCTCCTCTTCCCATTTTAAGCCCTTCCATGTATACACTGTACTCTCTGGATTTTTTTTTCTTCTTCCACTTTAATAATTCTGTTGTTTTGTAAAACAAACATGATTAATATCAAGACATGGCTACTTATAAAGGGGAAAAACTGGAATTGTCATTACCATGCTAAAGTGTTCATCTTGAAAATGTTGCAGATAGTTTTGGTAACTTAATATATATTAAAGATAATTATTCCCTGGGTTCTCATCACAAGTTGTCATCTATTTGACACTTTTATGTTGCTGTTGCCTTCATCTATGCCAGACAGATGTTTTAGCATTCAGTAACATGAACTAGCTGGGAATCATAGAACAAAATTATTTTTACTATATCAAATAAACATTATCATCCATCAGTAACACATTAAAAATACTGATTTTTACCTATTTTAAAAATCCTTTATTTGTGATGATTCTTTGAAAGATTTAGCCAACATTAGAGGTCCAACCCAAAACCTTATGAAAATATTTCTGTCCTGAAAAAACAGTTCAATATATTGGGTTATGGAATATATTTGAGACTTTTCTTGTTTTGCAGTGAGAAAAATACTGAAACAAACTTTGGTTGCTTGGAACAGTTTCTCATCGAACACTGAGGATCAAATTTAGTTCCTAACAATTTTCCTCCCTGCTTAGCTATTTCAGTATATAATATGTCTAACTTTTTTTTGGAAGGAAATTGTGTAAGTAATATAGAAATTCCATTTTCTTAGGTTCAGATACACTGGGGTTTCTATTCTCTGTTTTGTTAATAAATAACAATATAATGTCATTTTTTAAAGATCTTGAAAACAGTTTTTGAAGAACAACATGATGTACACATAAGCATACAGCCTCTTGTTTTGCTGAACTCTGTAA
This sequence comes from Aramus guarauna, assembly GCA_013400195.1. Taxonomy (NCBI): domain Eukaryota; kingdom Metazoa; phylum Chordata; class Aves; order Gruiformes; family Aramidae; genus Aramus; species Aramus guarauna. The sequence continues at coordinate 124,845 of VXBL01001841.1, forward strand.
ATTATGTTTTGCAGCTGGTTTCCGGATAAGGTCCTGTATAATCCAGACAATATGTTGATCTTTAAAATAAAGTGGAACACTTGCATAAAGAAACACATTTGCTAACTTTAATACCAAGACTTTATCAGGCTAGTCCTCAAACAGTGAGCCTTCAAGGGTAGCAATGACATTCTTTCTTCCATTAGTCATTTTTCTTGCAGGCTTATTGCAAGAAAGAACAATTTCTCAAAACAGAGAAACCTAGCTCTATTTTGACCAGATGCAGGAAAAGTTTCCTTTGAAATGCTGTTTTTATTAAGCTAGTTTGTTCTTCTTGCTCTTGTGGAGGGGCGGGGGAAAGCCTGGTTAGTATGTTGTTCATTTAGAAACAAGTTTTGCAAATTCTCTTTTTAACACTTCTGGTTTTGTATTCCTAAGAAGCAGCCAGATCCTTCACGGGTGTAAATTAGTATTTTACAAGAGCCTAGTCTTGCTTGTTTTCATTAGTGAAGGATCTTGCCCAGTTCCCCTACCATACGTGCAGCCTGACATTTGAATGGAACTGCAATTAGCAGAGTTGTTTTTGTTTAACTTTATTTAGCACCTTATCTTCCCACAACATTCTTGTCCGAGTACCAGTATCAACCATGAACTCAACATAGCTCTTACTAGTTCTGTTCTATTTTGGGCTAGAAGGAAAAAAACTCCAGCACTCTAGATCAAAGAGCACCCTCCTCTTTCACTCTGGGAATAGAAACTGTTAACTAATTGGTGCAAAAAAGGCTCTTATTACCATGACAAATCGATTTACACCACAGTTAAGTAAATCATAACTTACTCTACTACACAGAAAAGTCATCCAAGCCCTTAAAATAACCTGTTATTAATGGCCAAACACACGCACCCTTCCACAAAGACAAGATGTTTTTGGTGTTGGTGAGACCCAACTTGTAGAGGGTGCAAGTCTGCAGAACTGTGTTTATTGAGTTCTACAATTTGCCCAATTACTCTGCTATTTGCTCCCTGATTTTACAGTAAGACCAGGGACTGCAAGGCCTTTTGGCCAGGCCCTTATTCTTGTTACTCATATTAAAAAGAGCCTCCTGGAGGATCCCAAGTCCATCAGAGCTCTGCTGCTCCCAGATGATGAAATGCTGCAAAAAGGGATGGAACAGCAGACCCTGAAGGCTCTGGTGGTCCTAAATCTGAAGTAAGGGGTTGTACCCCCGGAGTTCAAGCCACCGACAGGTCACAGGCCTGGGAAACACTTACTGTAGCACTTTGTCCCCACAGATTCCAGATGGGCTGAGAAGGTGGGAAAGCCTGCTGGGCTTCTGGGGAGCTGGAAGGCTTGTCCCTGGTCCCTACCAGCGGACCTCCTGCAGTGTGCTGTGCCTCGAAAAGGTCAGAGGCCACCTCCATGCAGCCATGTTGGTGACACAGAGTCTGATGAAACAGGTCAAAGTCAGCAATGAGGAGAGCAGCCTGACACGGACAGGGGGTCTCAGACTCCAGGCAGCGAACCCAGACTTCAGGCAGGGTTCGCTGCCCAGCTCGTGTCCTCCAGGGCTTACGGGCAGGTCCCTGAGGCGGCTGCAGCCCGAGAGGCGGCGTGCCGGGTGAGGCCGAGGGGACACCCCGGCTCCCTCCCTGAGGTAGCGCACGTCCCTGCCCGGGGCCACCGCGCAGCGCCCCCAGGCGGGCGGCACCGGGACTGCAGACCGGGCCCGCCCCGCCGCGGCTTCTCCTCACCTTTCCCGGCCGGGAGCCGCCCCTGAGGGGGCCGAGCCAGCAGCGGCGGGAGAGGGCGCCCGGCGCCGGGCCGCAGCTCTCTCGGGCAACACAGCCCCGACACCGTCGCACCGTCCGGCCTCCGCGAGCTGTCCCAGCCATGTCCTCCAGCTCCCCCCCGGGCGAGCAGAAAAGCCGGAGCCTGGGCCGGCTATCGCTGCCCAGGAAAGGCAGCATGACGCTCGGCAAGAAGCCCTCGGCGCTGGAGCTGGCCGAGAGCACCCCCAACGCCCACTACGCCCCACTCTCCGCCGCCCAGGGCGGGCAGCCGCCCGCGGGCTGTAGCCCGGAGCCGGAGCGGGAGCGGCCGCTGCGCCTGAGGAGCGAGGTCGTGGTGATGAACGCCGACTGCCCGCGGCCCCCCGTCAACCTCGACCCCCGCGTCTCCATCTACAGCCTTCGCAAGCCCCTCCTGAGCCGCAGCAGCGTCCAGGGCAGGGTCTACAACTTCTTGGAGCGGCCGACGGGCTGGAAGTGTTTCGTGTACCACTTCACCGTGTGAGTACCCGCCCCGCTCCCCGCCGCCCGCGGGCCCACCTGCTCCGCGCCGGGCTCCCGTTACAGCGGCTTGTCGTGTCAGCCTGTGCCGAGCCGCGGCTGTGCGGAGCGGACAAACCGCATCCCGGAGCGGCCATCGGTACGAGCGGCTCTCAGGGCTGCCCCTCACGCCTGCCCGCCGTCCCTGAAGCGTGAGGAGATCGCTGCCGCCGTGCCCCCCCCTCCCCTCACAGGGCTCGTCCTCGCCGCGGAGGCGGGAGAGCGGCGGTCCTCTCAGTCACGGAGCTTTCCAGACCAGCGCGGTGCTCAAGGCTTGAACGTCTTGCAGATACAGTCTTCTGAGGTGGTGGTTTGTGATTTTTTTCCACAGGTGTGAAGCAGACCAAACACAAAGTCACATTCCAGGGGAAAGTTTCTCTTATTTTAAACAGAAATGCTGTATTTCAGTTCACAAGCTCTAGGGTATAGCTATTAGAGCAGGAGCTGGTTTCAGGCAATTTTCTTCAGAAAGTTACCATGGGAGTTGAAATAAATTGTTCATTCCAAGCGTGGAAATGAAGTAGGTAACAGCATCATCCATTCTTTAGTAATTTTTAATGCAGTGACTCCTGATTTTCCAGCTCACTGCATAGCATCTGTTTCTGACTGAATAGGGGTGTTATCCTTCTGTTGGAGGAGAATGAGAGACAGGTGATGCTCCTTTTCCTTGCCTCTTTTATTGCCTCTTGCTCAAACGCCTTGTCTTATCGGGTACGAATGCCATCACTGTTATTTTTAGACAGGAAGGAGGATGTCAATGTTTGGAGGATGTTAAAGCTGTTTAGCTGCAGGCAAGTTGAAAACTGCTTTGAGCATAATATTCACTATGGGCACAGTGTCCATCTAAGCCAGTGTGTGGTAGGTCTGTGGTGCACAAGGATCTCAACAAGTGCCTCCATGAGAAATCGGTACTTTTTAATCGAGGTGTTGCAGAAGGCTTGCATGACCCTTGAGCAATTTGCATATGTTAAATATAGGTAATAAGGTCAAGCAGAATCGTAGTGTCTGTTTATTGTATGCACGTGTAAACACATGTGCATATATATACTACATGTATACGTGCTTATTACAACAGCAAGAGGTAAACATATTTTATGGTCAAAATCCTAAGACAAAAGACTTTGATAAAAATCAGGTTTTATGATTAACTATTGGATTCTGATTTTAAATTCTATTTCTAAGTAACTATTATTTTAAGTAAATTCAGGATTGTGTGCTTGTATTCCACTGTTGAAGATTCTAGAGTATTTAGGTAGTCAGGTAAGTGGTACTAACTTTATTTTAGTGGAGGGAAAACAGCTGTCATCTGAATGTATTTAATTGGGAGATGACTGTGTGTAGCTGCTAGACATAATTGTGGGCTCCATTCTCTTTAGCATTATGATAATTCCCTTGATGACATAACAGCTAATAGCCATAATTATGAAGTGTCCAATAGTTGTGGTTGATCAATGTAAAACACTTTCAGGAATAGTTCCTTTTTTTTTTTTTCCCCCCTAAAAAGGAGTTTTAGGCAGTCATCTCTTATGATTTCTGACCTTTTTCAAGTGTCTCAAATTATTTATAGAAGGGACTGTAAATTGTGTTCAATATCTTCACTAATCTTTTCTAAACCTTAACAGTAGGCCTAGGAAAATCCTAAAAAAAAACCCCAAACCGTTAGATTCCTTTACCTAAGATTCTAGCCTGAATTTTAACCTTTTCTCCCTGCTCCCCCCCCCCCCCGCCCCAATCCTGATGC
>VXBL01001841.1:128903-168643 GCA_013400195.1 Aramus guarauna
CGCCCCCCCCCCCCCCAAGTATTAGCAGTGTAGATTAATCCTATCTGGGCAAGAATTAAGATTTTCTAATTCTACCTTAGGAAAGAGATTGTAATATGTATGGGAAGTCATTCCCTCTCTCCCCCCAATACATACTTATCTACAGTGTAAGTATTAGCCCCAGCATTTCCCCTCTTTTCAGAAGAGCTCTTCTGTTGCAATGGTGAATGACAGTGGCAGTAAATATTCTCAAGCTTCTTCCTAAGCATTGTGCAAATTACTTCAATTAGGACTCTGAAGAGACAGAAGAATGTACTAACATCCTCATGTGTTTCTTGCTAAGGCAATCTGCAAGTACCATGTGTGTATTTTTAGGCAGCCTCACTGTTTTCCACCAGCAGAGGGAATTGAGTCTGCACTGTTCTCAGCCATCGCAGCTTCTCCTTATTTATATGGTAGATAAGCCTGCACTTTTTGTGCCCATTAAATAATGTTTTAGGTTACTGATCTTTGGTCTGTACCTCTCCAACTCTTGCTTTCTGAGCTCCCAAAGCAACTTCCTGGGAAGCTTACTTTCTGCTATGCCAAGGAATGAATGCTTTCTTTGAGTACAACCCCTGTCAGCTAGCTACTGAGTATTGGTAGATTAATAGTTGCTTCAAAGCAGAATTTTGTTACTAAAGTCAACTGACAAAGCAATTTGTCTGATCCAGAGATGCTTTCGTGTCTCAGCCTCTACTCTGCAGGAGGCATGGGACCTGATTTTTGCATGTGGCTTGCTAGCTTTTTGCAAGCAGTTGGTTACAAGTGATGAGCCGCAGAGCCAAAAAGGACTCGGAGTTATAAGACACATGCATGCACTTCTCTCCCTCTGAAGGAAGTAACAATTATTGTGTTGTCAGCATACAAATTCATAGAAAGCTAAGCTGTGTTTTACTTGTGATGTGCAAGGACCTTGATGGCTGTCTCTCCTGCCAAGATGAGCTTAAGAGACAGATGTCATTTGCCTGTTGCCTCTTTGTGACTGGCTACCCCCTGCTTTACTCTGGGGGCTTTCAGCTGTCTGGGATGTCTCAGTCGCTATCTTAAAGGTTCAGAGGGGAAGGAAAGGGAGCAGGAGTGGTGTTAAATCAGGGCATAAAGACCAAAGCTGACTAGAGGGTCCTGGCTAAGATGGGAGCAATGAGCACTGCGGGCTTCTTAATTTTCTATCTATTGCACTGTTCTACATTTTGCAGAGTGGGTGGCTGTGTTCTTAATTATGTGCTGAAATGATTAAATTTCGAAGCAACTCCTGGAATAGTCAATTTAACTTGTTCTGGACCTGTATCTCTGGCTGGTTGTTGAAACACTGTTTATCAAGCGATAAAACTACATCTACTAATTGCTTGTCACACCCTTTTTCTGCTCAGGAATCTTAGTCAGTGGTATCTAAAATACTAACAGCTAAGAACTGATATTCAGGACTGATTTTCCTAATTTTTTTATTATAATGTTTAGAAAAGGGAAGCCGAACACAACCCTTTAATCCACAGATTCTATGTTGGTATGTTTGTTTCGTATTGTTTAGATTGCTGTATGTTTTGATGTGCAGCAAAGCCTGTCATGTAGCCCTTGATCTAAAGGATGGAGTCTGGTTATCTTGTACAGCAATAGATGGTTGCTGTACTAGATGAGGCCAATGACCTATTTACTTCTGAATTGATATTTCTTTCAAAAGATGGCTGAAATACCTGTTTTCTGAGATATAAAATGTATATTCTTTCTCTCTTGTTGATGTTTTTAATCTTCCAGGATAACTGGATATTACAGTCACTGATTAAATAAATTGAATTCTGCACAAGTCTGTTCTGAGATTTGTCTGTTTTGCTCAGAGCAAAGAGCTGAAACATCTCAAGTGAGCAGAATAAGAGATGAATTATTGTACCTCACTTATACTAGTGTTTTATAGGCTGTGGAACTAGTCTCTTTGGGGAGAAGGAACAGGGAATCAGCTATTAATTTACCACTGAAAAAAACCTGTCTAAAAATACTGGTAGAGGTGATAGAAATTTTTATTTCAGCTACATGACTTGGTTTGATGTTGTATTAAATTTCATTTGAATATATTAACTATATAGTATACATACACTTAATTCTACCAGTGCAAGTAAATTGTGCTCGACAGTTGAAGATTTACATGCATGGCTTCTGCAAACGCAGCTGGTGGTTGCTTAGATACTTGGATTTTGCAAGTAAGAGCTTGCTCTGTGGTATGGCTGCATGTCTGGACGTGTCCTGCCAGAGCCACCAAACCCCTCTTGGCTGTCAGAGGTGAGGGAATGACCGAGTGCCACTGTTCTCAATGACCTTCGGAGCTAGGGCATCTTATCATACTTATCATAGTAGTGCACCTTGGGATAGTGGCTCTGAGAGGTGAAATGTTCTGTGGCCTTAACAAATCAAGTTTTCAGGCTATATGAAGAGAGGTGGAGGGACAAAAGAAGCCTACATTTTGTCCTCATAGTGGCTTGGTGAAATCCTGAAACTGTGTCCCCGTATTGGTAATGACTGCAAAGAATAAGTGAAGTCTTCAGATACTTAAAAAAATTGTTTTAGATTTAAGTGCATGAGGGAAGAGCTTCTTCTAACCCTCTTTAAGTAGTTTAAAATAAAACATCTTAAAATGTACCTGAAGAAATATGTTATGAAGTTTCTGGTGATTCGTCTCGTTCTCAGTATGGCAAATAATGACTTCTGGCAATGTACACTGCACGTTGACTCCTTGCTTTGAGGTGTTGGCCATTACCAGAGGGAACAATTCGGAAACCAATGGACCATTGGTCTGTTCCGGTATGGCAGCTCTCCTTTGTTGCCATGCAAGATAATCAGCTTCTATCTTATCTTTGCATGCGTGTACCTGGTTCAATTTACTTTGCCTTTGTATACGTTTGGTTTAATCAGCAATGATTGTCATTGAGTTTGTTCGAATCCCAAGATGTTTACATAAGCTTGGACTGGCCGGTAGTTGAGATTTGGGAGATTGGTCTCTGGAAACAGGCAGACTCTCAGAAGTGTGGCTGCATGTGTACGCGTGCAAAGATAAGAAGCAAGGGTAGACAGAATATTCCAGTTGCGTGTGTATCAGGACTTAGAGTAATCAATTATTAAAAGCAATGCAGTGTTTACATAGTGCTCTTTACATACAATATTGTGAGGAAGAAGCACAATTCCATCTTAAAATTCCATTTTTGTCATTTTTCCAAATGTACTGCACACATACTTCCAAACCTACTGGTTCATACCCTGTGTAAACTGTTGAGGAGGGAGAAAGATCCATAAAATAATGAGTGTGTGCACGTGCTCACACATGCCTGTTTTCACTCAGTTTACTCAGTCTGAAAGAAAAAAGGGGCAAAACATACAAAGTACTATATTTTGGACATGAACATTGGGATATTTAGAGATTGTTGTAGCTTGGAGTCAAACTTTCAAATTATTACTTCTATTTTAAAAAGGAGATTTAAATCCTCCAAAATAAATATGGCTTTTCTAAGTGGAAGGAAAGAAAAATAATTTGATCAGTCATATTCTTTCTGCTGCAGTTAACTGCAGGAAGATGCAGGTTTAGGATGTGGGGGTTTTTTGTCTTTTCAAGACTGAGGTAGTTCAGTTGAGGTCAAACTGGCCCCCTTATTTTGTCATGTTTGAGAGAGATTATGCTGCTTCTCATGCAGTGGCTGATGTGAACAAATGTTGTATTTCTAGATGACTTTTGTCTAGATATCTAGATGAACTCCTGTTTCTTGCAACCAGCATTTAGTATTTATTTGTATTACTGGAGCCCATTACTCCCATCCTTTCATGCTAGATACAATTGTAATGATAGGAATTTGCCTATTAGTACATGTCACTTTGTATTTTCAAAAGCATGGTGTCTTACAGCTGTGTAGTGGCTTATATAGATCTTTGAGGTCGCACATATGCTCAAGGACTACAATTGGTAAGTGGAAACATGGTGATATTTGTAGCTTTTTTCCTCCTTCAGCCCTACTCCAGAGTCTAGCATTTTGATTTGCAGCAGAGTGGATGTTTTTGCAACCTACCACTGTGTATCTATCGATATGCCTGGTAACACTTTTATCTGAGACAAAAAGGGATTGGAAAGCCAACTTTGCATATTCCCAGAGAGAAGGGAAGACCTTTTGCCTAGCCCGTTAGTGTAACTGGTTGTACATGTAAGACTGCGCTAATGTTTAGGAGTTGCTGTTGCAGGATCAGCCCTGTTTGGTCATCAGCCAGATATTGAAATTTTGAGTCTTGGCTAATTTTGGATACAGGTGAGGTGAAGTGACTTAACGGTTTTTGCTCTTGCTCCTCCCTCCTTCCCTGCTGTGTGCCGCAGTTTACCCCCTTAGCTCCAATATTGCATGAAGGTGCTTCTTTGGGACTTGTGTGATTGAGACAGTGTTTGGGTTGGCCAGTATACAGCTTCCCACTCTTGCCTTGTGCTATGTTTCCCAATCTATAACTTGACAGAAGTTTCATTTTTGCTGCGGACTGTCTGGGTGTCCTGTTACTGAGACCAATCCAAGTCTGTACCAAGACAACCTCAGGAGTGACAGTGTAGTTACAGGTTAGGAGGGGTCCCCGTTTCTTTTTCCCAGTGGGACAGAAGAAGTTCTCAGGATAAGAAATGCAGATACTAATTAACTGTGTAATTGACTAAAAGTGGGGGAAAAAATAAATAAATCTGAGTTTACTTAGTAATTGACTGTCATCAGAAAAAAAAGCAGTAATGGATACCAGATCCTTTCAATGTGAACCACCAGTAGTTAATGCCTGGAAGTCACTTTGACTAAATCACCATCTTTGCATCATTTCTTGCATTAAGTGATTGCTGCATGAAAACGATTGTGGTAACCTATTTTGATTGTTGAAGGAAGGTTAAAAGCTGTGTATCTGCTAATTAAAATGCCTTTTGAAGGCACACTGTCTCTAGCAATAACAACGAAAATTCAGTTTCTGTTCTGAAATGAATAGCATGGTATGGTCGGCTACTTGACACTCAACAATTTTTTTTTTCATCTTGACATGTGGTCCGCAGGCAGACACAGAAGCTGCATGAGCAGAGTATGTTCTGTGGGGGCAAAAAAAGCTTTTCTAATTGTAGTGATGTAAGTTTTTTTTTATTTTATTTTTGAGTAACTGATGGAAGCCAAAGGTTGTAAACTTCTGAACATTAATGCTTAGTGGAGACAAGTTGCATGCAGTGGAGAAACAGCTCTATGTAATGCACACATGAAAGTTAAAAATGTATTAAATTTGGGCAGGCTTTCCTCAGGGTAGGCTTTCTCTCTTTTCCTATCATCCTTCCAGTATAACATTTCAAGTCCTTCTCTGGGTGTTTGCTTCCCTCCAGGAAAAGAATTATTCTACCTTTAGAAGTTGCACACGAATGATCCTAAGGATCAGTAAGTGCAGTATTCACGTTTCTGTGTATCTGTCAAATGGTTGGTTGGGCTATTCTGGCACACTTCCTTGCCCTGGCTCTTCAAGTGCCAGGGAGAAAAACGTGCAAGGCTGTGTAGATAGGCCTCTTTCAAAACTTTCATTGCAGTTGAATCAAGGCTAGAGTTGAGATTCAATTGCAGTGAACTAATTAGGCTGAGCTCCAAATGCCTGAGTGCTGGATGTATTACAAACAACGGTGCCAACATATGCTGTAGGGAACTATGCACAGGCACAGTGCTTTGCTGACTTTAAACTTGGCAGTACCTCATTAATTTTGTGTGTTAATAGATTGTTTAATGTGCATTAGTGGCAGAATACAAAAGCTGTGAACACTTGCTCATTCAGTTCCAGATGGAAAATAGTGTCTTGTTGGGGGCAAGGTGTTTTCTGCCTGCCACCAAGAGGTCCAACACAAGTTTCAAATGCATTGGAAAGCTGCCAGTTGCAAATAAGCCTGATGTGTAGGCTGAGTTACAGAAGAAGAATGTGTAGATTAGTTGAGGTTTTTAGGTAAGGTACTAGCTCTCCTCACACAGTCACGCTTCATCTGGCATAATGGCCTCTGAGAACCATTATAATACCAGTAATGATAATGGCAGAGCATGTGTATTCGCAAGCTTCTACTATGGTAGTAGCTACTGTATTTTACTTCCTACCAGGAAATATATATGTGCATATATATTTTTAATAACAGAGGGAGTGTTTGATGCTTTAGAAGTCAAACTTAATTTTACTGTATGTTTTTAGACAGTGATTTTTTTGTTTGGGTTTTTTTGATAGGAATTTCTAAAGCTGCTCTAAATCAAGTAGTTTTCTTTGGCCACCAGTTTGTGCACACCTGGAGGACTAGAGAGGTACTTGGTGCGAAGTTTTCCTTTGTCTAGCATGATCAGTTTTTGAGGACACATGGACATTTCATCTTCCTCTTTTCCCCACTTCATGGTACAGAATAGTAAAGTAACAGCTGTTTTGTATGTTCAAGGACCTGTAAGAAATTGAACAGAGTGCAAGGCAGGACCTGAGTAAGTGTATAGGTACAGTGTAAGTACTCAGTGTTTTTTTGTTTTCTTTTAAACAACAACAAAAACCCATAAAAAAACCAAAACTGCTGTCCCACATTTCTTAAATGGCAGTTTCCTCTCTTAACACCCATACTTTACAGCAGAAAACTTGGAATTTGGAAAAATTACAATAAAAAACAGGCAGGCACAGAAGAAGCCAATGATTTCTTAAAGCTTAGGACAACCACTATGCCAAAAGCAAATTTTTACTCTAAATTGCTTTAGTGTTAGAACTGCCAGTGGTGTAAGTTAATGAATGCATATTTTCTCAAAACTGGCTGAATCCTTTTTGAGTTTAAGAAAAGAATGTGTCTCTATGTGTGACTACACAAGGAATACATCAAGTGCTAAAACTGTGGCCTTGGAATTTTATCCTTTTGAGAGCTATCAAGTAACGAAAATAGCAAATTATACTGCAAATGGTTAGGTGGCCTTTAGATATTCCTAGCAATGTGCCTAGAGTAGGTCTTTTTAGTTTTCCTCATATGTTCTTCAAATCAATGTGATGTTTTAATATTTTATGAAAAATGTTAACCAAAGTCAAAAGAAACCTAGGATAGGGTTTCTGCATCCTTTTAAGTTTCTTCCGCTTCTGCAAATATTGATTTGGATTCCATGTTAAAATTTTCGATAGGAACATAAATCTCACATGTTTTGCTAATGCCCGTGGATTTATGATATGTGATCTGACAGTACAGTTTTGCCATATTTGTAATAGAAAATGGAAAAGTTTTACTCCTAACTGCAAAATCCCTTTTCTTTTGTGTGCCTCTTTCTGCTAGGGTTATTTAAAAAGTAAATGCTTTGTTATATAACTTGACTAGTGCTTATTTCAAATGAGAAATATTCCATTCTTAGTGAACTAAGATCTTGAAATAGGAGAAAATATTTATCTGTTTATCCTAACAGGTTGTGCTTTTGTTTATCATCCATTAGCTTTACTCTTAACATGCTCTGAAGAAAAATAGAGCATATATTTTCTTTTGCAAAAGTAGGAAAGTATAATACATTTGTTGAAGTAATATATGTTTTGATTATGCAAGAAATGATCATCATGTGTTTAGCTTCACTATGCAAATAGATATTTACTTTCCAGTGGGAGCAACTAGTAAAGATAAAAGGTAAGGACCAAATAGTAAAGACAAAAACTTGTATACACGTCTCCAAAATTAGGGCAATTAAAATTACTTCCCAGACATTGTTCACAGGATGAGTATAACTCAGTTAAAATGATTTTATTTAAAATAAGGTATTTTTTTCTGAATGACCAAGCATCTTACAGTGCTAATTCTGTATGAACTTTGTCCACATGGCTGTTGTCTCTTGCCTGTAGTAAATATGTGAAATTACATAACATATATACCCAGGTTTCTCACCATCTCGCCAGTAGTTTTGTTGTAGATTTATAAAAATAAGTGGTCCTCTCTCTGTCTTTCCATACTTGCATGTGTTCTAGACTGGGCAAGAACGCAGACTTGTCCCCTCTGTTTAGACGAGAGAACGGTCACACTTGCAATAACCGGCTCGCTGTCAGGCAGCAGTGTTGAACTGGCATGAGAAGATTGCGCTTGCTTTGATATGTATAACTCCAGTACTCAGAATTCACTTGTCTCTTCTGCAAATGTACTCCCTGCAGTCTTGGGGATACATTTAAGGGGGGTTTCAATTTTTGACAGTATTTTTTCATTGCAACGTTAATATTATGTAATTTTATATGGGTTGGATAGGGAAGAAAATTGGGTCACAGTTTGAGAACAGAATGTAAGTCATCCATCAGGTTACTTCCCTGAATTCTCTCCAAAGACAGTAGGTTTAACAGCAGAGTCATGGTACTCATGGCAAAGATTACAGAACCCATGCTCATCCTTACTACAACAAACACTGCAGTGGTCGTTGTGAAAGTATCTTCCTTCAGTGAAGTAAGGATTTAGCTTCCAAGAATATGCTTGTTCCTGCAGCAGCTATCCCCGTCCCAGCAAACCTGTGCCTGGAAATGGGCCGGAATTGGCTAGACTCTTCTTTTTCACGATAACCCTTGAGGGTACCACAGTCTAACTCAGAGCTGAAGTTAAGGTGCCACATCTCCTGTAAGGATGTTGACAAGTAGAGCAAAGGAGAATGGATGCAGGAAATAGCTGCTGCTGCTAATCTCATTTTTACACCCTTCAAATGCCCTTGCCCAATTATCTGTGCAGAGCAATGTAGATACGGTACACAGACAAGAGGAAAGATTTTCCATCCTGTGGCTTCAAAAAAAGAGAACGCCCTGTGCTGATCACATTAAGAATCAGTGATGTTTATATTCTGTAGAACAAAGGCTTTATCTATCTGTTACAAGCTTCAGCAAATAGTTCTTAATTTTATTTTTTTTCCTATTATTCTTCCTAAGTAGATCTAGTTGAGATAATTCGATTTGTTTGTTTTTTCACTCCTGTCTTGGAAGACACTGAAATGCTGTCAAACCTGACAATGAATAATAATGTGTATTGCTTTATCTGTAGTGTAAGTAAACTTCATGTGATTGTATGCTGTTATCTTATCTGGGACCCAGAAAGTATTGATAATGGATTATCTCAGCACTTCACACAAAATAAACCTGCTCACTTGATGTTTTCTATGTCAACAGGTCATCCAGCATCCTAGTGCTAAACAGTGAGCTCCCTGCTTCAACAGTATGTAAAGTGTGACAGGCAAAGACATCTAAGTCTTACGCAATCATGTTAGTTGTATGCCTTCGTAGTTGGTTAAGACAGCTCTTCGTAGCTTTTATTTATTATTATGACATGATCTTATTTGGACAACTATGTATTTGAACCATGAAAATAAGGAAAAATGCTACAAGAATGAGGCAGAAAACATGGCTTTCAGATCCTGCAGGTTCTGCAGCAAATGTAAGGCTGTAGCTGTACTGTGTTAATGCTAGCCCTTCTTGGGCATGTGAATTGCTTGTTACACTCTGATTGTCAAACACTGAGGTTATCTCTTGATGACTTCTGTGGCAGGTTTTTTGTTTGGCTTTAATAAAACCATTATACATTTATCAAGTCTCACTGAAATGAGACTGAGAAATTGAGCAGACTGTGTGAAAATGTGATGTACTATGAGAAAAGCATAATCTCTAAAAATTTGCAGTGGATAGTATCTGTAAGAGTAAAGGGACACTGGCTTATATCCCATATATAAAATAGGGTAGATAACATTCAAGCAGGTTTTGATACTAGCTGTTAGCCTCTGCTGAGGTAGTCTCCTTTTTCTGAGCAAAGTTTTATATCAAATGCCTTTCTCTTCAAACAAACAGCATTTATTTCAGGAAATCTGCATGTGATCAGTGTTCATCATTATTGAAATAATGTATGCAAAGTGCCATGGGATTTTTCTCTTGAGGAATTCTGCTGGAAACTACCTAGCAAGTAATGAAACTCTTATGAGTTAGGAAACTAATGAAGCACTCGGAGGAAATCAGTCTATTAGTTTATACAGCATATTTTAGCAGTCAACAGATTGGTCAAAACCCAATAATCTGTTGATTTAATTTCAGACTGTGATGGAGTAAAAGGGTTTGTGGCTAGAGGAAAACCAGATGTTGCCACGTATATATTTTATCAGATTCTTGATACTTCCCTTGTTTGCTTATGGACATGCTTTGTTGATGAAATTGATACTGTGTGGATAGTAAATGGAAATTGTGAGTACTGTATTTCAGCAAAGGTGTAGACTAACTGGAAAAAAAAAACCAAACAAACAACCAAACACCCAAAAAACTGTCTGGGGGAGAAGAAGAGCCACACAAGGACTAGAAAATATGATATTGTGACCTGAGGAAAGATAGCTTAGCATAAAGAGCAGCAGTGTGAGAGTAGAAGGGGGATGATTTGAAGTCTTAAAAAAAACCAAACCAAAACAAACCCAAAAAAACCAAAACAAAAACCTAGACAGGAGGAAAAAGGTCTGTTCTTCACGTTCAGATGAATTAGATAGAAGTAATGGTCTTTAAAACATACTCCGAATTTCTCCTGTTGCATGGGAGGAGTAGTGGACCAATGAACAGCATTGCCTAGAAAGGCTGTAGCATCTCCTCCCTAGAAGATATTAAGCACAGGCTAGATGAATATTTGTCAGTGTTCATCTAGGTGTAATTGATCCTTCTGTGCAACAAGTGTTCTGCATTCACACTGTGAAAGGAATATATGCAGAACCTGGGAGTGGGGCAGTTTCTTAACCTTGAGGCACTTGAGTTCTCTTGGATTGGGGGGGAGTGTGTGTGTAAGAGGGAGGGTTGGTGCTCTTTCTGTCCCCAGCCTTTCTGTTTTTTTTCCCCTGAAGTACCTTTGCTCCTTGCATGTTAGTTCAATCCAAAGCCAGCTATGAGTTTTTGAGAACAGGTTTGTTAGAGGTGCCACCTTCTCTGCTGTTGATGGCCTATTGCAGGTAATTTTCTGGCCTTTGTGCTACCTGTGATGGCCAGATTCCTTTGCCACTGAGGGCTTTAGTTGCATGGATACACGAAGGACATGTGCTGTTGAGGTGCTGTTTCTATTGATCCTTCCAAGGTGATTACAGCAAGACAGAGTCCAATTTTAAGACTTTTCAATGCATTACTATTGTGGTAACAGGAACTGCTCCTTCCCCGTCCAGGTTGTTCTATCTTGCTATTGAAACTGGCAAAGATCTTTGGGATGAAATATTACATAGCATAGTTAGTTGAATCCACCATATCTGAATTTGCAGGCTGATTTAACAGTGAGTGACTGATAGAGATCTAGCAGGGTGTGGTGAGTGGCTCTACTCACATAGCTATGAAAAGTGACAGTTGTATCAGGGTTTCAAAGGAAATGTCTCCTTTCTGTTTACTCTCTTGGCATTGTAATCCTTAGCAGTGACAGCCTTGTTGCTGAAGCAAAGACCTCGTGTGCTTTGGGTATCTCATGAGAAGTGGATCTATACCTTGGTCTCACTGTGGGGAAGTTTAGAGAGCATCTTGATTGTTAAAGCTAATACAATATATTGGACAGAGTTATCAGAAATAATTTGCTTTATTTCTGTTATTCTCCAGAATGCTTCTCTCTTTCTCTCTCCCTTCTCTTTCTTATGTTTCACTTTTTTTTTTTTTTTTTTGGTGTATGTGTGTGTTGTGTTTACTCCCAGCCCTTTTCTGGTACTACTCTTTGTAAGAGATAGACTCACAACTGACCATGCTGTTGAATAGATTCTTCTGTATCTCAGGGCTGACGGGTTTTGTTGCAAGAACTTTTTAGTTTCGGTGTCAACCCATCTGGGACTTAACAGAACTGAATGATCTCATCCCCAAGTGATGGGTGATAGCCATGCCCTTGAAAAATCCATAAGAAGGGCATTCTGTGTCTCTCAGCCTGTGAGTGTCATTTTACTAGCAGATTATTTTATGGCCAGTACTTGTTTCCTTATGGCATGTGATTATTTTTATGAGGCTCTCTTAGGCTTTCTGTTTGTCCATGAGCCATCTCTAAGGTATTAGCAGTAGCGATTGTGTCCCTGAAATTCAGCTGGTTAATGGGATCACCAAGACAGGTTACCTGGCATCAAGAGCTGCGTTGTAACAGGTGACAAAATCACCCTGTCTCTTGCTCAGTCAGTAGGGTTAATTGACATGACCTTTGGCTAGTGGCTAGTCCTTCTCCACCTGAGATGTGCCTATGTGCACAAGTTGCTTTAACTGGGTACTGCCTGGTTGTCACAGATATATGGTGGCATGCACTTGTACGATGCTCCATGGCAGATAAACTCAGGCTTTATCAATAATCCTCAAAGTCATTTGTGTGAAGCTGAAAGAGATCAGAGTAATCTCTCTGCAGGGTCTGAGTTAACGCATTATGTTAAGATCTTTCACAAGACTGCAGAAATAAAGTATCTGTCTGTCAACTTTCACCAGAATTCAACATACCTGATTATCTTAATGTCTCCTTTTTTGTGAGCTGTCAAATGGTGACCTGTACCAGTGTCCTTACCTTTATCAAGTCCTGTGCTATTGCACCTACGTTTAGAGCTTGTGTGGTATTTCACTGAGTGGTTCTGTGGTTATTGTTCGTTTGAAGGACTCTTGCCTATGGGTAGGACTCAGCATGTGGAAGTTGCTAGTTGAAAGTGTTTATCATAGAATGGTTTGGAAGGGACCTTAAAGGTCATCTAGTTCCAACCCCCCTGCTACAGGCAGGGACACCCTCCACTAGACCAGGCTGCCCAAAGCCCCATCCAACCTGGCCTTAAAAACTTCCAGGGATGGGGCCTCCACAACTTCTCTGGGCAACCTGTTCCAGTGCCTCACCACTCCAACAGTAAAGAATTTCTTTCTAACGTCCAATCCAATTCAGCCCTCATTCAGCTTAAACCCATTACCCCTTGTCCTATCAGAGAACCATTATCAAGAACCGTTTCTAACAATGGGTAATAAAGTTATCTACTGTCAGCTGAAGACTTCCGAGATGCTGAAATTTCACTGTGTCCACTCTTTTTCCCACAAGAATTTGTTTGCACTGAATTCTGTATTTGATACAGAGTTGAAAGAGAAGCTAAACCTTTCATCAGATATACTTGTGTCCAGAGTAGAAAGAACACCACATGGGCTCACTTGCCAAATGTGACAAAGCTGTGGAGTTACTCAGCTTGTGGTGGGATGCCTGTATATCTACAGTGGAGGGATTGTACATGTAACTTATGTTTTTCTATGAGCTTTGATTACTGCTTAGTAACCGCTTTTTCTTTCTGTGTAAATTTTTGTGGGGAAAAAAAAATAATCCGCAAATGCATGTTGTAAGTATTTTTTAAGTAATTTTTTTGTTCCAATTAAAAAAAAAAAAGAATATTAATTGGATTTTAACTTTGTAATTCCTCCTCCCTGCACTGAAACTTTAGATGTTTTTGACTAGTGCTTGCATATGTTGAATTGATAATTTTATCAATGAAAACTTAGGGAGGCAAAGGCAAAAATGTCATCCAGATATTTAACAGGAGACTGTTGCCACAGCTGAATCCAGAAATAAGAATGGATTTTTGTTCTGGTTCTTTGTCAGGTAAATCTCTGATGTGGAGTAAGCTACATGATGTTCCAGATTGTGTGTTTATATGTGCACCTAGGTGTGCACATATGTGTACATAACTCTGAGTGTTACCAAGCACTTTGCAAAAATCATTATAATGGAGATTGAGGCCATCATTCTGTCTCTTTTTCTACAAATGGGAACTCAAGGCATAAGATTAAACTCAGGTTTTACCCTGTTTGATGGTAGTTCAACTGATCTTAAATATTTAAACAATTATTTAGTCATGACTCCTGTTTGTTTTTATCAATTATATCTCCTCTGTTAAAAGGGATATTTTTATGAGCTCCTCATGTTTCAATTGCCACCTGTTTGGGGGGTGGGGGGTGTGTGTGAGGAAAAAAAAAAAAAGAATCAGTCCATCAACTGCCACTAGGTGTGAGGTGTACTGGTTGCACCTGGCTTCAGGACAAATGCAGTTTCAGAAGGAAGGAAGAAAAGCAGTCTTGCAATGTTAGGAAAATAAAAGCCATGTGTATCTTTGGTTTCCTCCATCCCCCATAACAAATGCAATCTGATGATGAAGCTGTCTGGCTGCTAAAATGAAGAGCTATGTCTGTTCATTGGAATTGCAGTCTCTCTCTCTTGAACACCACATCTGTTAAGCAGACTTCATTGTCATTGTTCTTTTTATATGGTGTCTTTTTTTGTCTGCTCCTCACCTTCCCACCCCTCCCCAATGCTCAAGCCATGTGGCGTGTAGAAGAGACTTTGTATTCTGCTCAATTTTAGCCACCAGTGGCCGTGGAATACTACAGTAATGGGAAAATTGTGTGACTTTAGGACAGGAACTGAAGGCAGAAATTAAATCAGTCGGAGTAAAGTGCCCTGTAGGCGGCAAATGATTAACCAGAATAAAATTTGCCCGCACCACTGAGATTAGCACCTACCTTATAAAATAAAACTAGTATTACATGGCATGCCTTTTAAAAGGTATTTAGTAATTGAGCTCTGCTTTGAGTTAAGTGGTTTTCCTATACAGTTAAGAGAGACCATGGTGGTGAAAGTAGTTTCTTCAGTTTTCCCTGTTCTTCCATTTATCGTATGATAAATGTAGGGAATAATGAAGTGGATACTTGTGAGGAAAGTGGTGCTATTGCAATGCAAGAAAGATAAATAACCATGGGAAAGCTAGACAATGTACGCTTTCATTCACAAAGTGTAAACATGACTTCTGTATATTAATGAACTGAAATAAGTTTGAATACATGGAATGAAATGGAGAAAATAGCCTAGACACTAAGGAATAAGCACTGCCTCTGAATTTACTTCTTCCTCGCAACTTGTCTGAGGGAGCTTTACTGGCTGCTTCATATCACTTTGTTTACAGAAGAGAGGAAGAGACTACCTCTATCAACACCCAATGGACCTGAATGAAATGAGATTTACTGGCTGTAGCTTTCTCTCCACTTCATATGTCTAAGAAATTTGATAAAAATCCAGATTGTTTTAAAAGATGTGTCTCCACTACTTAGACCTAAATGTGGATTATAACTGAGCTGTGACTGCTAAATCAGGCTGGCTCTGTTAAGCGTGAAGGTAGAGGTAACATATATGCAAACCCTGCAGTTGTGCCAACTGGCCGGGCACAAGTTGGTTCTGGCCCAAGGGCTTGGTAGCCACAACAGTACAGGGCTGTGCCAGTGCTAGCAAAGCCTCTGAGAGGCAGGGCTTGGTAGTGTAGGTAGGGACTAAAAATTCTAGCTGGTGTTGGGACCAGAGTTGGCACAGAACCTGACAGGGGCAGTGACTATGCCTAACTGGATGGACATTGCAGCTATGTAGTGTAGCATAATCTTCTAGGGCAGGGATCTTCATGCCTTGTATATCTTTACAGCATCTAGTACTATGGGAATATTCATGGCTCTAGGGTAAAGTGACAATACAAATAGGTAGCCAGTCTGTACTTCTGAGTTTACCCTGTCTTGATATTGCAGTAGCACCTTAGAGCACTTTGCTTTCAGTACGCCCAAATATATGTTAATGCAGTGGCATCAGGGACTGACCAACAACCGTATCATAGATACAGTTTGATCCTTCTTCCTCCCTGACCCACAAGTTGAAGTGAAGTTGTAGGCTGTTTGTTCTAGCTATAGTGAATAATGCAATCTGACTGCTCTCTCCCCTGGCATCAATGTCTAAAGCTGTTATCAGCACTGCTGTGGCTCTGTGAAATCACAGTGGTGTTTGATTTAGGGAGAAATTGGCACCTCTCTGACAAGTGCTGGAATGTCCCAGTCTGTCCTTGGGGTGCTGTTGGCATCTTTCACAGCAATAAACCCCCAGTCAACAGTCTCGATCATGGGCAAACACCAGCCAAGTGCACAAAAGCTCTTATCTGCTGTTAGGCCATGCATTCATAAAAAGCAAAGTCATAAAAACCTTCAGTGGCTGGCAATTCCAGAGCTTACTGTTAGACTTGAAAAGAAATCCTGAAGAACACAGGCCTCTTATCAATTTTAATTGCTGGGCAGTGGAGAGTTGCTGTTTGTTTAACGTCATCTTGTATTAGCAACTCTGTTTTACACGGTGTGTTAGATGTTTCTGGCAAGCAATATTCTGCTGAATGTAAAATTCAATGGAAATACTTTGTTTTCTGGAAGAATTCAGGTTGAACAATTCAACAGGTAGAGAAGTGCAAATTGGAATCCTAAGAAAAGAAAGACTGGAGGTGCATAGTGCAATGTTAAGCTACTGAATTTGAGAGAGCTGTTTTTTTGAACTATAGATGCTGCTATATTGTAATTACTTTGCATTGCTGCTGAAACTAAGGTCTGTATTACCTATTCTTTTTAGATTGTATTTTTAAACATTGCATTCATGCTTATTCATTTATGTAAAAATAGAAACTTCAAAGTTAATGCTCACTGAATGGTCCTATATTCACGCCACACACTTAAAACCAAAATTCATGCCATCTTTAGGGAACTGAGCCAGAGATAAAGTCACTTTCAACGCTTGCATCAATGTTCGTAGATGGCTTTGCCTGTGAGAGATGTCTTTACATTTTTTTGAAGTCAGCTTGCTGCATTTGAGCAGGCATCAAATTCCACATGGGTCTACAACTGGATCAGTAGAAACTGGTAGATGTGTAGGTTTTTGA
Source organism: Aramus guarauna (assembly GCA_013400195.1). Classification (NCBI taxonomy): domain Eukaryota; kingdom Metazoa; phylum Chordata; class Aves; order Gruiformes; family Aramidae; genus Aramus; species Aramus guarauna. Next base: position 145,613 of record VXBL01001841.1, read on the forward strand.
AATGTCAAGCAAGCATTTTAAATGCAATTAAAAGTGCATCGGAGCTACTTTTAAACAAAATAAACTAAAATCCAAGAGGTTTTCTTATTGAAAATTACTCTAGAACTGCAACTTTCAAACAAGAAGATGATGTGAAGAAAAGTGTACTTTATGGCAGCTGCCAGGGAGCAGATTGACAGCAGTTAGTTAATCAAGAGTAGCTGCAATGGAAGCTGCTTCTCTGATCTCAGCTCTATTCCTTAAATAGAGCTGCGTCCCAGATTAATCGGTGTGGTATTTAGGTGGGTTTTTCATACATGGCTAGGGAAGATACATTGGAACGTCCCTCACTGACTTGAAATGAGAGCTGCATTTGCTCACCCTCTGTAGCAGCTTTGAAAGTCTTTAAACAAGGATTGACCAGAAATAACCAATTCTAAGAGGGTGAGTGTGGCTGTTTGCATTTAATGCTTCATCCTTTTTGATGAGGTGGTCAAGAAAGCTTGTTGTTTTGATGGGCAACTTGTTTGCAACTATTGCTAAAAGGCATGTAGATGCATTCGGGAAGAGGAAGAAAATAATGTGTAGAACAGTCCTGTTGGCACCTAAAAGAGGTGATAACAAGGGCATCCTTATTTTGGTGCCACACATGTACATGTAGAGAATAGATGCCATTACCTCTCCTATAAATGTGTATGCCTGTTAATATGCTGTTTCAATGTCTGGTATCTGAAGTAGCCTACAAATTGCTTTTCCCTGTTTCCTTTCTTTGTATGTGTATCTGTCTTCATTTGAAATTCTTCTTTTTCCTTCAGCATTTTTGTTTCTCTTGTGTGTGTGCGTGTCTCAACTTCTTTGGACTTTTGGGAGAGCAGTTGTGTATTAGATTAGAAAAAGCAGCAATGAGAAGCTAGAGCAGTTGTTTACTTAACGTGTTAAACTCAGTCCATGCTTAAAGTGGAAGGAAACTGCTTTTCCTTGTGACTGCCAGTTGCCAGGATTTTAGTGTGAGTTTTGGTTTTTTCTTTTTCCTCCTGCATGAGGAATTGCATAGTTGAAACTGCCTTGGTTTATGAAATGCTGAACTATTGATGTCTTTTTAGTTAGCTTATGGAGAGGAACACTCCTACTGGAATAATACATAGCCAAGCTATTGCTGGCTCCCTGTGCGTGATTAAACAGAAGCAGGAGTTGGAATCAGTTTTTAACTGGTCACCAGTTCAAGTCTGTTAGCTTGGAGTACCCTGGCAGTATTACTATGCTGCTGCCTTTGCTCAAACGGATAGGAGGTGTGTATTTTTTCATTTCTCATCTTAATTTTTCTTTTACTGTTTCCTGGTATTTGTTAGCTTTTATTTTTGTGACATGAAATAGCAAATGTTTACCTTTCGAGCAAAATCTTTCTAAGCATTCACAAATCTAGCCAGGGAATGGATTTGCATTTTTGTTTGGAGCAAGCAGTTCCTGTTACTCATGAAATGGGAGTGGCTTTTTAATAAAGATGCCGGATCTCTGCTATGTAATTACCATAAAATAACCAGTACAGCAATTCCGTAGTTTCAACAGCTTGACAACCAAATGCTTTTTGAACTGCTTGTAAGCTCTGGTGTTGACATAAACTTTGAAGAGCAACATTTAATACTTAATACATGCACTGTTTCTAGATTGTAAAATCTCTTCCTAACCCAGTATGTACTAAAAATGCATCTACATACCCATTCTTGTGAGCCAGGAAATTTGCTGGGAGTTTAAGGAATATGAACTCTGCAGAAGGTATGGTACACCTAGCTATGAATATCTGAGTGTATATTCTGAAGATTAATTGGCTGGATGCTTGCACCTTTTGAAAGGCATTGAGTCTTTACCTTCTCAGTGCTGTGCTGATATTAGGTGTTCTGTAACCTGTTTTGAGCACAGCTGATCTTTTAAACAACTTTTCTGTCAGGTTGCCATCTTTTTCCTTTTTTTTTTTTTTGTGTGTGCGCAGTGTTTAGCATCAAACCACACTGCTTCATGGTAGAGGTTGCTAGGTGCTAGGGCAATGCAAACAATAAATAACAGGGATCATGCTGGAGTCTCCTGATGAAGTGTAGCACAGGACAACCTCCACAATAATTGCTCATTTTTTTGCTAGCCTCAGGCACAGCTATCTGTGCTGGGACACATCCTGTTCATTAAAGGGACCTTGCCTGGAGCCAGCCCAGTGAGCTGAAGCCCGTGTCTCCGGGCAATGTGGGGCCTGCAGCCCAGCCAGTGGGATGGGGGTGCCAGGCTCAGTTTGAGTTCTGCCAGGGAGTTATGCATGACAATCTGTTTTTCTTCCAGTGATTGTTTGTTTGTTTGTTTTTTAAATTGTGTGTGTCATGTTCCCCCTTTTGTGGTATTTCAGTTTTAGTTCTCCCCATAGGTGGGACTCTAGCTGATTTCAGTGTGATGCAATATTTGAAATGATGACTCTTAAAAAAGTTATCAAAAGGCACTGTGTAAGTGTTCATTCAGAGCGTACTCATACATTATCCTCTGATGAGATGCACTCTCATTTGTTTTCCATCTTCTTGACCTGTGGGTCTTCCACGTGGGCCTGCCAGAGGCATGTTTGTTCTATGATTGTATGATACTTCAGGAAAAAGAAGAGGAGATAGAAAGCTGAGGAGAAATGCAGAGTGAAGAAGGGGCAGAGGTTTGTGTAATGCCAGCTAAAGTGGTGAAGTTAAACAGATAACTTTGCCACCACAATGAAATCTTAACCCAAGAGGAAGTTTATTAAGTCTAGACATCCTTGTTTGAAGAGCACTTCAAGCTCTCTCAAATATTGCTGGCCAGATAACTGAGCAATATACTGGGGGAGCACATGTTTATCCCTGTTTCTTTACCATCCTGATATGTGTTTCCACAGCATAGAGAGCCTGTTCTAGTGTGTGACTAGAGGCTGAGGCAGGGGTGTAAAATCTTGGAAAGGCTCCTTGGTGTTTGTTGAATGGAGCTACCACACCTGAAGACTGCTGTCTGCATTCCCTTATAATCCTCTAGCTTTTGAGCCTTTTAAAAGCTGTGATTTCAGGTGTGTGACAAAGAATTTTATGAATCCACTATTACTATGTGGTTTTCAGGTAGCTGACAGGAACCATCTCTCTGCTAAGTCTAAAGTTTCAGTAAAAAAGAGGCCCCAAAAATCAAACTAACCCCTCTTCCAAGAAAAAATTTCTCCCAAGGTTAAAGCCCAGAACCCATCATTAATTTTTGCTTATACATTATCTCAGATATCTTTAAAACATCCGGGTCCCTAAAGTACAGTGTTTATTTACTTGGTGGCAACTGGGTATTTTGTATGTACTGCTGTAATACTGCTGTAGAGTGTCTGTATTGTGTACTTAGAAGCTAAGATGGCTAACTTCTTGCTGGCTGGCATAGTTTCCTTAACTTGAATTTAGTGCTGTGAATTTCTGTGCTACCTGGCAAATAGATTTTTATGGAACTTTCAACTAATTGCAGTGAAATTCTTAATAAGGTTGATCGTCATCTTCCCTTCTCTCCCGTTACTTTAAAAGCATTCTAAGCTAAAATATACTTTGCTGTCTGCATCACTGCACCTTAAAATCCAAAGACACCTTTATTCCAAATTCTTGAGCTACTTGAATGAGAACTGCAGTTCTCGCTTGTGGATTATTGCAGTGCTATATTGCAGTTGCAGATCCTCAGCCTGAATCACCTATCAGTGTGTGAACCTCTTAACCACTGGTAGTACTATCATAAGTTCCTCCTGTGTGTAAACAGTATCCGAGTCCCTGTGTGGACCTCTTTTGCTTTGTTTGAAAGAAAGTGCCCAGAAACAGAAGAAAACAACATGCTTCCTTTTAGGTCAAACTAAAAATGGTTTTGGAACTCAATATGTATATGTTGTACTGTTAACTCAGAGATATTTTCCAAATATTTTCCTTGAGAACATATTGACTGAGGCAAAGATCAGATCCAGAAATCTGTTGTTCTCAAGGCTATATCCTCTGTGGTGCCTGATGCAAACAGGGACCAGGGAACCAGTCTGGTCAATGGTTCAGTTTCTGGTGTGCTTTTGGATCAGCAAAGCTTCAGGTGGTGATAACAAATGAACTTTAAGTAATTTCATTTGCTACAGGAAGCTGTACTTTTGTACCTAGAATATAAGTAATACATTGTGTGCAATGGACACATTTTTAATTGTTTTGTTTTTTAACTGTGGGTGCCATTTTCATTGCTACTTAGACAACACAGTTCTGGCAATTAAAGGGATCTGTGCACTTAGGAGTTTGGAGAAAACCCGTCCTGAATAACTTTAAAACAAGAAAACCCAAAATACTGAAGAAAAAACCCCAGAACAACAAGAAATCAAACATGTAAAAAACTCACCTTTGTATTCACTGCTCAGTGTTACAGCTGATACAGGAAAGTACCTACATTTTAAAATTATTAATGAATTCTATAGTGTATACACGCTAAATATTTAGAATGTTCTGATATTACCACATATTAATTTTTCTTGTCAGGCTACACTGGGATTCAAATCATTAATGTTGTTGATTTAAATCTTGACAGTTAAGATGTTGAAAGTTACCCATCATTGCATAATCTTCAGGCTTAATTTATTTTTCCTATTTATTTGGGGTGATTGGAAACAGTTATGTTTAAATCTAGTTTCAAGGTCTACAAGGTGACAAAATTGGAGGAGGAAGAAAACTTATATTGAAATAATCTAGGCTGAATAGCTATGGTTATATATTCTTCAGGTACTTAGAACTAGAATGCGCTATTGAGTCTCTTGTAAAGACAGTCTTGCTGATGGTGAAAACTGACTCAAAATGTTGGAAAGCATTTTTGGTTTTATTTCTCTAAAGTAATATAAAACCAGGGCCAGTGAAACTCAATTATGTTTGGCCTACATTTTGTTCTCTATTTTCAGTGTCCATTTTTCTTTTGGGGGAGGATACTTTGGAAGAGAAAAGGGAAAACAAGTAGAAATGCTAGCAGCCTGTGTCTCATGATCCAGACCTCCAGGAATGGTAGTTCAAGAAATTGTGAACTTTTTCAAATATTAATGAAACAAGTGACACTTTTAAAAGGATGATTGGAAAAAAAAATTAAGAACGCAAAACTGCCCAGTTTCTTTAGATGACTGAAATTGTAAGATAATAGAAGTGTATCTTAAGACTTCTCAAATCAAGCAAATGAGAAATTAATTAGTACTTAATGTTTAATTAAAACCCTAATTTGGAATGAGAATTTTTTTCTTCAGCACTGTCAATTTAACCTCAAAATAAATGCATGCTAATGATTAAAAATTCAAAGGAAAATTGTTCAACAGCATGAATAAAGTGAAAGTCATCCTTAGGTAAGTTGTATGCACTTGTATTCCTCTCTTTGAAGAACTTTGAGTATGCATTCAAATTGTAAACTCTTGTATCTTTCAGCTGATGAATAAGAACAAAAAATTCTCAAGAAAGACTAAAAACTATATAAAGAATTTTTCTAGTTTTTTTCTAAAATATATTTAGAACATTTTTGAGGGCAGATCACAAATAATCAATTTCTCATAACTTTTTGAAATAAGTAGGATGTTAAATGTATTCTTCCCAAGGCTACCTTATTGTTAAAGTCCCTTGTCATGTCGTTTGTCCTGTGATGCCTAGAAGAGGACTTGATGACATGTAGAAATCCCACCAGTCCCTAGCAAATACTGTGGTGTTGCTTTTCAGTCCCCCACCTGCCTCTTTTTTTCAGTTTTTTTCTTTTCTTGGACTCCCTGTGGAGTCCCTGTGCTTCCTTATTGTCCTCTGTGGTTGTAAATAATTTATCATAGTTGATAAGTATCTTTTCAAATGAAAGCAATAATGAGATAGTGTACTGGAAAAACAGCTACATGAGAAACCAATAAACTCAAAAAGATTCTGCTTTCTTTTGCTTGCTTTAGCATAATTGTTGTTCAGAGTAACCTGTTCATAACACCTCTTGTTTATGAATGTTATGTACAAATGACAACAAAAAGTAGCCTTCATTAGCCATCTTATGTTGCATTAAACACAATATTCTAGGAATGAGGAAAAAAAATGCAAAGCATGCAGGTAACAGTCATACATTGAAAATTTCAGGTGTCCTTTTTCTACTTTTTGCTATGGGGCTTCTAGGGACATTGATTGTTTGCACCTCTGTAGTGCTTAAAAAAAAAAATCAGGCAAAAGGTGTCTAAGAACACTTAGAGCTAGCTGCCATTTCTGGCAAAGCAGACTGCATTAATAAGCTTGGCACTCATCTTTTTTTGGGTGTATTTTATTGTTTCTACATGTGTATTTAATTACCTAAAAGACCTTTAGTTTCCTGCCCTCTCAAGGTGGAAAACCACAACAGTTATAACCATCAGTGCAATCTGACATGCAAACAGTGACCTTGAACGTGTTGGACATGCTTCCTTGCCTTATTTGGGAACTGCTGGTAAAAAGCCATTCAGATAAAACACAAGTTTGAAAGCGGCACCTTAACAGCAGTGTAGTAGTCTAGGGGAAACAATGTTACAAGCTGCACTTTAAATATTTATGGTTAATGAGTTAATGTCACAAATCTTTTGCAGAAGAAACAAAGGCCGTTTGCGTCAAGAGTTTCCATGTTGTGTATTTAAATGGTGTTAGGAAGAACTCTTGTGTGTGAACAATAGCACATGATGATAGGACGGGTTGTTATCTGGTGTGTGCTCATCTAAACTGGATTGTTACAGAGTGCCGTCAACGTACCTGGGAGGAATAAACATGTGTGGCATTCTGCAGATGGACATGCTCTTGCATTACATTGCTCTGTGGGCTTGGAGGTTTTCTTTTTTTTTCTTTGCCCCATAAGTATGGTGTGCCCTTAGCTATTTTCCATTTGCATCTGCAATCCTAAGAGCCTGCGACAACTGCACAGTATTCAGTGAAGTAATCCACAGTTGTCTCTTTCATTTTGTGACTATGGTGTATCTGTGTGTCCTTGAGCCCATTCTTCTCTGAACCATTGTGTGTGCAGTGTCTCTGCAGCTGATGAGCTGTGTAAAAGAGGTACTTACTTTGAACTGATGAATTTGTTTGACCATTTGGTTATTTCACCTAGAATCAAAAGTGTGATGAAGTTAGTTTACTTTGAGAGATGGAGCAGACAACAGCATGTGAAAGATCCAAAATTAAATGAATTATTTTTGATTGCCCAAGAGTTCCATTAATTCCCCAGATATAGTGGATATTGTTTCCAGAGATACCAAACAATGAATGTTTGAGGACACCCCCTTGGATTATATCTGCATTTTTTAAGCCTGGTTTGAAGACTTCCTACCTCTAATTAGCTCTCTAACAGCATTTTTTAAAATTCAAAACATACTGCAAACCTCCAAATGTCCTCCTGTTGAACATTCTCTTTCTGAAAATTTCTGCTTCTCTTTATTTTTAAAATTACCAAAAGTGAGCCATGAAAAATATTTTCAATTTGTCACTCTTCCACGCTTGCTTGTTCCCTTTGCAACAGCGACATAGCAGGAGAAAGAGGGGAAAAGTGAGTTTAGAAAACTAGAAAATGGTGGAGAAAGAAAATAAAATTGTCACCAACCATTTCCCCCTAAAGTCATGATAGAGACAGGATTTAGATCCCCCAGCTTTTTGGAAAACGCCCTGAATACCTTGGGTAGGATTTGGTCACAGTATATGGGGGGTGCAAGTGAGGCGCCTCAAAACATAGAATCATAGAATGGTTTGAGTTGGAAAGGACCTCAAAGATCATCTAGTTCCAACCCCCCTGCCATAGGCAGGGACACCCTCCACTAGACCAGGCTGCCCAAAGCCCCATCCAACCTGGCCTTAAACACTTTCAGGGATGGGGCATCCACAACCTCTCTGGGCAACCTGTTCCAGTGCCTCACCACTCCAAGAGTGAAGAATTTCTTTCTAACATCTAATCTAATTCAGCCCTCCTTCAGTTTAAANAGCCTATAGCGGTGCTTGGGATTGCGCCGACCCACATACAGGACCTTGCACTTGGCCTTGTTGAACCTCATGAGGCTTGCACGTGCCCACTTCTCAAGTCTGTCAACGTCCCCCTGGATGGCATCCCTTCCCTCCAGTGTGTTGACCACACTACACAGCTTGGTGTCGTCAGCAAACTTGCTGAGGGTGCACTCCATCCTGCTGTCCATGTCTCCAATGAAGATGTTAAACAGTGCTGGTCCCAGTACTGACCCCTGAGAAACACCACTCTTCACTGTTCTCCACTCGGACATTGAGCTGTTGACCAGAAGAAGAAAAAAGAAGAAGAAAAAACATGACAGAGACAGTCCCTGGAAGCCTACCATTTAAGACCTTTTGGTAACTTCTGCTGCTAAAGGTGTATGTTTGTGACCTGACACTATAGCAGGCTGATCATCTCTGGAAAAATAACTGGTAGTTAAGAAATTCTTGATGCAATTTTTTTAACCCCTGCATGCTGCCTGACAAGTCTGCCCTGTTACCTTCAAGGCATTTGGTGAGGTCTGCTGGTTAAAGCACATTATGTTGACTCTGTTTTCTTTGGTCTGAAGTGAGGTTTAATTTTTAAGCTTTTTTTTTTAACTCTTTTTTTACTCTTAAACTTCAGTGTAGCACCTATTGTGATGGGTTGTCATCAACAAATGATGCCTTTATTAAGGAAAATATCAAGCCATTTCCTACAAGATTAATGCAGATTTTTTCTTTCCTGGTCTCTCTGAGGACTGAGAAATACAATTTCACACAGGAAGAACAGGGGAGTGACTATCACTTCCTGCTATATTTGTGTTGGGCTTGTGGACAAAGGTAAAAGCATCAATGGCTTTATTCTTGTACTAAATCTAATTGACTCATTCATGCAAGGATTCTCTGCTAGTGGAAACCAAAGCCACTTTTTCCAGCTTCCAAAACCTATGGGAAAAGATTGTTAGGATTTTATGGGATTCTACTAGTATCATCAGTCTTGCACTATGAATCCTATGCACCTTTCATGCTAAAAAAGGTTAGAAGTTGCAAAATGCCAGCAGCCTTACTCTACCAGACAGTCTTCATGATTGGGTGCTGGCTGATAAGTTACTCATAGTATACCTCCAAACCTCTGATTTGAAGTGAGTAGCTGTTGCATCTTTCTCCCTGATTTTTGGGTTCATGGAGTTCTGTTGTGCGCCATGTCACCCCAGGCATACAAAACAACAGGATTTAATCCTTTTGGAAATAAGTAGAGTAAGTGGAACTGTTTGGGGAAGGATGAGGAAGGGGCTGTCTGTCTTAGCATGGAAATTTTTTACCTCTCACTTAAATCTTCCTCTGAACTATATCAAACAGAGAAGGATGTTCTAGTCTATTCTGGGTCAAAGCCCAGGAAACTTGTGTATCTTTTTTGCTTGAATTTCTTTAGAAAGTATGCTGTGAACTTTATATCCTGAAGAGTCAATTTCCAGATGGTTTCAGGCAGATGAATCTTGTGATGCAAGGGATTTCCTTTTTCCTGATTGCTCCATTGTTGGCTTCTTGCCCTTGTGTCTGTGGCTCGGTGGATATAGCTTTTGAGGGTGAACTTCCAATAGAGTTGAATGAGAGTGCTTACAGTTTGTGGCAGTCTTAGATACAGCAGGACACTGAAAATAGTGGTGTAGGCTGTGACTTTTTCAGCTCTTGCTGTTGCATAGAGAAAAGTCTCAGCTGTATTCTTTTTTGTCTGTTTTGAGGATGGGTGCAAACATCCGCCTTTCTCCAGTTGTAAGGGGACTCTACCCTACCTCTTACCCAGAGCGACAAATGACAGTGACATAGTTCATCTCTCTCAGCACCCTGAGATGCAACATGTCTGGTCCCATGGCCTTGTATACGATGAGTTCTCTTAAGTCATCCCTAACTTGATCGTGATTTCTTCCTGGTAGTTTATCTCCTCCTCCTCCTCTCTGCATCTAAGCAGAGAGGTCAGGGAGACCTTGCTGGTGGAGACTGAGGCAAAAGGGCATTCAGTGCCTTAGCCTTATCTGTCTCTGCTGCCACTAAATCACCCACTCCATTCAGCAATAAGCCTGTATTTCCCTTCTTTAGTCTTTTACTGCTAATATAGCAGTAGAAGCTCTTCTGGATGCCCTTGACATTGCATCCAAGTGTCAACTCCAGCCAAGATTTGGGAGCCTGTTGCACCTGGTATTCACAAGTGGTCTCTAGTCTAAGCAGTAACTGGGTCTGACCCTGTCTAGTTTCCAAGATGGGTGATATCAAGTGTGTTCAGGGTGATGTGGTGATGTGTGATAGACTACAAGAGATAAAACTTTAAGAACATTTTGCAATTTCAGAGAGTAAGATAATCCCTCAGCTTCTAAAGGAAATGTGATATAAAATGTGTGTGCCTGCATGTGGGTATGCTGTGGTTTCCCTTTCAGGCTGTGTGCAGTTCCAGCGACCAAGCTGTCTTTCACCTTCTAAGGCTGGAGGTGCGTAGCAGAGAAAAGATAAATTTTGACTTGGAACGTTGATCCATAAACTCTGGCTCGTGGAACTGAGACAAGTTGGCTTTAGCATAATTTCAACTATGATTTTAGAGGTATACAGTAATTTTCTATAAAGCTTAATCTTTGATGAAACAAATGGTATGGTTAAAGTCTTTAATCCTGCTTTCCTTCCATCCTGAAACATACAATGAATCTAAGCCTTAAGCTTCATTCTGAGTGAAGACAAGACAGTGGCTAATTATTCTGAATTAGTACTGCGTGATGTTGTAACAACTTAGAATGCTTTATTATCATACACCGAAATGACTGCAAGTCAGCCACTTTTTCTTTCTATCTGTATGATGTGCACAAATACCGGTAAATCTGTATTTGTATTACTTTGGCTTTGGATTAGAGATGGCTTTATTGCTGACTTGGGTAAAATACCTCAAGTCACTTCTTTAGCTTCTCTCTTGATTTATTCTCTGTCTCCCAAAATAAAATCAGAAAACCCAAATCTTCCTGTCATTTACTTGAAGTAAAACACCTTTCGTATTTCACACCTGCCCTTGATTTCTTGTGTACCTCATACAGCTTTGATGATCTTAGCACTCTATCTCTTTGGGCTTGACTGCTGCTCAAATGCTTATTTTCTCATTGCATTGGTTCCACAACCTGTTACATTGTTAAGGCCTTATAGAAATACTGGAAGATCTGTCCATCATAACATTTAAAAGGTCACATAGGTTTAAAAAAAGTAAATGAAAACCCCAACAAATACTGGCTGCCTTATATTAGGTAGAAATTAATTTATCCCAGTACAGAATGCTTGTGCGAGGACTTGTCTTGCTGCAGAGACTGAATGGTGCAAAGGGATCTGTGTCTGTGCCTGCTGTAGTGGTGCAACTCTTTGTCTCTGTGTAAGTAGAGATGTCTGCTTGCACAAAATTGTGAATCAAACAATGGACTTGAGCAGTGCATATGCAAAAGTAATATACCTTTGGTATTTGGGAGGTTAATGGAATGGAAAAGGCTTCTTCAGAGAACGGTGTGTTCAGCCCTTTGTTAGCTAAACTTCAAAATATTTAGTAAGCAAAAATCACCTGGCTATAATTGCTGCACAGTCATCTTTCCAAATATCGATGGGAAACACTGATTCTTCCCTAATGCTCAAGCTTGTAGCATGAGGTTTTATCTTCAACACTGATTCTTGAGTCCTTGCATATGTCTATACCTTAAGCATTTTCTAGTACGAGATGCAAGGAGAGATACGGTGGTCTGTGTTCCTTTTGGCACATAAAACTCATCTAAGTTAGTATCTTCTTGTATTTGAGTCCCTACTTTGTTTTATCTTTGACAATTTTTTTAAATTTTTTTTAATCTGATGATTTTGCCCTTTCACTGTTCTGTTAGCATTACAAGTGGTCTCTCCCTTTCTATTTGTCTTGGATATAAGCTATATGACTTTGGGTTTTAAGGCCTTCAGCTTATCCACTCTATCATTTTCTCAATGTCATAAGGCCAGTTTAGGGACTCTTATCAACTTTTGCTTTGTGCTTTCATTCCCTTGAGTGAAATTATCAAGTAAATACTTTCTCCACATGCTTACAAGCAATACTCTGTAAGCCTTTTCCAAAAGATGCAAATATTTTACTATTTAAACACCTACGTAGCTTGTCAAGTTTCTTCCTAGCTGTCATGACAAAGTAGTTAAGCTGTTTCTGATGGGACATCAAAGCCTATAATCATGGTCACATTGTGGGGAGTGTCAGTGGTGTTGTAGGAAAGAAAAATGCCAAGATGGATGTTAAAAATGAGGATGGGAACCTTTGGTGTGGCCAAAGCAGTTTCAGTCCTTATCCCCTGCAAGTGTCTGTGCTGAGGCTTGGTGGTGCCTGCTCTGAAATTGGTGAATGCCTGGGGGATGCTGACTGAAACGTAAGCCACAGTGGGCAAAGACAGGAGGCTGCTCTCCTCCACCCACTGGCTTCCTTGGTGCAAAGAGCTGGCCTAGCTAGCATGTGGAAATCTAACTATGTAAAACTCACTGTTCGAAGCCAGGTCCTTGGGCATCTATCTTCAGCTCCGCATTAGATTTGCTATATGACCTTGTACAAGTCACTTAATCTCTCTGCTGTTCATCTTTCTTTGCTAGCAAATGAAGACAATAATTGCTACATAGGTCACTGCCGAGGAACTTTACATGTGCTTAGGAAGTAGCTAGAATCTTTTTTTTTTCCTTTCCAGCATTAACCTCACAAAAGAACATGCTCTGTGTCTGCAAACTTGCAATACATAGTATGTAGTACGCTTTCAGTAAAGGTCAGTCTGTAAGGGCAAGGGAACTGCCTGAGATCAGGATGAATATTGGCATAGAAGTTATGCAGAACTTGAATTTCTTGGTTTGTAAGAGAATTTTGAAGTATCAGACTTTAATACGTGACTAGACGATAGCTGGCAAATAAGAAGGTGGAGGAATTTTCGGAAAAAGTAGAGTAAGAGAACTAGATACTACTGAATTTCTTTAAAATACTAAGTAGGGAAGGCCATGGAAGAGGAGATCTTTTAATATAAATTAATTGTCTAGAACTAGACCTATCTTGCCACAGTGTATATTGCTAAGCATGGAAAAGATAGCCATCCTTACTTGATGTTAATTGCTTAGGTAGCTCTGAGGGTCTCTGTAATCACTGTGTGCGTTTACTGTAGATAGAGAGGTAAGCTGTAAATGGCTCTTTACGAATCATTTTTTTTCCACTTTTAATGAACTACAGGCTGATTGTTAATGGTGAAAACAAAATTCTCTTCCAAGCCTTCTCATGGTGCAGCAATAATAAAACAAGTGGTGGTGGCTATAACATAAACAGGAATACCAGGCTGAATAAACATTTAAAAAAAAAAAAAAATCCTTCCCACCCCCCCAAAAAAAAAGCAGCTTTCCAAGACTTCTAAAAGCTTTGTATGGACAGTGTTTTAGCTGGCACAGTGCTGCGATTGCCCCTCTGTACAGTGTTCTTTTTCACCCTGTGACAGACTTGTCTGCCTAAAGGATATATAGATGATGAACCAGACAATATGCTAGCATCTGCTGCTCTTCATCCCATTGTCACATTAAAAAAAAAAATTAAAACATTTGAAACTTTTTTAAAATCTTTTTATTTTCTTAGACAGCAAGTTCATTAATCAGCACAGCTGCGTTGGGGCCAGACATGCCTTCCTGGACACAGAGGAAGGCTGGTTTGGTTTTCAGCTGTGATTAATGAAACGAATTTTCTGAAGGAATAGATTTAAGGAAGACGTTTTCATGAGGGACCTGAAAGTCTGGTTTCAGAATGCAGTCGTTTTAACCAGAATGCATTGCTTTTGAGCATGTGCCTTTTAGATGCAGGAGAAACCATTCCTAAGTTTCTTAAAAGCGCTTTGACACAACTAACCTTGGAAGTGTGTGAGTAATGACATGTAATGAAATATGTGCAGTGCCCTCTTTCTGACCTGCTATTACTGGAAAATGTCTGCCTAAAATACTTTCTACAATGATTTGAAGTTTTTTAATCACAATGGAAGAAGCTTTTGAAAAGCTGTGCAGCACTGTAACCATGTGATTTGTGTCGCATTGAAATGATATTTAATGGGTTAAGAAGGGCAGGATCAGGATATTCACTGAAAAACAACATAAAAGCATTTTTCTCAAAAGAAAACTTGCTGTAGATAATTATTTTTCTCGGAAATGTAAAATTTCCATTTTTATGGAAAAGAGGGAGGGGAAAAGGCTTTTTTCTTACAATTAATGGCAGAAGGAGGGAAGGATGAAAAATAGAAACAATGTGCTTAGAAAACTTAAGTTTAAAAAATAAATGTCCATTTAAGTGATCACAACTTTTTGACCAGATTTAGTTTTGTGTATTAATTTATGTTCTAAAAAAAGAAATGCATAAATAAAACAAAGCTTTCATTCATTTTAATAAAACAAGGGTACTTCCTCAAATGCATCAGAACCAGCAGACCAAACTGGAGTTGGGACTTCAGATGCCTTTGCGGTGGGCACAGGAAAGTACTGGAAATGGCACTCGATGTCCATGAGCTGTTCTGAGAACTTGCTGCTGCTTTGGGGCCATCTGCTGGAGTCTTCCCTCAGGAGCCTTGCTTCTCCTATGCCCGTGTTACTCCAGACAGGCTTTTTTCTGCACTGAACCTTTTTTCCCCCCTGACTCTTACGAATGCTTGACTTATGATGCTTGCCGTCCTCAAACTGTTCCTCTGCTCCTGTCCCTTAATCATGATAGGGAACAGCAACAATCTGACAATTAACCTTTATGTAAAGGAATCAGTGTTGGGGGAAAAAAAAAAATAAATCTTTCAAACAGGTGATTTTTATCAGTTAAAAAGGAGCTGGTTTCTGGAAGTTGTCTTTACTGTGGGAGTGATAATGCTATTTTAACTTATGCTTAAGTGACTGAGGTGAATGAGAAACATGTCTGTGCCAACGTGAGCAAGTCACAAAAACTTCATGGATCACTTAAAAGTTCAGGGATTGCTGTTTCAGGTAAAGAAGCTTCTCACTGTTCAGAATAACTGTATTTTTAGGGTTTTTTTTTTAAAGTCTATTGCTGAGGGAGTTTATAACTTCAATGCTCAAACATAAATATTTTGTTTGTTGATGTGCCCCACTTTGTTATCGGCAACGCTAGGTTTTTCTGAGCTCAAATTAAGGTCTGGAGTCAGAATTCTAATGAAAAGAATATATTCTTTTGTTGTAAGATACTGTTCTTCCATAAATCTGCCAGAGATGGACGATGTGAAATTGGTCCCTCCTTCCCAATTAAGAGTTCACATCAACACAATTTGTTAGGATATCTCACAGTAGCAAGATTTTCTTTTGGTATTTGATGAGCAATGGGAAACAGTATATAAAAGGAAATGTGAAGTTTATAAATCAGTTGTCCTTAGACTCTTTTTTTGAGACCAGTTGTAATAACTCTTTTTCTAAAAATAATTATTTTATGGGGAAGACACTGTGGGATGGGAACTTGGTAGGTCTTTATTGACTTATATTTTTAAGGGTTATGGCCCTTTGAGCAGCAGATAGTCAAAATATGTGTCACCACCTACTGTATTTATCTAAGAAATATTAAGAAAAAAAATAAACAATATCTAACAAAGGTAAAAGCTGGAGGCATGCACTGGTATCCAGTTTCTGGCATTCGGTGTTGCTTCATGCAGTAGTCACATGCACGCTGCCTAGAGTAGGAATCTGCCCAGGCAATTGCTTGGAGAAGGGAAAAAAAGGCGTACATAGACTAAGAAAGCTGCCTTCCACTTTTTTTTTTTTTAATTAAGCATATCCTGTCGGCTGGTCAAGAAATTAATTCTGCTCCATCAGATTGTGAAACAAATGTTATGTGCTATGCACATTAGAGATACTTTGTTATTTTCCCAGATCTGCTGCCAAAGACTTTCCAAGTAGAACAATGCCTTTGTTTGTACTGACGAAGGTGAAACTGCATAGAAAAGTGTTCTCCAGTGGCACAGGTGCCATTTCAATAATGTCCGTAATCAAGCCATGTCCTTCAGGCTTATGCTGTACTTGTGACTTTTCTTCTAATACTGTTTGGCATTACTGGTGTTCCTCAGCCTTCTGCAGCTTTTGAAGTGCTCTGCGTCTTTAAAAACAATATTGATTATTACAGGTTGGGTTTTGACATTGATAAAACAGAAAGAGTAACCCTTCTGTCTCCAGTTGGTAATCTGGACTTCAAGGAAACGAAGCATGGTACTATTTAAGTTTTAAAAAGGAAAAAAAAAGGTCTTCATGCTGTTCTGAAAAATTCCATTAAAAATGCAGTTGTGCTTTAACTGGGACAAGGCTATTACTAAAATAATTTTGGAATAAGAAGCAAATATTTCATTAAAGCTGCAGTTTGAAAAGGAAGGTCAACTATTTTTGTCCTTTGTTTCTTTTCTTTGTCTTGTGACTTGCAAGGTGACTAGTATGTACTAAAGATGGTAATTTTTACCTCTTTTTATTTA
This sequence comes from Aramus guarauna, assembly GCA_013400195.1. Classification (NCBI taxonomy): domain Eukaryota; kingdom Metazoa; phylum Chordata; class Aves; order Gruiformes; family Aramidae; genus Aramus; species Aramus guarauna. The sequence goes on from VXBL01001841.1 coordinate 162,072, forward strand.
TTGTAAAACTTATTGATTAGCATTGAATAAGGATTCTGCATCTTCTAACTTTTTATTAAATTCACCAGAGATTGAGTGGTCACAAGGGATTAGGATCTGTAACTGGAACTACATGTTCAAAAGGGATCAGTGCTTTAAGTTGAAAATCCATTCAAAAGAATCATGGCTGAGGTCCTGGATGATGAGCATATATGGAAATCTGATCCTTACATAGAAGAATTTTATGGATTACTTGATGCATGTGAAGTGTAATGGTTTAATTATGATGCACTTCCAGAAATGCTTTCAAAATAGTAGGCTGCTTTTAATAGCTTTCACTATAACGGTGCAAATCTTTGTTAAAAAGCAAAGCTATAAATTCAATGTTCTTGACAGGTATGGTAGCATGTTTCTCTCTTCAGCTTTCATTTCCACTTTTTTTCCCTTAGCGCATTGCCATCAGAATCTACAGGATGTAGTTCTGAAAAATAAATTCCAATGATTGAAAACTAAACGGATAGAATTAATAGATACCCTGAAGTGAATGGCTACCAGAGAGTATCTTGTGGAGCATTGTGACTGGCAGCCAGTTATGCTCATGGAAGGATATACATCTACTACAGTGTCACGTAGGTGGGTGAACTTGTCCCTGCAACTTTCTTAGGGTTTTGGATGCTGCTACAATGCTGTTAATACTTGTTTAAAATATCTAATAGTTTAGGGCCAAGAATAGTATCTTAAAGCATAATTTTGCCATGAGGTCATATGTTATTCAAATGGATGTTCTTAATGTATTGGCAGATCATATCAATACCTTTTAATGAAACTTTCTAAGCATACACTTGAAATGGCAGCTTAATCTCAAGAGCACTGAACTTTGACAGAAAATCATCATTTTATATTTCCTGGTAGTTTAGCCATGAAATGGTGACTTCCTGGAGAGAGCCCTTCAAGGCCTGCCTCTCATAAAGGCTTGCACCCCTGTACTTAGCTTTATGTATTACAAATTTATGTTTGTGATTATTATTTGTTGTTGAGGACCACATATAAAACTAAGTACATACTTAGAAATATTGGTGCTTTAAAAAGAAATATGCAGGAATTGAAATAATATGCATTATAGTTTAATGCCCTAACACTTCTGGTATTTATAAAGCTTAAATAAGGTGAAATTCTTTTTAGTCCTAAGTATAATATTTCTGACATTTTAATGTTGCAAGTGTACTGCATGCTTTCCTCCATGCAATTGAAACAAGTTCTTGAATATGTATTTAAAACTTTAATATAATGTCAGGCCTTGCAACATTAACAATTAACTGGAATTTAATTTAACTGGACCATGCAGTGTACTGTCTCCCATGCACTGCACCCTTGCTTCTTCATACTATCTTGCAATGATATATCAGAATATGAGAATTACTGGAAGATCTTAATAATTCTAAACTAAATTTCATAGCTAAGCTCCCCTATTTTTTTCCTAATGAAGATACACTTTTGAGCTGGAATCTGCCCTGAGTGAAGCCCAAATTCAGCAAGCATTTAATCAACTGCTCAATGCCCAATTGAATTCAGATGGGACGAACTATATGTTAAAGGACAGTGTCAAATCACAGCCTTAAAATGTTACAGCTTATTTTTAAGTTGAGGGAGACAGAATAACATAACAAAGTTTAGAGGGAGTTTCCATCCAAGGCTTTTTTTTCTCATTTCTTTTGATTGCTTCGTGGCTAGTATGATGGATAGCCCAAGGAGCTGGTTTACATCAGTGCACTGACCTTTTTCTGCACTGTGGAGGTCTTGGGATTAGCAGCAAAAGTTGGGAATCTTTAGAAAATACATAAAAGCTATCCATTGGAATTCTGAATCTGAGGCCTCATTTACAAGTGAAAAATAACATTTGTGCACATAGCAAAATATTTGCAAGCTCCCTGTGGTGTTGTACACCTTACTTTAAATGGACTGTGCCAGCTTTCCCTTCCTAAGGCTGTGGGCCCATCTTCAGATGTGCCACAAAATGTTACTATCTCTCAAGTGTCTTTTTCGTTAATGAATTTTGATAAACCTGTGCTCCTGAAGTTACCTGACTGAGAATTTGAGATTTCATTACAAAATAAACAGGGTTTCTTTCTTCTGCAGCACCAAAAGACAACTCCCAGAAATGCTTACATGCTTCATGGTTTGTAGAGTGGAGGCGTGATGTTTAGGAAGCTGAAGCTGGCAGTGGCATTAGGTATACACATGCTGATATATTTTTCTTGTATAATGTTACATTAAGTATGCTTTTAATTGGCGCTGGTTGGGCAAAACAGTCTAAAGGAATATACTAATATTTGTAATGTAAAATATGCATTTTATAATCAAACCTTCTGATCATTATAGTAGGCAAGTCTTTTAAAATTCCAACTACAGAGAGGTTTGTGGAAGAGGAAAAATAAAGTGCGTGTCTGTCAGCTTCAGCGATGAGGCCATTACTGTGAGCACAGCAGGGCTGTATGTCCAATTAATAGTTGATTTTTTTGTTATTTTATGTGGAGCTACTGTATTCCAGAATAGGAGCCCTTCCTGTAAGGTTCAGTATATTAAGCATCTCACATCTTTCATTACTTCATCTTAACTTCTTTTATAAGTAAGTTCTTTGGTAGTTGAAGGGACAAGTTTGAAGTCTCATTTTGAAACAATTATTTTGGACACTAAATCACTTTGTGCTGTCACTTGGATGCAGGCCTCTGAACTGATTATAATTTTCTTGAACGATTTTCTTTTAATGTTACTTTGTTTTCTTTGGGGCAGTACTGATTTCTGTGAAAGCATCTGTCAACTGTACCTATAGATAATTAAAGCAGAGGATCAGAATGGAAACAGCAGTGAGAGTAGTTATCCCAGCTTCAGATCTTTCTCACGGTCTTCATCTTACTTGCCAGCACTGATGAAAATGCCTTTCAGATATAGTTGTTTCAGGAGGAAAGAGCATGGAAAGACATTTAGAGGATCAGGTGAAGGGGGCAGGCTAGAATTGCTCAGGTCTGGTATCACTTTTGTGATATTTGGAATAAATCAAATTAAGCATCTATCTAGGTCAGTAGCTGAAGGTATGATTACTTCTTCCCCATTTGTACGTTTATCTATCTGTGGCTTTTTAGTCTGCGTTTTATTCTATTCAAAACTAAAAATAAAGGATGCTGTCAAAAATGTCAATATTGTTTTCCTGTTGTAGAGGTTCTTTAGTGAGCTAGCAATGCAGGTGTTTCTTTATAGAACATATAGAAGCATAAGTCCTGATTTGTACTGCAATAAAATTAGTATACAAGTTTATGTGCACTAGTATATCAGTTATACAACATTGTGGGATGGTGCCTCTCTCCTTAGGTGTGGAGATAATGTTTATTTTCTTCTGCCTTGTTTTACTTCTTTGAGGTAGGATAGATTCTTATTTGGCTAGTAGAGATAGATTTCTTACTTGGCTATGTGCAATATCCAGAAACTGGTTACTAAGCAAGCAGTTTGTGAGCTGAGAAGCTGACCAAGTCTGGGTTTTCTGCAGTATTATAAGAAGTATATGCTTTAGGAGGCATAATACAATGTCCTTTGATCTTTAATTGGGGAGAGAAAGTGATTTGCAGCAGTACTGCTGTGATGAAAATAAATAGGAAAACAGAAAGAGGGATAATACACACAGCCCTTGAAAATACTTTGTCAGATGAAGCTATCAAAACAGTGTCTGGCCAGCCCAAACAAGAGAAGCCATTAAGAGTAGATATTGTTGCTTGTTTAAAGAAATATTGTGTATTTAGGGAAAGTAATTTAAAGTTTATTTTAAAGTACAATATTTTATTTAGACATACTTATTTAATTTAGGTTTGATAACAGCAAAGCAGAGCAATAGTCTAGGCTTGGCAATTTTTCAGAAGCTGAGTTTTACAAAGTCTCAGATTTTAGTATTATTCTCTTAATATTTGGATGCTAAATTATTTTAAACTCTGCTGCCTTGAACCTGCTATTACAAGAAAAGTGACAGAGTGGTGTAGTAAGCCCTCAGGCCGACTGTATAAAACTCCACCTAGAAAACAAATATTACTGGTATTGTGTCCCTCAGTTTCTAGAACATACTTCTACCTTTTTTCCTTTCTCATTAAAATGAAAGCTTATCCAGAATTGATTGATAAAAAGGGAAATCCTCTATTGCAATAAGAGCAAATGGTTTCCTTTCAGCAGTGGTGTGGAACTGATGTATTGTCCTAAGCCCCTGTTAGCAACTCATGTTTGGTTTTGGCTAAATATGTCTATTGTGTAAAATAAGGCAGATGTCCCCCCTGACTGCAGCACAGTGTAATGGTGATTTAGTCTCAAATCCTTTGAGGGATGTTACCTGTTCTGCAAAGCTGGTGCCTCCACCACCAAGTGACTTGGCCTGGGCACCAGAAAGGCCGTGGTTCAGCTATGCTTATGCCTGCATACATGCTTAAAACCAAGTATAGGCTGAATTTAGCATTGGTGCTCACCTTGAGATGGGCAGTATGTTAGAGCTGCAGGCAATGAGTATGCAGCGGTGGATGTCTTTTGGAACGTGCAACTGGATGATGGGTTTTGCTTTGAATGGTGGGCTGCTACAGGACTTGGGCAAACCTGTATGTGAAACTGAGAGGATGAGGACGGCACACAGGACTGTACCAGTTTCCTAGTGGTATTTTGGAATGACAAAAAATGAGGATGAGATATTCCAAAATTACACTTTCTCTCCTGCTTTGTAAGGTTTCATCAAACTAGAAGAATAAGAGAAAATCTTTCATTGTTTTACAGTATATTCATTGTACTTCTCTAATTTTCAAGTCAGAGCACTGTGACATATTTTTCTCTTGCTAAGCCTGAGGTGCATGTGAAAAGAACTGCAAAAATTCTTCCATTTGTAGTATTGGGTGACATCCTTTCCCCGTTGCACATGTGCATTTACTCCTTCTGTGGCTGTCGACATTGCTTTTTTGGGGTTTCATGTTAATGATCAGACACATTGGAAGCTTGTTATTAACCATCTGAGAAGCACTGCTGAAGCTCCTGCAGTCTGGTGGTTCACATCTCTTGGGTCATGCACTTGTTTTTAAATGCAGCATATACTTTTTTCAGCTTCTTACCGAGTACATGTCATCTTTTTCCTGTTCAACCATGCCTATTCTCAAAGGAACCAATACCTCATTGCAGGATGCAATAACATTGCTTTTTGTGGGCAGTTAACCTTTCCTCTTAAAGATCTTGATATCTGGTTTGCATTTCTAATGCAATCATACCCTTTGCCAAGACCTTAATGGCCTTTCCTGCAATAATTCTGGTGCTGTATCCTAAATGAATTTTGATTCATTGTGTGCTTTCTGCTTTGGTACACTGCCCATAATTTAAATTATTTTTACAGACACTAATCTCCCAGAAGAGCCATGTAAGTGTGATAGAAGCCTTGCTTATTAGCTGTATATCTGTCCTCTTTTTGTTTTAGTATCAGACTACCCTGTATTGTATGATCTTTCTTGTACAATAAAACCACTTTCTCATGCAGGAGCTAGAAGACAATATTTCTTTGACAAGGAGTCAATGAGCTGGTTAAAAATGATGCCATTGTTTCCTTCAGGAAGCACCAACTGTACTTTGCCTTACAGTTTGAACAAATACATATTAACAGGAAGCTCTATCTGATAGACCTAAGCTAACGCAAACAGAGCGTTTGCACTTTGTTGAAGGCTTTTTGATGGCAAGTGACAACTGAGAATAAGTGATCTGTCTACTAGTTTTGACCTGCGTAGGACATGACAGAGAGGAAGCATGCGTTGTACAGGAAACTGTTGTAGCCAGTTCCTGGAGGGAATTATGCTTCTCTGCATGAATGCAAGTATACTTCCTCTTCTGCTGGGCATCTTCATGCCGCAGAGAGGCTGGATGATGGCAAGGGGCTGTACTCCTCCTTCCTTCCCCTGCCTCAAAAACAAAACAGAAAAAGATAAGACAAATCCTTAGAGGAAAACCATGCAAAGACCCTGTGTGACCAGAGATTTAAATTCCCACCTTTTTTTTTATCTAGACTAAAATGCATTTTAAAAAAACAACCAAACAAAAAACAAACAAACAAAAAAACCCAACAAAAAAAACCCCAACCCCAAACAACAAAAACCCCAACTTGTTTCACTTTCAGCCATAGTTTGTGTAGGTTGCTAGTCTCTTCTATTTGCTAAAGTGATTTTTTTTTTTTTTAATATTTTGCCCTATTTACTGGATCTTGACCCAAGTTAAAATGTATATATTTTTGGAAGTTAAATGATTTTCAGTTAGCTGAACTGGTTAGGCAGCACAGCTAATGCAGTTTGTGTTTGCATGGCAAGGTTTTGGTAGTGAAGGGGCTACAGGGGTGGGTTCTGTGAGAAGCTGCTAGAAGCTTCCCCTGTGTCTGATAGAGCCAATGCCAGCCGGCTCCAAGATGGACCCACTGCTGGCCAAGGCCAAGCCAATCAGCGCCTCTGTGATAACATATTTAAGAAGGAAAAAAAAAAAACAGCGCTTTTGCAGCCAGAGAGAGGAGTGAGAAGATGTAAGAAACTCTGCAGACACCAAGGTCA
>VXBL01001841.1:168735-179169 GCA_013400195.1 Aramus guarauna
ATGAATTTCCTCTCTCTAAGTTCAGTCTGTTTCGCTCGTGATGATAAGAAGTGAGTCATCTCTCCCTGTCCTTATCTCGACCCACAAAGCTTCTCTTTACACTTTTTCTCCCCTGCCTGGTGAATGAGGGGAGTGATAGAGTGGCTCTGGTGGGCACCTGGCCTCCAACCAGGGTCAACCCACCACACAGTTGTTATGCAATTTTCATTTAAGAATTAGAGAGTTCACAGCCATACTTTGGAAGAAAAATACATGCGTTAATGAAATTTTCAAAGTTGGCCAAAGGTATGGGCAAAGATGAAGTATAGGGCTCCTTCATTCTAACCATGTACCTTCACCAGTCCGTTCTCTTAAAAACAATCACTTTTTTTTTTTTTAAATGGAGGACCTCTGATGTCCACCAGTTGCATAATTGAATGCTCATTTAGTCTTCTATTAGTAGACTGGCACTGTGCTCCCGTAGTTCATAGTCATGACAGAATCAGTGTCTTTCCAGTTCAGTTCAGACTTGCTAAAGAGTTCAGCGTGAGACCTGGATATACATACAGGATATTTATGTGCATGAATTTTGTTAAGGATGAAAGTTTTGTCTGCATGGCGAAATCCTGTTTCTTTTTTAAAAAAACAACCCTGAGTTTCTCACTTTAAAAAAAGCACCAGTTGATATTTGTACTTGACACTATACCATGATGATGATCCCATAAAATAAATTGCTATCCTATATTAGCTTCCTGGCAATGCTGTTTATGATCTAGAGTCCTTTCCTCTCTCTTACTGTCAGCTGTCCTCCATTTGACAAGTTCTACCTATTCCCCTTCTAGCTTACACCTTTTCATTAGAATTCTTTTTTTTTCTCAGACAATCCTAAAATGCCTTGAATGAAAGAACAAGAAAGACCTGATGCCTAGCTGGAGTAAGAAATTACCTGATATGGTTTAGTTTGAATGTTTACCTAGTTGCACCATGGAAATGACTGCAGTACTGCCTGAGGTGGTTAGGGATTTATGTTGACTAGTAGTAATATAAACCTTTTCAGGTTTTTTGTCAGAATCTTCCTGATGATAATTAAGTAAGGAATGACTTCTCTGGCGTGGAATATGACAGAGTGATCTCCTATCTTCAATGTGCATCTTACCTGAAGTTGTCTGTCTAAATCCTCACTGCATTAACTCTTTCTATTGCCTGAAAAGCTGCATGAAAATGTCCTTTTATGATACCATTGACCTTTGTGTTCACAATCTGAAGAATGTCAGTATGTGTAAGCCATGGAGATGAAAGATGAAATAATGATGCTGTCTTATGTTTTAATGAACTAACATGAACTGGATATGCAGCAGCCTTATGGTTTGCAAATTATGATGATCAAGATAAGAATCTGCCCATATTTAATGTGTGCACTCATGTTATTCATTCTCAATGTAATACTTCCAGTTCTTCTAAAGCTGTATGCTTAGAGGAGTTTAAAATTTGTTTGTATTACTTTGTTTACCTGTGAAACCTATCACAATTAAAAGTTAAATGGCAAAAAAATTTAGTCTGTAAAAACCAACCAACCAAAGCCATACAAAACAAAAAACCATACTCACCCTCTGAGTTAGGGGTTGGTGAGGAAGTTGCACGGTTGGTGGTTGATCCTGCATGTCACTGAACAAAGCTGTATATTCAAAGACAGTCCAGTTGCCCAAAAGTAAGGTGCAGACACAGGCTCAAGAAGAAGGTTTACAAAGAATGCTACCAAAGACATAGAAGAACCCAAAAGACGTTTTTTTAATTTACAGAATATTTCTTTTTTTATTTACAGATTTTTTTGTTTTGTTTTGTTTTTGGGTATCAGGAAAAGGTTCTTCACTGAGAGGGTGGTTGGGCACTGGAACAGGCTCCCCAGGGAAGTGGTCACAGCACTGAGCTTGGCTGAGTTTAAGAAGTGTCTGGACAATGCTCTCAGTCATATACTCTGATTGGGCTGGTCCTGTGTGGAGCCAGGAGTTGGACCTGATGATCCTCTGGGTCCCTTCCAACTAAGGATATTCTATGATTCTATGATATTTTAGGTTCAGTCATTTTGTCCAGTAGGCAGAGAGGATGAACTATAAGTAGCTATCAACCTCATGCCAAAAAAAGAGCTAAAATAATATTCCCTGTATGCAATGGCACTGATAGTTGGATACCTTCAAGATTGATAAATGTCATGAATAAAAGTTGTTTGAAAGTAAGGAGTAGACTTAAGCCAGCTCTTATGTGACATTGAACAAGGAAAAACTGGCTGCCTTCCTGGAGGGTTAGAACTCAAGTTGGTGTTATATAAATCGAGCTGAACTTTGCATCTCCCTTCTCACCTATTAAATGTTTTTGAGGTTTCAGCTTAATATAGGGCCTAATGCCAACCTTCGCAGGTTCATGGAAAGACTCCCATTGAGATTATGCAAGATACACTGTGAGAAGGAATGAAATCCACCCACATTTTAATACTGGTTTTGGTGATAATGGCTGTGTGTGCATGAGACTGTATTAATCTGGTGAGTAAGTACTTCCAGCTTGTCTCATGCACCTTTTTTTAAATGTTCCTGGTTGTATCACTGGACATATTTTATAAACCTTTATCAGTTCTCCTACCTGTGACGTTTACTAAATGAGCATTGTTATCTGTCAGTCAGTGGTTAATTGTTCCTTTGATCATTACACGTTGTTTCAAGCCACAAAAAAGACATGCTAATATTCTAAACCTGTAGTTAAATACAGGAGGGGGAAAAAAAAACAAACATCAGCTCAGGGCTGGAGGCTGCAAAGTACTGATGCTACTTGTAATGTGTCAAGTTTCTGCAGCTGCCACTGAGGTCAGTGAAAAAGCCCTGAGATTAGATCTGTTCTCAAAGTTTAAATATATTCTAGAATAGTCAGAAACAATTAAATCTATCTTTAGCTTTTAACATATTCCCTATGTATTTCCTAGATGTTGCTAAATATAGTACATATACTAGCTGGTCATGTTTGCCTGTCAGCTGTATGATTCTTTCCTGGAAATGCTCTGACTTCTCAAACTTGTTTGAGACAAAAAAGTATCTAAATCATCTGGCTGACTTTATGGAGTAAGCCAAATTTTATTATTTATTGTATGTTTGCCCACATACACACATCTGTGCACACATTGTCTCATGTAAGTATATATATACCTGTGTCTATATATGTACTTTTCTCTTTAACGGGTAGTATAGACACACATCCCAAGTCTATATATTGTCTGGGATGTATGTGAGCTGAAGGTATTACTGGAGGGCTGCATGCTGACATAGTTCCATTTCTGGGTATGACTCTACCAGGTATGCAGTGCCTGTAAAAACTGAGTTGAAGAGACAACCACAGAAACCAGCTTCTAGTAAAACAGTGCTGGTGCCCTGAGAGGAAACGGGTCGCCTTGTAATAGTCTACTGAAAATGGAGTCTGTGAAAGTCTATCTGCTGTTTTGTAAGTGTTAGTGTCCATGCTGCTTTAATAGTGGTTTCATGGTTTCACATCCAGAGGTACAGAGATTATCAGACACTTGAAAAATTCTTGGGGTTAAAAGAAATGTATCAGTTAGATAGGAGTTAACTACAAAGCTAAGTATTTTTGAGAGCATGTACTGTTGCAGTATCTGTGATTTATCTACACGCAGGCAGATGCTACTTTGTAACGTAGGACAGGCAATATGAAAGACTTCACACACTATCACCTCATCTCTAATGCCTGCTTGGCCCCACAATCTAAATGTTAGATCAAAGCTGATGAAAGCCTGAACTCCTCATTGCTCTGCTTCCTTTCTTGAAGATGGTCACATTTGTGCATAGAAGGTAAACAAGCAACAGGTTTCAAGAGAGAGAATTTGGTGTTTTTCAGGACACTAAGCCTTTTCTGACTGCTAGAGTTAAAGAAATTCCAGTGTTCTTCTGTCTGGCTCTCCTTTATCAAAAAAGGTAATATACTGGAGTCCTTAGGGCAGATGCAATGGTGAATGTTTGTTCTGCTACCCCATGTGCAACTGCTGAAATCAGCAGGGGGCTGTATGCTCAGCAAAGTGTTCCAGAGCAGCTGATGTTACTGGTTAAACCATTCATCTATCTTACATATTTTAAGTCCCGGAGTGATATATGGGACCTAGGATATTTTTTATTTTTTACTGTGAGACAGATAAGCAAGGCTGGTTAAGTTATGTGGTTTTCTCCTTGTTATGTTACAGTAAAGTAGCTTGTCTACAACCCAGTGAAGAGTAAATGATTGTTCTGTGAAGTCTAAGTGTTTTGGGATTAGCATGTACCCCGGCTAGTTTACATTCAGTTTGTCTAATTTAAATGTCCATGTATAAAGCCTTCACCTGCTCAACAGTTGAAAAAACTAAACATTTTGCACTGTAACTTGTTTCACATGGGATATGAGATGCTCCTTGAAGGGGTCCGGTGTCTTTCCACTGACCCCAGAGCTTTGATGTGCTTACTTTGAACCAAAGCTCTCTTAACTTAGCTATCTGGAATTATGTGGTTGCTTAGGGTAGGACTGATACATCTGTCTGCTAGTAATTTGTCTAATGCTTCTTATTGTAAAGTTGTTTTCAGTTGCCCATTAGTTTGATATTAACTGGTTGGATGAACAGTTTACATGCTTAGCATCTCTCTCAAGGTAAGTACTTTTTTGGGAAAATGTGGTAATAGTGATCACAGTAAAGTGATATTAAGAGTGATAACGTTATTTTGAGCATTCTTGCTTTGAAAAAATACATCAATTTCTGGACTTTGAAATTTTGTCTTCTGTTGTCAGGGTTGTACCTTTGATTTTCCTGGTGAGTATTCATGCCAGTTCAGTTACATTCTGAGTACTTGGGGAAAAAAAATCACAGCTTTCATATGACTAGTGGATGTTTTCTGAGACTTAACAGTTAAATTTCCCCAGGATGATTTCACCTAGAGTAAATTCAAGTTTGAGGCAGAGTCTGTCCTTGCAACTGCTGTTTGTAACTGTTTCACTACTGTGGACTTGTCTGCTGTCAGCAAGTTAAAGTAGACAGTAACTGGGAATCTGTGTTCCACTTCTGGCAGAAGAGAGGGAAGGTAGCTGTCAAAGAAAGAAAAAAAGATGGCAAACTTTTCCTGTTTTCCATTTTCCTGGTGCCTCACTCCCTTCTTACACTTCAGAAGTGGAGGAGGAAATCACCAGTACTGAAACAAAAACAGGGTAGGAGCAAAGCATTGGAAGGACATGAACAGCAGGCTGATGCCACAGGAGGACCATGTATTTTTTTTTATCTCTTAATTTTGCATCATCTGTGTCTTATGTGCAATTGAAGCAAAATAGTGATGCCAGTGTGGCAGGGTTAGTAGCTTAGCTGTGATGCTCCACTGGCATGTCTATACTAGTGGGGCTCGTAGGCCTCATCTCTCTGCTGCTTCTCATCTGTTTCTTTGGCATTAGTATCTGACCAAACATCTTTGTTTCGCTTGGGGTAATGTGTATTTGTGGGTGGGAAGCTGTCTCATGCTTTCTCAGCCTAGAAGGAGCACAACAACAAATATCAAGAGTTTTTCTGGGGGTGAAAAAGAAATAAATAAAATTAGTAAGACTGAAATGGATCCACGTGCGTGAAAACCTCTAAAGTACACGATGCACTGACTGGCACTCAGTGGAGTTATGATGTCAGCCTTTGCTTTCTCTAATAGTAACAAAGAGATTTAGCAAACAATGTACCCTAAGTTTATATTCCTGTCACTTAGGCACACAAACTTTCACCTTTAATCCTTATTATGTTCTCTGTAGTTGTGTTTGTTTAGGAAAAGTTCAGAAATGGGATAGTCTTTGCTTTGCTGCCCTCTTGTGGTTTCATGTATTGGCCGGATTACACTTTTAACAAGTCTGCTACTATTAAGGGATATAATAAGCATTAATTGCTATTGCTCAAGGTGTAGTGAGACAGCTTACGCCATCCCATGCAACTCGTTTGAACTAGTGTATGTTGGACTTTTTATTCAGACACTTCTCTGCCTCCATGTAACTGAACCCATTTGTGTTCATGTTGTCACTCGTATTGGTTTTAAGCGATTGTGTGAATATTGCAGATAGGGCTGGATGCTGGGGGAACGTTTATGTTACGTTTCAAATGACTGGCTCATATTTGTGTTCCCATGTCTCGTCTGCGCACCTTCTATTTAAGAATGGCCAAAGTTAGACATACAAGGTAAAATGCGAAGATTTTAGAGATAAATCAGAAATACCCATATATTTATACTTTGCCTAGGTAAAAGTATATTCTCATATGTATGTTTGTGTCAATATATGATAATCTCTATCCTAGTAACTTCCCATTGTTATCGCTTACTAATTGAATTTTTTGTACCTGTTACCTACAAACTTCCTCTCCACAATTTTGTAATGTGTTTACAATATCATTTGTCTATGTGTGCAGTAGACTTACATGCACAGTATTTTGAAGCAATCATTGGACAATCTACCTTATAATGTCAACCCTGACACATTTTTGTTTTCTTGAGTGCTTGGCCTTTCAAAAGATTCACCCAATGAAGTTGTCACTTCAGTGAAAAAAGATAAAGGCTGCAGGTGACTCCAGCTGTGCCATGCCAATTTGCAGCCACTGATGTCCTGGTTTCATTTTTCTTCTTGAGTTCAGTTTTATTCATTATGTCAATTCTCTTTTGTTGTTGTTTTCTGAAGGAAAAAAGAAAACAAAACCCACAACATTTTAAAGCTCTGTAATGGAGGGAAGGTGTGATTTAGTTACTGGGTTTTGCAACAAGTTTCTGTCAAGTGCGAAGGTGGTGTTCATCTCAACAGATTAATGAAAAATATTTCTAACAACTATCTCTGTGTTTAATAAGTGAATGTTTTAAGTCTTCTTCATTACTCATGTCATCTTTTAAAAAGAAACACGCAGTTGTTTGGGAGCTGGAAGCTGCCTATGCCCATTGTGGAGTGGATAGCTTCCAGTTTGGGTCTTCAGTGTTTTGCTTCCCAAGTACATGATATTGGCTGAAGGCAAGCAGCAGTGCTGCGGGGTGGTGGGCCCAGCTGAAGCTGTGCAGGGAAGGGGCTTGAAGGCAGCAGCTGCAGGGCCAGGCAGCCTTGCTTCCCAGCTGGAGGAAGTGGCTTCCTGGGAGCGACAGGCACTTGGGCTGAATTTGCTGCAACTCCCTGGCTGTCCCAAATCTTACCTTGGGAACCAGGATGCCCTCCCAAAGGACTCACTCAGGCAGGGGGAACCAGGGAACAAACCCTTATATTCCTACTTTCTCTCTGATAGTTGATTTGAAATTGTATTTTATTTAAAAATGGAATCAGTCCTAGGCTGTGTTTCAGATACCAAATGTCAGATTTTATTTATCTTGGGCTTTTTGGGGATTTTTTTATAAAAGACAGTGTGGGCAGACCCTATTAAGCTCGGGCTTAATTGGGATTTCTCTTTGCAGTTTATTAGAATTTGGAACAGCAAAAAAGAAAATATTTGAAACGGGGATGGTGATTGAGCCATAGTAGCCCTTACAATTGGAAAGAACAAGGAGTGCTGTTTTCCTGAGGGGCTAGGAAACAGCAAGTCTTAGAGATAGGTGAAAGCTAATGTTGGTATGTGGTTTCATTTGATAATGTCTAACCTCAAAACTCAGTATCTGAAGAGAAATAAACAATCCAACATGAAGCAGGATCACTCAAAAGCTACCAGCTGTGCTTTAAGATAATCCAATACCAATGACATTGCTGTGTATACAGATAATTTGTAATGGCATAATTATCTGTCCTCCCCCTAGGTTCTTACTAGACTGAATTACAGTTTTTAATTTTTTTTTAATTTTTTTTATTTACAGCTTCCTTATTGTGCTGATATGCCTTATCTTCAGCGTGCTTTCTACAATTGAACAGTATGCAGCTCTTGCTACAGGGACGTTATTTTGGATGGTATGTATGCGGACAATGTGATTGATGCACGTTTGTTCTTAATGTGCAAATTCTGATCTCCTAAGCTAATACCATATCAAGCAGAATGTTCCTTATGGTTTAATTGACAAGAGGCTTTTGTGCTTTTTCAAAATTAATCTGTAAAGCTACAGAAACACCAAAAGTCATGGTAGTACAAAACCCAAGTCTTACCCTATATGGCCTATACTGAGGGCATCTATATTGTGTCCAACACACAAGGTTGTTCCAATTAAGCTTGAATCCCTCATATTGCTCAGGTTAATCCCTTTTTCAGCCATACTGAAGACCAGACACCTGACTGTAGGGGGAAGAAAAAAGTAAGTGGAAGTTCTTTCTTTTAGTTCATGTCAGATCCAACTTTCTTTCACAAGTGGAAAACTCATGTGTATTCATTGACTTGAGGGCTAAGACCTGTCTTATGCACTGTCACTTCAGTAGAGAAAACATAGTTATCTTTTGTTTATAGTACACTAGTGTGCAACAGATATGTATCAAGAAATATTCCAAGAGTATTACTGTCCTGCCAGCTTAGATTTCATTCAAGAGCCTTAGTTTTGAAGTTGGAGAGGCATGATTTTAAACATACAAAACATTTATAAATTTGTTGTACCTCAGTGGTGGGGTACATCATTGATTTCTCTATTTGTAAATAACTAACCATTATTTTACTTATGAAAACACTGTCACTGTATTGAGAAAATGCTAACTTGCAATTTAAATGTTTGTTAAAAATAGTTCTTGTAGCTGTGTACCAGTAATATCATTGTTACATATTATATCATAGTTAACATGGAAAAGATCATTTTAAATATCCATCAATTATGATAAACTTTTTCAGTTTATTCAATATGCTAAGTTTTTATACCTAATATAAATACATTAAGAATAAGAATATATTATATTAAATTTAGTGTCAATCACACTATTTCTATTTAAGGTATCTTCATGAATGGTATATTATCTTTAGAATATAATAGACTATTTCAGTTGGAAGGGACCTACAAGGATCATCTAGTCCAACTGCCTGACCAATTCAGGGCTGACCAGAAGTGAAAGCTTACTATTAAGGGCATTGTCCAAGTGCCTCAAACACTGACAGGCTTGGGGCATCGACCACCTCACTAGGAAACCTGTTCCAGTGTCTGACCACCATCTCGGTAAAGAAATGTTTCCTCATGTCCAGTCTAAACCTCCCCTGGTGCAGCTTTGAACCATTCCCACAAGTCCTGTCACTGGATCCCAGGGAGAAGAGCTCAGCACCTCCTGCTCCATGTCCCCTCCTCAGGAAGCTGTAGAGAACCATGAGGTTGCCCCTCAGCCTCCTTTGCTCCAAACTAGACAAGCCCAGGGTCCTCAGTTGCTCCTCACAGGACATTCCTTCCAGCCCTTTCACCAGCTTTCTTGCCCTCCTCTGGATGCACTCAAGGACCTTCATGTCCTTCTTAAATTGTGAGGCCACACCAACGCTGAACACAATCACCTCTTTTGATTGGCTGGTTACGCTGTGTTTGATGCACCCCAGGGCACACTGCTGACTCGTATTGAGCTGCTTTTGACCAGCATCCCCAGGTCCCCTTCTGCAGGGCAGCTCTCCAGCTGCTCCTCTCCCAATTTATACTTGTGCCCAGCGTTACTCTGTCCCAGGTGCAGAATCTGGCATTTCAACTTGTTGAATTTCATCCCATTAATCATAGCCCAATGCTCCAATCTATCTAGATCCCTCTGCAAGGACTCTTGTCCCTCAAGAGAGTCAACAGCACCTCCCAGTTTGGGATCATCAGCAGACTTGCTACTGGTGCATTCAACTCCTGCACCCAGATCGTTGATAAACACATTGAACAGAACTGGCCCTAGAACTGAACCCCGAGGAACACCACTGGTGACTGGTCATCAGCCAGATATAGCTCAAATTTTTAACTAACTTGTAATATATTTGAACTCCTAGGTGTAACATAATAATTAGCTGCCAGCTAAGAGAGTCTATACATGTATTTCTGCATCTGGTACCTTTTCTGGTTTGTGGTTTAGGGTTTTCTTCTTGTACAGATTTGTGTGTGTGTGTGTTATCCATAACTAGTAGTTGTGGATACTTCTGCCAATTTCTATTTCACTTGTGATAATCTCTCACTCATCTTTGCAACATGTAATATTTTATGTGGACACAGTGTGTGGTTTCAGTGAAACAACTTCTAGCGACAGCATAACCACTGATGTTTCATTCTGCTCCCCGCCCGCAATCATGGAACTCATTTTATGTGTTCATACTCTATGCAGTATGTATTATCTGTATGTGTGTAATACATTTAGTGTAATATGTATGCAATGCGTTAGGATTACATACAAGATATGTAATATGCAGTATGTATTGGGGTTCATGCTATCCCATATTATCTTGCTTTCTAAGCAGTGTGAATCAGTGTTCCTCTTCTACATCATGAGTAAAACTACAGGTAACTTTTAAGATTGTGTGGTGGGTTGACCCTG
>VXBL01001841.1:179552-300464 GCA_013400195.1 Aramus guarauna
GGGCTGCAGGGGGATCTCTGCTCTGGCACCTGGAGCACCTCCTCCCCCTCCTTCTGCACTGACCTTGGTGTCTGTGGAGTTTCTTACATTTTCTCACTCCTCTCTCCAGCTGCAAAAGCTCTCTCTAACTTTTTTTTCCTCCCTTCTTAACTATGTTATCACAGAGGCGCTGATTGGCTTGGCCTTGGCCAGCAGTGGGTCCATCTTGGAGCTGGCTGGCATTGGCTCTATCAGACACAGAGGAAGCTTCTAGCAGTTTCTCACAGAACCCACCCCTGTAGCCCCCTGCTACCAAAACCTTGCCACACAAACCCAATACACATTGAAATCCTACTGTCATGATTTCTTGAGAATTCCGCAGTTGTTTGTTTCTTTAGTATTGGCATATTCTGATATTTTCTTGAAAGATTAACTGTGGCAATTTTCAAGAAACTTAAGGAGATGACAGTTATCCATTGGTCCAAAGCAGTAGATGGGCCAGCATGCTCTCTGCTTTATCCAGTTGTGGTGGGACTTTCAAAGGAGTTGTGGCACCTTGCATCAAACATAGAAGTGTCAGAATTGTGATTCCCGTTAGTGTCTACCCCAAAAAAATTCGTATTCTGTTCTTATTTTAAGGTTTTACTTTCATTCTGATGTATCATTGCAAGCTGTCAAAATTAGATGTAACTGAATTCTTAAGGGGAGGAGTTGATCACAGATGAGTGGTTGAAGAGAAACTGTAAAGTGCAAAGCAAGAATTAAAAGAAAGTGTAACAGCATACAGGGATTAAAAAACAAAACAGGAAAAAACACAGCTCAAGCTTCCTACCCAAATGGTGATGTAAGGAGACTTATTAAAGCTTAGGAGAGCACTCTCTACTGCTTTGCAGTAGGAATTAATTTCTCTTTTGTGTTTGTAGGGGGACTTTTAGCTATATCACAATAATAGTTTTTATTTGGAGCCAGACAATTAAAGTAGGTAACTAATTGTTATTGTAGGTGAGCAAAGAAGGGCAAACAAGTTGATTTACAAACTAATACTGAGTGAGAGAGATCTCAAAGGAGATCAACAGCCTACTAGGAGGAGTATGGGAACCTTGAAGAAGGCTTTTCTGCTTGGGTTTAACTGGGATGGTGAGAGGGAGGGAACCTTTGGCTATGTGGGATTTGAAGTTTATGAGACCTGAAGTCATTCCATGAAACTTGAATTACACAGCCTGAGTGTGTGCTCTGTGAGATTAAAATAATTAAAGTAACACTTAGAGACCTTTCGTTCTTTCTTTTGAAGATTATAAAATTGAGTCCACCTTTCCCTACCTGTGTTCCAAAGGGAAAATTACTGAAGCTTTGTCTAAGAGCAGATTGCCTTTTATTTGGACATAATTTTCTATGTAGGGTAGAATTCTCTCTAAATGATTTATGCTTTGTAGTGCATCAAATGTAAGTCTGAGATAGTTAGTGGTACTAAATGTGCAGTGTCATGCTTCGAAATTTTGCCTACCTGAGATTCGTGGACTTGTATTTGGGTGGGGAGAAGAAGCTTTGACCAGGCAGCCAGAGGTCTGAAAATGCAAGAAATTACTCTATCATGCTGATTGTCTGGAAAGGAGTGCTCAGAGTTAGTATGTGGGTGTGCTGAGTTGAACAGCCCCATGGGGCAAGTCTGACTAGATGAGCTTACTGCATGCGCGCTGTAAATCTGATTCATCTTGAAAATGAGATGGAATACCCGTAAAAGCACATGTGTGTTATGTGCATGTTATCTCGAAACTACTGTTGTTACAGAATCCCTTCTACAGCCCTCTCATAATTTGCATGGCATTGAAGATGCACATTGGGAAAAGTACAGATCTGTTCCTCCTGACTGAAAAAACATTCAAACAAGACCCTTGAAAACACTTACAGTTAAGAGCTACACTGCTCCATTTCTTCCATGTAGCCAAAAGTTTTTTGCTCTGACCCTGTAAAAAATCTAAGCACCTACACAACTTCAGCAGAGAGTCTTTTTGAAACCTGTGAAACTGGTAGCTGTGTGCCCTTTTTCATGAACAAGACTTGCATGCTTCAATAATATAGTCATGCAAAATATTACAATTATATGAAAATAAGATCTAAAAAGGTTGTTGAGATTATATATACATATATTATTTCATTTTTACTCTGGAGCTGCTTGTCTTATAATATCACCTCCAGCTACCAGAGGAGGAAATGGAAGATGTTATGTTATCAATTATTTTAAAGCATTTTAAAATGCTTTTATTTTTCATAACAATAAGAAAAATGCAAGCTTAACATTGGAAAAATAAACAAGGGAAAGTTTATATGTGTTCCAAGTGGTGTTCCAGTTTTAGACAAAAAGCTTACAATTAGCTGTTGAATCTTTCTCTACTTGTCACCACACTTCACAAGGCAAAGAGTCTTGATGAAAGCTATACCTAAATGCAGTTGTAATGGGAGATTAGGAGAGAATTGGCCTTTTGTTAGTTTCCAGAATGCAGTGAAAACTGTTTAAATTTGCATGTGGTTTTTTTTTTTTTTCACTAGATGGTGCTGTTGGAGGGGTTTGACTCCAGTTACTCGTTGGCTCTTGCCCAACATGAACTGGAGTCTGAGCCAAGACTGTGAAACGATCATCATTTTGAAGGGTCTGTGTACACTTGGCCCATTTAAAATAGTGGTGCGGGAGAGCTTTTGCCATGACTCATAAAGAGAATGTGGTATATCTGTGTAAAAATTGATTTTGAGACGACAATATTTAAACTATGGAAAAAAGTAATTCAGAGATGTATGTTCCCAGAGAGGCCATATTTTTCTTTTATTTTCATAAGCAAGGATTTTATGGTGCCAGAACACAGCAGAATGCTGTTATCTCAGCATGATCTAAGAAAATCCAAGTGCCTGATCCAAGGGGATTAAATATTCTGCTGAACCAAGGGATATTTAGTGTGCCTGAAAAAGCTATTTTCTTGTAGGAATCTCATTTCAATATTGATTCAAAAAAAAAAAAAAAAGGGTATGTTTTCATGATGAAAGTATAAGCTCTTTCCAGCTTTCTGTTTTTTGAGTTCCTTTTCTACTTTAGCACACTTCTTACTGAAGAGATTAAACAATTTTTAAACATTAAAAAGGCTATCAATTAAGATAAAAGGTAATAGTTTTGGGTGGTTGACATTTATGTTACTGGTATTGAAATTATTCCTACATTTAAGAGAAAGTGGCACAAAGTCTAGGCCTACAAGAAATCTAGTTTTTATTTCTTCTTTTAATATAATCTTTTGTTTTGAGTATAAGCCTTGGGTTTTGTTGGCTGGAGTGTTTTGTGGGTCTTGTGAGAAAGAGAAAAATACCTACAGCTTGTGATTCTGAAGATGGTCTTCACAGAAAACAAATGGTTCAAATAGTTTGAAGTGGTTCCAGTTCTTGGGTTGGTTTTTTGTTGGGTTTTTTTTTTTTTTTCCTGTTGTTTTGTTTGTTTGTTTTTTCTGACTTGCTTCCTTGGTTAAGAAAGCCAAGACAGAGACTTACAATTTGGACATTGGTGTATTTTCATCCTTTTGAAAAATTAGATGGGATTAATGTCTGTAAAGGATGCCTGGTGATAGCTCTACAGACTCATCTACTCTACAGACTCTTTCTAAAGAACAACTGTAGCTGAGAGACTGAAAAACTTGTCTTTGCAGCCTCAGCAATGTCCTCTGGTCTGACCCAGAGTGAGGTCAGTTGGTGTAGAAGACCTGTGCTTGGTGGACTTGTGCCCTTTAATCTTTTTCCTTTGCTAGATCTGCAGATACACCTGTCCAGGGAATCACTCACTGCAGCGTTTCCTTTCTGTCGCTCCATTGATAGCTGAAGTTGAGAATATCAGCTTTCATTTCAAGTCACCTTCTCTACGTTTTAGTTTGTAGTTAAAAGGCCAAATGTGAGGGATTCGAAGGTTCAGAAAGATGAATAGAAATGAAAATTACTTTCCCCCTTTCAATTAGGTGACAGTATAGTTAGTAGCTGGAACAAGGAGCTTCCTCTGAATCTGAACCCAGGTGTTTCTCACTGTGCTTCAGTTTGTGGTTCTGATGTTTGTAGCTGAGCCGTGCTGGCAGATACTGTGAGTGCTTCTAATTTGCTTCATTGCAAAATCAGCTGCCTTGGTTTGAAATGCTGCTGGTAGTAACATCTTAACTTGTTCCAGCTGTTCACAAAGCAGTACCTTGTCAACTTCCCTGGTCTATATGGGAGAATTAAGTG
This sequence comes from Aramus guarauna, assembly GCA_013400195.1. Lineage (NCBI taxonomy): Eukaryota > Metazoa > Chordata > Aves > Gruiformes > Aramidae > Aramus > Aramus guarauna. The sequence goes on from VXBL01001841.1 coordinate 183,777, forward strand.
TTTAATGTAAATCTGATGTTAAAGAGTTTTAATTAATTTGGTTCAAAAGGTTGCGTGAACATGCTTTTAGTCGAGTTTAAATTCTGCTTTATGTACATTCTGAACAGATCTGAGGGAGCCAAATCACAGGCTTCTAAAGTGGAAACAAGATTATCTGCAGGGACAGCTGAACCAACTTAATGAAATGGGCTTTAAAAAAAAAAAAAAGCCCGTTATTGTTTGGTGTAGATAGTCTGAGCTGAAGAGGAATGTCAGGAAGGAATGAAGAGGTAATACAGAAGGTAAGTATGCCTAAGACCAGTAAGAGAAAGATGAGCTGCTTTTTCTTTTTACATATGCTAAAAATCAAACACTTGTAGAATGGAGCTATATTTTCCTTTTAAAAATCTGTAGAGGGCAGCATTGGACCATGCTGTGTCCTATTTGGGGTGGCTGGATTCAGACCTTGGATGATGTCCTGAAGTAGATAAAAATATCTTTTGGAAGAAGTGAGCTATTAATAAAGAGATGTTTTTTCACATGGGCTTGGGGAATTTTAAACAAGTAATCAACAGAAATAATTCTGGGAGAGAAGGGTGGAAGAAAAGGGCTGTGTCAACGTTGCTGCTAGGGACAAGTCTGGCCACTTTGTGGTTGTAGCCACAAAATTCATGCTGTTTGGCCTACCTGATTTCTTGTCATGTGAATGGTTTTTAGAAAAAAATGAGAACAGTTAAAGCTTTCAGAGAAATTAATTGGACAAGTATTTGCATGGAGGAGAAAGAAATAGATACTAAACATGTTAACATACTGGAAGATTTCCAGTATGTTATGTTATTCCAGTATGTTCTTGCTATTGTCTTAAATGTTTCCTTTTCAGTAGGGAAAAAAGAAAAAGTTTATTTGGCTAAACTTCCCTGAAGTTGCCACCAAAAATTACTTTTAGATTTATATGATAAGAATAAGCTGTGATTTTTATAGAAAAGAAAACTCTCTTTACATGTATTGCATACATTTTTTCTAGGAGGTTCAGAATGTTCTGGGTTTGAATTCTAATTTCAGTTTGCTACACTGGAGTGTGTATTTGATAAAGATAAGCTTAGATGCAGAAAACTGGTTACTTCCATTTCTGTCTTTTCTAAGAACTATGGAAAAAAAAGAATTATTCCTCTTCATGGGTTTCTGTAACTGGAGTTCTGTGGTAGCATACCTGAATGTTGTCATTTAAAACAAAGCCTACAACTAAGTCACTGTGAGTAAAGGAATCAGGATTTAGCATTTATCTCCACAGTACATTGGGATGAGATGCCTATGAAGCACCAAGCATTTATTTGGGCTCAAACTCCTAAGCCAGACTCTGAGAAGAGCGACCTTCCCCAAGTTCAGGGTGGAGCTGGTGACAGATTGCAGGCCAGCACGAACCACTGGTGATAGATCGGTGCCGTCTGCTGGCTGCTTGGTGGCCTACATGATCTGACATGGTGATCTCCCTCGCTGGCAGTGTGTGGGTGTTGGCCAAAGACTGAAATGAGCACAGTGCCAAGTGGTCCTTTTGCACTGAGCAAGCTTCCTGGCTTTTACATATGTGAACTACAGTAGTGTGAGTCTTCAGAAAACATTGCTTTTATATTGTATGCAGCGTTTTGAAAAATAGGGGGATATGTGCCTCCAGAGTTGTTGTTAGTTCACGTGTTCTCAAGATCCTGTGTTTGTTCTCAGAAGTCACATAGTATACTGGTGTTTTGTTTCTTTATTTTTAGTATAGCAGCACTCCAGTAAATTCTGTTCAAAGGTCTGTCCAGGAAAATACCATCACTGAAAAAAGTATGTTTCATTCACTGTTTTATCTTTTGTTTGCTTTTGTTGAGCTTTCTACTTAAGGGTTAAAATTTGACTAAACTTTTCTGGGGTGTAAATCCATGTCAAGCTCAGAGCATTGCTTGGTAACTCTAAAAGAAACATAGTACACATATTTTCTTTGAAATTATACACAATTTTTCACTATTTAATATTTTAGTAAACAAGCAGAGTAATACAAATTCCATCTTGGAAAAAAATTTAAACTGTGAAATACTGGTGCATAGTAGAGCCAAGTAGTGAAAAGAAAGATTTTTAAATTTAGGGTTTATCTGGATTAGTGTGCAATGTTTGCAGTGACAGGTGTTTCCTTTATGCTTTGCCCAAATGTCTGGAAAGGAGTTTGTCATTAAGTGCTACATTCAGTGTGTATCTCAATTTCAGTATAACTGGAGGGTCTATGGCTTTGTTAGGTCCTTGTTTTCACATCTGACCTCAGCCAGCTGGAGTCTATTGTTTTAAGCGTAATGTAACAGCTGACATAACATAACGGATATCAAGCTGAAAAGCTGAAACAGTGCAGTGAACTGATGCAAAGAGAGGGGAGAGGAAGAAGTTGGGAGGGAGAGACAGAGGCAAAACTAGCTTCATGATTCAAAGTGGAAGCTTGCTGGCTTGTTTTCCCAGGGGGAATTAGCTAGGAAATAATGGGATGAGTCTGTTGAAGTTCTATTTGCAATTGATTACATATGATAGACTACTGAGACAGGTTTGAGTTTGCCAGCTGTCACTAGCTGGTGGCTCTTGAATGGCTTTAAGTGGCCCTTGGTAGGCAAAACTGGGATAAACTCTGCAGGTGTGGTGTAATTGTAGTGCGGAAGAGCAGTGAGTGCCAATGTCTTGGAAGAAAGGAGGTTCCAGGAGTCAGTAAAGAGAAAATAATGTAAACAAATTGAATGCATTAAGAATTTTATTTTGCAATGTTGGATTAAGTGGATTCAATTAACTGGCTAAAGAACAAAAGCAAGGGGACTTCTTGGTAGCTTTCTTTTTCTTGGCACCTTCTAAAGTAAGCTTCTATGAGTTCATTTTTGCAAAACTTCATTATTTCATTTCTTGTCTTCTGCATTTGATGGTAGGAAAGACCATCTCAGCATTGAGCACTAACTGTTCTTGCAAAGGGAATGAGTAAATGAACATCCTGTTAGAAACTTGCCAAACCATGAAAATAGTGACAAATACCTGACTTTGTGTACACAGAAGGAACAAGAAGGTATAGAGATCACCCTATATTTCTTAATATATATTTATATCTACATTTCTTTACATATATATTTTTCTGCATATAGAATATATTTCTATTTTTAGCAGTGATTAGAAAAAGTAATTCTAGCTGGAATTAATTTATATTGAGTACATCCTCCGGCCCTACTGAGAGATTTTTCCATGGTTTTAGGAGAGGGGAAAAAAAAAATGAAGACTTTATGTGCTGGGGTTTTTATGTGTATGGGTATAGGTGACCAAATTAGGTCCTACATTTATAAGTGAAGTTTTTATGGCATGAGACTTGCAATTATGCAGTATGTTTAACTTTGTGCATATGAGTAGTCATCATGACTTCAGTGAAGCTTCCTGTGTTCATAAATATTAACAGGATCGGGGCATAATAGGAAAGGTTTCTTGAACAGTGTCTGCTTGTACTTAGGAATAATCTAGGAAGCATAAGAGTTTGATTTATGTAACTGCAGGTTGTATTTATCTCACATTTAATGTTTTAACTTTATTTTTATCTAATTTAGTCCTATTTTGGTAGAATGAAAAGTATCAGCATGACTGAAGCATCAGTTCTGTTAGATTTGTCTTGCACAAAGAGTTTCTAGGATTGTTCCTGTTGTAATACAAGGCCCAGTCCTATTTTATCTCAGTAATTAGAAGGGTCTTGTGAAAGAGTTTTAGAGCTGTTGATTCAGTGGCTAGTAATACATAGCAAGGGCATTTACACTTTATCTCAGCTTATAAAAGAAATTAATTTTGTGGTAGAGCTTAGAACTTGGTGTTTATACTGAACTGCTGGAGAAGTCTTGATAGCCCAGACAGCTGCTGCATACTGTTTTCTGTTCTGCATTCCTGGCATGTCTTGTGCCTTGGCTGCAAACAAGGACAGGTGCCCACATGCCCTAGTAGCGACAGCATCAGAGACAGCGACGGAGTAAATTCTGTAGGTTTCTGTGAGTGGCCTCCAGGGTCCAAACTTTGGGACAGATGTCTTAAAACTTTTGCACTGCTCAGCTATGCCAATTGTTCATTGATTTCAGGGACTTGTACCTTAGTGTATTGTTTACATCAGGTAGTTCTACCTAACCCATCAAACATTAGCATATTTTTAAGATGATGGGGGGTCAAGAATTGTTATTAGCTCTCGGAAACAGCAGGACTTGGAAGAACTAACAAAATAACCAAAATGCCTGTTTTCATACCGTCTGTGAAAGCAAGCTATGTACTGCTTTACTTTGATGGTGTTTCCCTTATGCTAATGACACTGAGGTTAACCTTTTTTTTTTTTTTTTTTTCTCTCCCTTCCCTCCGTTAACATCCTTATTAGGTACCTTTCAGAAACACTCCTTTTCATTGTTGTTCCTGTCAGCTTGACAGGATGCATTTGCACATGGACTGCATGCAAAAGGAGTTGATTTACTTGTCCTTTATCCCTCTGCAGCTGTTCCCCAGATCAAGGTGAGAAAGGATGGCTGCTGTAGAGGTAATCTGACTATTCCACAGTTCCCCGCAGCAGGGTGGGTACAAAGTATTTAGATGCTGGTTTGGCTGCAACATTGCAGAACAGTTTTAAATCGGAATACGTGTGTATGATGACTGACCTCCATCTGGCCTACAGGCAGGGAGCTTGACAGCTACCTTCTAGGAGCTGTTCCAAGTCATTGATTTAGTATATGAAGCTCAGATTAAGTTATACTTACTGGCCAGGCCAGGGGAAAAGGGAGGAGAGAAAATTAAATATTTACTAATCTTACTTCTGTAATACCTTACAAACACGAATGTACTTAACTTCGGAGCATTCTTGGGAGGTGAGTATTAGGAGTAAAATTGGGTGACCCATAGCTTTTCTACCCTAACTTGGCTTTGTAAGATAAATCCTTCAGAGAACCTGGGCTGTGCTTTCAAGAATGGGTTTCAGCCTGCATAAACTGGCACTGCCACCTGAAGAAATGATCCTGCTGCTCTATTCCTTGTGCCAACACAAGTATTTGTGCAGCTATGTTGTAAACTGCCTTGGAGAACCCGGATGGGTTCAAACTAACCTTTTTTTTGGCCAGATGAGATTGCTTCTTTTGGCAGCAGTGCTGGCTTAAAGTGTTTGTGGAACTGTAGAGTAAGATTTGTTAGCTTTTGATGGTTAAAAGCGTGATGGAAACTTTATCTGCAATATAATTTACAAGCAGACTTGTGTTCTGTCCTTCTGAGAAAGGATATTATTATTATTTACTTACACCCCATTCAGAGGGTCCTGCCTGTAAGATCAAGTACAACACTTGGTAGAGGCGGCCAACATGCTCTAAAAGATAGTTCCTACCCTCGTAGACCTTGCAGCCCAAATGGACGATGTGATGAAAAGGTGAGCGGGAAGAAGTGTGAGTAGCCTCTTGTGCAGCCAGGCACTGAAGCAGAGAAAGAACATAACTTACAGAAGTCCCAGATGTGCCCTGCACCATGTGTTCAGGTTTGGTGATGGGCCTCAGGAATCATACCGCTGAAAAAATATATATTTAATTTTTCATTTAATTTCTTAATTTAGAAGCTTGAAAGGTTTATTTATATGAAAGTGGAGATTTCGGCCCTTATTTTACATACTTAGCTTTGTGCATCTCTTGTATTGATTTGACTGAATAACAAATTAAGTAGAATTTTATGTTTACTTTGCATCTGTTTTGCTGCAGGACAGCAGGATATCAGCCTTGACAGCTGATTTAGACCAACTTGACTGAAATTAATTTTATCCTATAGGTCTATGCATGCCTACTATAATCCAGAGCCAGTTATTGAACTTGAGTTGGCAGCTAGGCTGTCTCTACAAACAAAAGCTGCTTTGTTCAAGCTGGGCTAGAACAGACAGGGTGTAGATGGGGCTGCAGAAGCATGTCTCTCTGGAAAAGCTGAAGAAGCAGTCATCTGCTAGCTCTTCACTGCTGCTCCTCAACGGGATTTTACTCTGCCTAGAATTAGATTGTATTGCATTTGCTTTCATATTCTGCTGCAGTGCCTAGCTGCTCCAGAAAGCTTTGTTTACCGCTAAAGATGGTTGAAACTAATTTGGTTAGATGGAAGGAGGGCTTCCACAATGGGTTACCGTTGTTCAGCTTTGTGGGTGGTAATCTCCAAGATGAGGGGTGCAGTAATGAAGAGTTGGGTGTGGTAATATCTTCAATCTCTTACTGTCTTTGAAGTGATCATGAGCACGTGGTTGCATGCATCGGTATAGCCTAGTTCCATAGGGTATAATTGTACTATTATGTCATCAGTATTATTAATACAATAACAAGGCATTTGCATTTGAATTACTGCAACTATTTTGATAAAAAGGGGAAAAAACCAAACACATCCAAGCCCCAAACTCCACATATGTCTACAGAGAATACCAATACTAAACGTGTGTGTAGACTAGTCCAGAGATAGCAATTTACCTTATAGATTCCTAGTGCGTGTGTCTATATGTAAATATATAAATAAAAAAAGCTGCTTGGCCATGAGTGTGATTTCCACACCCCCCCGGACATGATGACATGTCTTTTCATACTTGCATGTTACGATCCGGCTCATTAGTGAAATATTTAAATATTTCACCACTGTGAGTCATTTGCCTTTTTAAAGCAAACGCAGCTTAAAAGAATGTAAAGAAAAAATTCTTCCCTTACTCCAGATTCTGAACAGGAAGCTTTGTTAGTTGCTATCTCATCTGAAGGAAATAAATTCAAGAAAATTAGAGGCACTATACTGACTATACTGAAGTCAAACTTCCCACTGGTATGCACTTAGCTTCTGCTTTGTGATATAGTAGGTAAGGTAGAGGGAATAGATCTGGGATCTGGTAGACCTTAAATGCAGAACAAGGTTTGCAGCAGTAATCAAAATTAGTAACTGTTTGTAAACAAAGCCCTATTTTTATATTTTGGTAATATACTAGGAAACTCCACATTAAAATGTTGGAAAAATGCTTTTAAGTAGTATAGCGATAGCATGAAATTTCCTTTTCTTTTTTAATTGCTTATGTCAGGTTAATGGTCAATGAGAGTCAGAGGTGAGAAGCTCAGCCATGCATCAAGTCACACAAAAATGCGCACTGTCACCATTCAATCAAATGACAAAACTCAAACAAACAGGCAGCCTGTCAATTTTTACTTTCTTAAGGTCAACAAACCATGGTTCTGAAATGCTAGTGAAGCCATTAAGTGAAAGCTGTTTCAGGATTTGATTCCGCTTTTGGAAAGCATCCAAACTCTGGTTTCTAAGTGTTTGTACAGAAGGGACTGTTAGGTTGCACATCCCAGGCAGCTTCATTTGTTTCATGGCTTATGTGCAGGGATGTTTCTGTCTTTAAAACCAAATCACATCTTTGTAGATATGTAATGAGCTCTGTGATCTGTATCTAAATTGCTGATGTCTTCCGATTTTGTGTCTGCAATTAACTTTCATTTGGAAAGAAGAGACTAGTGTTTCTAAATGTGTAGGGTAAGGTGTTTTCTTTTGGTCCTCTTCTCACTGCAGTGTTGCTTGTGCGCTTTGCTAGGGAGAGGGAATCTATGCTAATTCAAATATCCTCTGGCACTTTAAATCTCCATTACGTAGAGTCAGGTAACAGGGGGCTAGATTTTAATGTCTTTTTAATATAAGAACTCCTCAGCACTATGGTTCCTGTAGATTTCCTAAAACACGTAGATTATTGCTACTTGCATCTGCTAGGGTGATCATCTAGAAAACAGCAGATGAGAAGTGGGAGATTCTGCTGCTATGCCTCTTTGAGCATAGAATGACATAAAAATGCAGAACAGCATCATGAATAGTCTTAGTTTGTTAAGGAAAGAACAAGGACACAAGGAGGAGAAACATCTTTCTGATGACCTCACTCTGAGTTGTCTGTTCCTTGAAACAATTGTCTCTTTCTCCGTGCTCTTAAATTTGATGTGGCATTGAGAAAGTTGCTAATAGGGTTTTTTCCTTAATATTTGAAGAATTTGAGCTAGAGCTTTTTCACTTACAAAAGCTGGTTGCTTTGGAGAGTTGAAGGAAGATGATGGAGACGGTCAGTGAAACCTTTTGTGCAAAGGTGTCAGAGGTGGAGGAAAAAGTGCTAAGTGGCTTGGATGAGGGGTGAAGCACATGATTAGATACTTCTTGTCATTTCTGGTTTTCTGTCACCTCTGGGAACATGGACTTCTTGAGTGTTATAATTCCTTAATTGCAGATGTCACTCATCGTGAACTGTATCTTCTGTCATTCCTTCCCTAGCTTGATCTTAAAAATTGTTACCAACTGAAGCAGCCTACAAGGTGTGGAGAATTCAAACACACAGAAAGCCAATGTTGATTCAAATTTGGGGGGGGCTTCTGCCATTTTTGAGTTGCGAGTGACTTACGTTGCCTTTCTGAATGTGCATTTAGGCTTCCATGCACAGTATCACTTTGCTTGCATTGTGTCCTTTGCCTGCCATCTACAAGAGGGCGGGGATGTGGCAGAGATCACTCTAGCATGCCTTTTGCATGGTGGTAGAGAGAATCCTTTTGTTCTCATCTGGCTTCCTTGATTGGTGCTGCCCACAACTTATAGCATTCTGTGGCTCAAGACAGTGCAGAAACATTTATTGGGTCCAGAGCTGCGTATCAATATCATTGATTAAGAGTTGGAACAAACTCTGCATGGAGGAGGCAGCTCATGAAGTGCTTCAGCTTTTATGAATTAAAATGTCTTTTAATCACTTTTATATAAATACTAATCCCAGCCTCTATCCCAGGAGGCTTCAGGACCAAAAGAATTGTGAACATTTTAAAACAGAGATGAAAATTGAACTAGTGTGGGGCATTCTTTAAAACTGCTACCGTTTTTCTTGTTTATTCTTAGTCTTGGATATAAGACTGAAAACAAACAGCAAAAATCTTGGAAAAGACTTTTGTTTCTCTCTTTTCGTTTTGTTTCCCAGTAAGATAACTTTCATGTGCCGTGGGACCAGGAGGAAAAACAGTGGCATCTGACTGGCATAGCGGAAGTGATATACAGAACAAAGAAGGCTTTTTATTTGTAATCTCTTAGTTTTTATTCATCTCAATTCATAACACAGGAAATCAATAATTTTCAGTTGCTTTGGTAAAGTAGTATTAAGTCAAAATCAAGCAGTCCTTTGAACAAATGAGCTTACTGTAATGTTCCCAGCTTTAAGGCTAAAGTTTCAAAGCAATGTGCTTTTTACTTTGATTTATTTATTGTTGGTAGCTTGTCAGGCCTTTGTTTGAATTAGGAGCCATTGTGGGCAGCCAGAAATTGAACTTTATGTAATATAATCTATCTGTCACTTAGTATCAGTTCACTAACAATGATGCTAACACATTCAGACTTTAGCATCTGGACCTCGCACTTGAGTTTTCAGCCACTAGGTAGGGTCTAATGTTTCAGTGCCTCCATGTAGCTCCTTCCCAGCTATTTCCCATCTGTGTATGACTGTCCCACTTCCCTAGGGGTCAGTTGCCAGAGCTGCCAATGTCACCAGACAAGCCTTTTCCCAAGAGAAAATTTTTTTTTGAAAACTGTATCGCTTGTTAAACTGACTAGACTACTAGATTCATTACTTTCACCTCAAAAGCCAGGAAATTCATAAGAAAGCAGAAAGTTGCAGGGTTATGCTTGAGCATGTGCCTGAATATATCGCTTTTTATTTCATGGGCTAATTCTAAAACTGTGGTTCTTCAGTCTACTTTAATGTTTTACAAAATGAAAGCTAATGTTTCCATGGAAGGATAAGATGTAATTGCAGGAAAGACTGAGAGAAAGTGTTAAGAGTCTATAGCTGGGTTCTCAACCTCTCTGACAATGTGTGTTCTTGAAAGAAAAATCTGTAATAGTTAATGTAGTAAATGCTATTAAAATTTGCAGCCTGCCTTCCATCTTCTCTAGTACCTTTATGGCTGTCAGGATTTTCAGGGAATGTGTCTGTAGGTCTTTCATGCTTTCCTAGCTGGGGAAGACTTGGGAGGAAAGTAGGCAAGCCCGTCCTTGAGCAAGAGAAAAATTCACGAATCTCTGCCCTGGGCTTCCCGTGAACCCCCAAGAAGGTTCTTCTGTGATTGCTGCTGCTATTTCATATGCTACTTGCGGTGCCTGGGAGCTGGCTGTAAATGAGGACCCCTTGGTGCTTTGGCCCCATGTGTGATATGGAGACTTAAGTATTGAAGAATAAAAGCAGTAGGTGGGCTGGGCTGAAGGACACTCTTCTCCAAATCTGTGGTCTGTTTTGTAGGTAGCAAAGTACCTGTTAGCACTTGATGACAGAGGTCTGAACCATCAGATAAATAGGGTATCTTTTCTGATGTGTTATCCCTCTGTTTTCGTCTGTCAATTGGCTTCTTATTTTAGGTATTAATTTGCAAGTTGGAAAGTGCAACTAGAGCCAGTGAAGGGGAAGCTCAGCCTGGAGCAGTACCTCTTCTGTCTCTTGATCAAGTAGCAGGGAGGGAATGAAACTTCCCTCAAAAATCTGGCTGAGCTGAGCTGTGCCATTACATCCACCCACCAGGGAAGGTGACTGACTCCTGGGGTGGGGCCAGATCAAAAGGAAGCTGCAGGGAAACGGAAACAGGGGTGGAAAAGGATGCCAAAATGTTTAAAATACAGCTGCTGCATCTGTCCAGTGGTCTAGCTCCTGTTTGTGGAATAAATTTTATGAAAGATGCACTTATTTATGTTAGCCTGTGATATGTAGGTCTAGACCAACCAGCGTGTTTTAAGAGGTTGGGAAAGAAAAGAAAAAAGACCAAACTGTTTTGCTTGCACTTTTTGCTTTAAGGTAATTTAGTCTAAAAATCTTTGAAGTAAAATAAACATTGTATTTTAAGTAGCTGAAGGCATTTACTATGTTTGCAAAGGCCTTTGCTCTTTGCAGTCTGGTTTGAGGAGGTTTGTTTTTGTCTAGAAGAAACAAAAATATTTGTGAGCTTGCTTTTGACTCCTGGATTGCCAGAAGTCCTCTTCTGTGTGAAGTGGAATTGTACAAAACATCATTTTAATATGAGTGCAAAGGAGAGAGACACTGCTAGTGGGCTGATCTAGAACAGCTACGTTAAAACCTTTCTTTCAGTGGCTGCTTTCAAGAATGATGAGTGTATTTGTTTCCTTTCCTATAGTGCTGCTGGTGGGTGGTAACAGTAGCCTTGATGTAGGTGTGTTTAGAGAGGTTGCTCGCAGGATCCTAAACAGGTAACTACCGCTGTTGGTTGGAAATCTTCTGTGTGTTTGTCACCACCTGAAATTTGGAGCACCTTTCTGAGTTTTGAGACATTCACTGGTCCTGCACTGTGAAATCTGTGTTCGTCTGGTGTAATTAAGCAAGCTGGCAGGGACAGATTTATTATTAGCAATGTGAAATGTGACAGACCTTGAAGTCAGATGAAAAGTGGCGTTTTCAGCTGCATTTTGCTTTGATCTTCCCTGCCAGCTGCACCAGGAATATATATGGACTAGGCCTGAAAATACATTTGTAAGCCCAAAATGTCAGTGCCTGCAGCGCTGCTGTTAAGCTTTATCTGATACAAAGGTTTCACTCATAAGTTAAAGCGATGAGCTGCAGATGCTTATTCCTCCTTTGCACATGGGTAGGATTTTAGATTCAGGTTTGGTACCTACCCGTTATATTTTTCAGTGCATTTGAAATGAAGTTGTGGCCTTTGGTGGAGCTTTGGGGTTCAGTGAAGTATTGCCACTGTCTGATTCAGAGCAGCATTACTTCCAAGTCAGCATAAAGAAATATATTTACATTTTTCTGCACAATAAATGTGTAAAAAGACTTTACCTCATTATTTGCTGTAAATGTTTTTCTTTGCCCTTCAATTTAAGTAGATGTGCACAGAACAGTCTGCGTATCTGTGAATGTGCATTGTTAGATCATGTGATTCTTATTCTGCAGTCATTTGTGTCAGTGTACCCTGCAGTTTAGAAAGAACAGTTAAGAGCAATTGAGAATATTGAGTGTAGAAAGATATTATATTTATTCTAAGCAATGTGTCAGAATCAATGACCATTATCAACTGAAAAATGACGGCAATTAATTGCTGGCTATGTAATAAAGTCAGAAAACACCTTGAAGCGTGAGAATGTGATTCTGGTAAACAGATAAACACATCAGATAAAAAAACAAAACAAAACCCAAACAAAATAAAACCCCACCCCTCCCAAAAGACTTGACCTCATGAAAACAAGCGACACAGAAGTCAGTGAAATCTAATCTTATGTGAAATCCTTAATTTTCTGATTTTTTTCAAAATACTAAAGTAAAACTAAAACTAAATTTGTTCAAATAGCTCTTGCAATATACCATGTGTGCATTTCTCTACTGTCTTCTGAAATATTTATAAGGAAAACTACTTAAATCCTGGATTTGCCACTAAATCTTTCAAAAAAGATAAAAAATGCACAGGAAAGGTTTGTGTACATGACAGAATTTTGCTTGCTTATGTTGTTAGAGCTTGATTTCGCTCTTTGAATATCAGGTTATGTTTAAAAGCCACGTTCTTCTGGCATCTGCCCAGGTTATGTTCTTCAGAACTCTTTAGTATGGGCTAAAATAAGCAGTAGTAGTAGTTAAACAAACATGGCACAGTCAAAGCAAACGCTTTGATCAAGTATCGCTGACAAATGTGCTGTTATGGAAAGCTTTAAATAACACATTTTGTTTCTATCTTGCTGTAGTGCATAGCATTAGATGAATCAAAACAGGTGGATTCTAAAAGTTACATTGCTGTCTCATTTAGAAATTGATATGATTAATCAAAAATTATTGTAGTGCAATGTGCATGTCTCATAATAAGTGCATTTAAACATATTTGGCAATCAATACATCTTTTAGTTACGTAAACAAGCCATTACAGAAAAGGTTAAGAGAAATGATGATATTGTCTAGCCTCTCTTATGTATATTGAACCTTTCTCCTTAGTCCTGTTTGGATGAAGATTTCAGCTTTTGGTAGCATTTATACTGTCTCGAGCACTTGTACATTGCAACCTGCTGGAGGGAAATGTTGAAGACTGCAGCTATAAAAGCCTTGTACTGCAGGTTGTTCTCTTTCTTAGTATTTGTGAGATACTGTCGTGGTGCCTGCCACTTCTTTTGCACTTGCAGGGTCTGCAGTGATTACGGTTCAAAACAGTGTCCCTTTTTGACAGAGAAAGACATAACTGTTGATTTTGTCATCATATAAATATGTTAAGGAGCTTTCTTGTGCCAAAAGCTTAAAACTATGATCTGTTAGATACAAACAGTTTGATAAATGGGCACAAAAAGTGACAAGCTAGCAGTAGCACCTTTTCCAATATGTGTTGCACCACAAAACATAATGCCTAAAACTGAAGAATCTCTCTCCCTGAATTTTTTAGGTGTTCAAAATCTGAGGTGCATAAATGAGGAGAAGGAATGGTAAGATGCTGTGTTGCCCTGAGTTGGTTCTGTCTCAAAAAGAAACCTTTGAGCCAGCATCTATGAGACGGTTTCTGTTTTGAGTTTAGTTTCAACGGATGCAAAAATTCACCTGCCTGTCCCCCTGGGTGAGTGTTGTTCCCATAAGAGGTGAGAGACAGCGATCTGCAGCAGCTCCTCTGCTGCCTCAGTTGTTCACAGTCTGAATCATTGGTTTAAACTTCTGTTGGTCTCAGATTAACTTAATACAACAGAATGACTATTTTGTGGTCTACTGAAGAGCTTTTACCCCTGCTGTTGGATCTGGCAGAAAATCAGTGCATTTACCTCACTGAGTATGGCAAAGCTCTTTTTTTGGTTTGGGTGGGTTTTTGTTTGTACTTCATAGCTCTTGGGAACCTGAGTGCTGCTTTTGCTTGAGGCTCAAAGATGAACATATGCCATCTCACCTGAAGCTGAGATGTCAAAATTAGGGTCTCAGCATGTTTCTGGAGATGCCCCTCTCCTGCATGGATTTAGAGATGGAGCCATGGGTTTTCCAGCTAAGAGCTGAAAGCGAGGTGGGACAAATGCAGGCCTAATTGTATTTCTGAAATGAAATATAAGCTTTTAAAAATCTCTAAAAAGCATGGCTGAATCTTCCTGGTGTAGGTGAAGAGGTGTCATTTGACAGCATCTCTCTGGCACAGTTTATGCTTAAAGAATCCAGCTTTCTTTACAGGTGTGCAGATTTTCCTCCTAGTGCTTACATCACTTTGGAAGATTTGATAGGAGTTACTAAACCACTGAAACACTTGTGAAGACTTTCTCTCAGGATATAATGCATAATGGTAGCTGTTTTGTAGCTGTATCAACCAAAAATTTTGTGCCTTGGAAGCATCCCATGATTTCAGGGTCTTCTGTGTCCTCAGGAGAGCAAATGAGCTTGCTTGTTTTTCCAGTTTAAGCAAAGTCCTTATGCTTTCCAAGTGTGGAGAAGCAAACAGATTTGTTACCTCATTCCCTTTTTTGATGCAGTTGTAAATACACAGTTCTGTACTGCTGTTGCAGTACAATGTTTGTGTTGTACACTTTAAAAGAATGGTAGGCATGGTTGTGATATAATGTCCAAATACCATTTCATCATGTGATTTTTCTAGCAAAATTGCTTTTAAAAATAGAACAAAAAAATCATCCCCTTACTTCTGTGGAATGTAAGTGCCCTGATCATCTCTGGAAAGACTAGCATTCTTTGGAGTTTAAGTGAACTCCCCACAAAATGGGAAGCCAACTCGTCTTGTTGCAGCAACGTTGTACTTGGGTATTCATTGAAAGCCTTTTTTAGCATGACGCAGGCTGACTGCTCTCACTTCTTTATTGCTTTACATTTTGTCAGAGCTTAAGTGATCTTTAGACTGAAGCATCTGTAATCCTTTGCTGTGGCAGGGCTGTAAGGGTAAGTACCTGAATGTAATGAACAAACTCACCATGATGTGGAAATTGCCACATAGATAAGGTCTAGGGAAATTGGGTTTAAATGAAAAAAGCAGCAAGATGTAATCTCCCAGGAGATCTGAAAGGAAATCTGATTGCACTGGCTGGTTTAGAAAGGAAGCATTGATTTTCACTCATGTAGTTTATCCAGCTTTTACTTATCCTACATGTCACCGTATGATTATTGTGGTCTATAACTGCAGCACTGGGGAAAAAAAGATATATATGTTTTCATTGTTGATAATGCCCCATATATAAGCCTCTGTGTGCTTAGAAGTTCTTCATTACAGCCCTGTCACTCTGTGCAAGCCACAGGGCAGCTGTTAAATTGATTGATCAAACCTGTGAAATGTTCCTCTGACAGTGCCTGGCTCTAGACACTGTCTCTGCTTCTTGCTATGGAAGTTTCACTTGTAATTTTAAAGAGGAAAAATGTCCAGCCCTGTTCTTCAGTGTAGTGCAAAGGAAAAGTGTTGGTGGAGATCTTGCAGGGAGCCTGAGGTCTTGTTTTTTTCCCCCTCAGCTCACTTTGGAGGACCAGCAATGGCTGCCCCCCTCATCTATAAAGCCTTTGCTGTCCTAACACTCCTTGCTAAACCTTTTATCAAGAGGTTAATAATGCCTTTCACCTTCACCCTTGTCTGACACCTGAGGGGGGACACAAAAACCTCTCTGCAAAATGTGCCTGGTGACCCTGACTGGCAGGACTGCTATTAAAAGGAAAGTGAGGAGGAGCCTGCTTTCTATGTGTGCTGCTCCAGGCTGAGCATGCCCTATTGTTATTGCTGGATGTGCTGATTCAGCATTGCAATGGTGCATAATGTATACAAAATATGAGTGGCTACATATGTCAGATTAAAAAGTAAACAGGTCAGAGTGTGTCCTCTGATGTGTATTTATAGCTCACTGACATCAGCAGGAGCTACGTACATCTGAAGGCAAATTCAGCCTGTGTGATAAGTGGAAAAAAGCGTGCCTAAAGCAAAAGGAGCATAGGCTGCATATCATGCATTTAAGTGAACATCACTTGTAGCTGTCTTAATACATACCCTACTTACATTGTATATCTAACCTTAGTGATTAGCGCCTGTTAGGTATAAATGTGGTGACAAGCTGTACCTTTCTGTAGTTGCTTAAAAGTTGCAAATAGGCATGACTGAGTAGTTGAAGGACATTGAATTAAACATGCTTGAATTAATAGGGTAATGATTGGTGCTGCTCAGAGCTATAAAATAAACACCAGCTAGAGCTCTGTGCTATGTGGAAACCAGATCGAGCCATGGGGTTGCTGGAAGTATTCTGAAATGTCTCAATTTTGTTAAGTGAGAGAGATAATCCTAAGAAAGTTCTCTACATAGGCTCCCTGTGCAGTTAACGTTTTAAACCCCCCTTTGGCTTGTTGTTATGACTTCAAAGATACTCTAAAGCCTTCGTTAAATTGATCATTAACTCTGCAATGCTATAACTAGACATTTGAACTTGGCTGCATTCAAAAAGAAAATGCAAGAATGAAAATCCTAACCAGTGTTGTTTCTCTGCAGCTCATCAGCATGGTCAGAGACGGATTAAAGTTCCACAGGAGTTAAAAAGCAATGGGCATTGAAGGCATTAACCAGCCTTGCAGGAAGGATAGGGAGCCATTAATCCACGAAGTTTTTCTTTGAAAGTATGGAGCGAGAATAATGTCAGGAACCTGAAATGGGTTACTGCTGGAGATTTAGAATTAAGCTCATAAAACCATTTACATGGGAATGTTGGGCTAGAAGTGCGAGTTGAGGAAGCCTTACATTTCCAGCCCAGCAATCGAACGTGTTATACCAAGTGGTTGCGTGCTGCCGCGGACCTGTTATGAGACCGTAAAACCAGCGGAGGAAGTACTGTAAGGCAGCTTTAAACAATAGCAACAAACCCAAGCGGCGGCTAAAATTATTGAGGGTTGGACTGTGTGGTTAAAGTTTATGAGGTCGAGGGCTGGGAGAAGCTCAGTCCTAAGTCTCCCACTTTCTTTCCTCATTCTGTCCTGATGGAGCACGAGTCGAGACAACAGCTGGTAGCTACTATACGCCCGGCTGCATAGTGGATGGGAAAACCCATCTCCATAGTAACAGAGAAGGCATTGCATGTGCTTCTCCTGCTCGATCTGGGGAGTAGCTGGCTAAAGACATCTGGTCAGTGTAGCCAGTTCTCAGGGGAAATGAGCTCATTTCATCTGATAGTAACCACAGAAACTTTTGACTTAGTTTAATAGTATGATGCTGAACATGAAATAGAACTGACTGGTTCAGCAGTTTCAAACGTCAAAGATTATCTAATTATTTTTAGATAAATATTTTTTTAAGGAAAGTTATAGCCTGTGCTCATTCCCCCATGCCCCACTCTTTCCTGTGGGCATGTTTCTGTCCAATATGATTCTTCAGTGTGGGGTGGGTTTTCAGAATTTAAAGGCAGTTTTCTTTTTTGTAAATATTTATTTCTTTTGCTTATTTGAGCTCTTTTTGTTATACAGTGAACCCTCTAATCCTTTCATCTTAGTGGAGCCCAAGTATAGTGTGAGATACTGTCTGTGTTAACATACTGTGGCTTGTACTCTAGAAGGTTCACCCCCCACCCCGAAAATCTTGAGTCAATTAACTATTGAGTAATTTTTTAAAAAACATTCTGAATAGCTCATGTGGTTACAAATAAACCTTCAAAATAACTAGTGAATATGTGTAAAAGTCTTGAGCTATTTAACCTCACTGAAATCAATTAAAGATCGTATTTTTTGTGTACAATACAGGAAAATTCCCAATTGATTTTTGCAGAACAAATTCAGTATCCGGTATGCAGAGACTATACTGAGGATATGGTGGTTGGGTATGCTGTTTTTTCTGTTTACCATAAAATTTACCAGCTCATGCTATCCTGTGTAACATTCAAAAATTTGGAGGAAATTGAAGAATGGAAACTTTTTTTCCATTTGTACATGAGGACATCGTTATGTATTTCTCATATACCAATGAATGAATGTAGTGGACAGTAACTTTTCTGCAAGTATAATGCATGCAGACAAGCGTCTTAGACAAGGCCCAAGAGCAACATCCTAGTTGTGTGGGGCACAAATAAATACTTGATCTGTCCACCACTGACACTGCCCACTACTGACACCTACTCCTGACTGTAAACTCAGTGGGTGGTTGTGACCATGATGAACTAGAAAGTGAAAATGCGTGGACGACATAAGCCTGAAGTGTATGTCTCCCTTTATGGACAGCAGAGCTGTCGATCTTTGAGAAGCGCTACCCATGATCTCTGAAGGATGTGTGGTCTTTCTCTGGAGATATTCAAAACCCACCTGGATGCAATCCTGTGCAACATGCTCAAAGTGATCCTGCTCGAGCAGGGGGGTTGGACTAGGTGATGTCTAGAGGTCCCTTCCAACCCCTACCAATCTGTGAATGAGAGAAGTATGATCAGTTCTGTTGCACGACAGCAGTAAATGATTATATGGAGAATAAGAACTGCTAGCTGCCATAGTTCTTAAGAAAGTTCAGGGGAATCTAAAAGTCTCAACAGAAATTTAAGAAATCCTTATAATAAAGGGGCTTGAGCTTCCTAAAACAAGCCAGACAAGGGCAGCAGATGTTTGAGAGCCCCAGGTGGGTTATATAGATGTTAACAAACCAGATGAAGTGAAATCAGTTAATAAAAGAAGTTTAATCAATGAGAGTTGATTCAAGAAGTGACTACATGATGAATACATATTCCTTATCGAATGAAGATTCATTGTTTTGCTTTCTCTGATGAGCTCATGGTCTGATGAATCAACAGTTACATCTCTCTGTGGAGTTAAACCATTGAAACTAGGTGTCAGATTTTTTTTCCTACCTGGAAACAGTCATGTAACAATGTGGAGAAGTATGTGGTAGGGAGGACACAGAGGAAGTCTTTTCTATTTCACTCTTAAGTTCATATTGAGTTTCATGGCAAGTCCTTGAAACTGAAAAAGAAACCTCTTGGTTTTGTAGTTTTAACAAATTTCTTTCTAAAAGTGATTTATGCTAAGTCACCTTTTTTTTTTTTTTGTAAACATAGGTTACAAGAATCAATAGGAAAAATTCTACTTAATCATAGAAAAATGATATTATTATAGAAAAACTTAAACTAGGGGGCTTTGGGGGTCTTGAAGTGGATGGTTGCCTGCCTGTCTGGGGGTTTTTTGTTCGGTTTTGTGAAGCTGAATGGCTTCTGTTGAAACTTGCAATAAGTTTTCCTGAAGTTGGATTTTTGTAAAGGTTAGAGAATCCCAATGAGTGTGATTAATCTTTTCTATCAGGCTGTAGAGAGGGTATTTTCTGCCAGACTTCTTATTTTCACAACACTTTCAGGAAGTTTAAATCTCCTCTGACATGCCTGACCTTCTGATCTGTCCAGATCAACTAGTAGATTTGGGAGTTTTGAGAGGGAAACTGGAGGTAGACAAGCTAATCACATGGACCCCTCTAAGGAGACCAGCCATAGAAACCCCTCATAATCCTCTCCTTCAAGTGAGAACAGATAGTAAATTTCCTCTGCAGTTTATACCACTGTTCCAAGCTGAGAATACTTTACTGGATAATTCAAAGCAGTTCTAGGCAGACTCTGAAGTTTTTTGCAGCTTTTAGATAGCATAAGCCAATCACACAGGGTTTCCCTTTGTGGAAAAGAATACTCCTGAAAGTGTAGTTTATTACATCTTCAGGTGCCTAGGACAGTTGAGATGAATTTCCCTTTGTATGTGCCTATTCCTCTCCATTAATTATTTAAAAAAAACCCAAAAACCAAAACAAAACAAAAAAGCTATGTATGATTAGTCTATTCAAGTGTTTGGAGTTGCCATTCTCCATGAAGTCACTTTCTAGCCAGGCAGTTAGTATTAAATTAGGTAATTGGTATTAGTACTAATAGTGTTTGTATAATTGTTTTGTAGTTATGAACATGCTTGAAATACATCACATGTGGTCACACAGGCTTCTGACAGTTTGGTTGGTATTTGAAATATGGTACAGTTACATTTTTGATACCTGGATACATGCTGGCTTTTGTGTTTTCCTTTCAAGAAGCATAAATCGTTGGTTATGTGGCTCAATACTTCGATATGTGTAGTGTAAGGGCGTAATCTTCCCTTTTCAACAGATAGGTTCAACTGTGCTTGGTTGTTATGGATTGGTGCTTGCTTCAAGGGTCATCCCATTGACTTGGATGGGAATATGCAAGAATAAAGTGATCAACAGTGGAAGAGGTGTCAGAAATCAGCTCTGCGTGATGTAGCACAGGCAGCTTAGTGTTAAAGCCCTGAGCCGAAGTCTAATCCTGTGATCTAGATGAAACAAAATGTCAGAAGTATTCTTCCTGCCAAAACTCTGAATAGCTTCTTTTATCATTGAGTCCTATGATCATGTTGGCTCACAGGCAGAGTTGCACAATGTACTAAGCAGCAGTAAGAGGTGCAACCTGAGCAAAAGAGGAGCTTCTTGGCTCCTCTCAAAGAGGAATGAATACTTCAGTGGGGTTCCTTTGAGCCTGAATTCTGACTGACTTATCTTTGTATTTATTTTAACAGTAAAACAAGTTGAAAGTTGGAAAAAAAAAAAACAACAAACAAAACCAAAAAACCAAAACCCACTTTCCCTGCTTTAAAGAGTAGAAAGAACTACAGAACATGAAGTGAAGTTAAAAGGAACTCCTTGAATGTTGTTAAGGATTCCAGAAGTAGTCTTTAATTGTTGCCAAAACTAATGCGGCAGGAATTTCCATGGAAAATATCAGTGCAGTAGCCAGTTAGTATACAAATACCTCTAGTTTGCAATAGATTTTTTTTTTCCTCTCCTCAAAGCTTGTTCACCCTGTTCTCCATATTAAAAAAAAAAAAAAGTATCCACGTCTAATACTGTGCTTAAGATTGAAACAGTCAAACATGACTTCTCATAGCAATACTAGGAGGCAGTTGGTGGTAACTACTCAATGTTGCACTGAGGACTGTGCTGAGAACTGATTGCTTATTCTACAGCCACCATTGTTTGATATCTTTTTAAACATAAAAATAATCAAATTTGTTGAAATTATAATTCCCACAGCCTGCAAATCATTCACAAAGTATTTATAAAGAGGGCTTTCGTAGCATTTTTCAGGGTGATTTGGCACCTGAGATGAACACATTTCATGTCTTCATAGCATAAAATATTCATTACTATTACTTAAAAAGTGTGAAACCACAAATAGTATTACCAGAGAGTTCTACCACTTTTTGAGTACCGTAAAGCATGCTGTTTAAATAGGCATAATGTTTCTGGCTTAAGCAGTATGCCATTTGGGACAAGTAATACGGTTCATGATAACAGAATTCTCTGATGTAATATGTATGCTAGGGGCAGATTTCTAATGAGGAAAGCTTTATTGATGGACTTATTAAAACATGCATTCATGTCATCAGCTTTGGTATCCCAAGTGCAATAGCTTATAAATATTCAAATACCCGGTTATGGGACACAGCTGTACCATACTTTCATGTCTAATAAGTTTCCTTTGGCCATCCAGCTGCTGAGGAAATGCACATTGTACACAAAGCAGTCCCTTTTCTAGTGTAATGTAATTGTTATTAATTATACCCCAAACAGTACATCAATTGACACTTCTGTACAAAGTTAAATGTGCAATGTGTTATGTGTTCAGGAAAGGGGAAACACAAGGTTGTCATTAAAGCTATTTTTAGCAAAGCTGGAAATGGGACACAGATCTATCTGAGTGTGCCAGACCCACTTGTTTCATTCACCAAGAAGGAACTTGCCAAACGAGTGAGTTTGGTTTCACTGCCTTGGTAACTGCACCCTTCGGCAGAGGAGGACAGGCCTCTGACCCTGCTTTCCATATTTTAGCCACCTTTACTGATGCTTTAAGAAAACTAGAAAACTACCCAAACTGAACTTCAATTGAAGTAGCCTCTTCCTCCTGTAAGATCTGTAAGATTGGCTAAAACCTTTGACATTCAATCATTTCTAGAGGTTTTGGTCACTTGAGATACTATTTCTTTTGTAAATCCATTAAAAACGGATGTAATCTAAACTCATTACATGCACTATTTGTGTCAGTATTTGATTGCTGTGCATCAAGACTCCCTTTTTTTTCTGCTCCCTTAGTCCTAGAAAAGAACATAGCTTGATAACTATTTATTTAGCCTGATAACTATTTTGCATATTTTTCAAAATATCATTTTAAAAGAATATTTTACAGGACCACTATCACCTCTCAGTAATGATATGATGTTAAAAATGTCACGTGTTTCAGTTGTTTGTCACAGAGTGGTGGCTTGCATATTGGGTTAGTAAATATTAAAGTTGAGTAGCTTTAAAGCAAGGAGTCACCTTTCTTGAATGTAGCCTCTTGCTTAATTTCTCGTAAGCCAACTGGTACAAGTGTCAGTTCTTACTAGTTCCTCCATTGCGGAACAAGTGTCTTCTCGGGTAGGATGAGCATCTTTGATTTCAGTGGGTAATCTTAGCTCTCTGGTTTGGCAGTAAGACCTTTGGTGTACAGGCTAAACTTACATCTAACACGATGGGATCTTGAGAGGCTTAAGCAGGACAGGCATACTAAAACCAACTTTTTGAAACAGTGAGTATTGAGAACTGCAGAGATGATGTAAAGGGAAGGCAAAAAAATTGTATGATCTTTTGACATTTATTAAAACCAAAACAAAAGAAAAATGGTTTTATAATTACTGCCAGAATTCATCTGGCTGTGGAGCAAGACTGCCATTTGCTTTATCACATAAGGTGCTGGGGGAAAAAAAACTTTGGAAATTGGATATTTCCAAAGATGTGTTTAGTTTGATTCCCAATTTAAGCAAACAGTAAATCTCAGATCAAAGAAAAGGCTCTAGAAAATTCATCTATTCTGAGGAAAAAAATCATACCATGAATCACCTGGAAGTATAGTTCACGTAAAGAACAGATATGCCTCAAGCTTTAGAAATATGAGTGCAATAGTAATGCAATACGAAGTCCTGCTCCACTGCAACCAGTTGGATGTTCTGATACGTTGTCCTGGTTTCAGCTGAGATAGAGTTAATACTAGTAGCCAGTATAGTGCAGTGCTTTGGATTTGGGATGACAATAATGTTGATAACACACTGATGTTTTTAGTTGTTGCTAGGTAGTTGCAGTGTCTACACTAACTCAAGGACTTTTCAGCTTCTCACCACCCTGCCAGAACAAGAAGCTGGGAGAGCACAGCCAGGACAGCTGACCCAGACTGGCCAGAGGGATATTCCCTACCATACAACATCATGCTCCATATATAACTGGGGATGTTAGCCAGGAGGTGGGATTGCTGGTGGGAAACAGACAGGGCATTGGGTTGTTGATTTGGGTGGGTTTTTTTGTTTTTTGGTTGGTTGGGGTTTTTTTTTCCCTTCTGCACGTGGTGAGCAATTGCATTTGTGCATCACTTGTTTATTATTGTTATTGCTGTTGCTATTCTCTTCTTTTGTTATCCTATTAAACTGCCTTTCTCTCGGCCCACGAGGTGGGTTTTTTCCATTTTCCTTACCATCCCACTGGGGAGGGAGGGGTGAGTGAGAGGCTGCGTGGTGCTTGGCTACTGGCTGAGGTTAAACCACAACATACGTTAATGCCTTTAAAATGCATAACCACTGCTTTTTTGGTTGTTCTAATAAGGTATATTTAAAAGTAGATCCTAAATCTGTCCTGCATTGCACAATGTCTCAGTACAGAAGCAGCTCATCTGTCTCTAAATGGTACTCCTTGTGCCCCTTACTTTAAGTTGCAATTATTTTTTTTTTCTCTTCAAGTACCACTCCACAGAGGGATTCTTCTGGTTGGGTGTCTTTTGCTTGCTACATCAGCTGTCTGCTAGCCTATGTACTGTTGCAGAGCCTTTAGTTTATTCATGACAGGTCTTAGGCATTGCTTTTATAAAGTCCCTCCATTTCCAAAGAGTTTTGGAGTACAGCATTGCTGAATTCTGCCAAATATCAGTTTGGAGGGGTTTTTTTGTTAAATTCATTCCATATAATGCCTATTAGTTTCCTGAGGTATTTGATGTCTTGAAGCTCAGACCAGCTGCCACTGAGAAGGCCATGGCTTTTTGAAGAATTTTTTTTTTCCTTCCAGCAATGAATAGTGCACTTGTCCTTTACTTGTAAAGAGAGCAGAGGAAAGGTGATAGTGAGTGAAGGGAGTTTCACAGAGCTGGAGTTCTCCTTTCGTAACTTTGAATTCTGCAAAGAGCTGCCCCTGTTGCACCATTTATTTATGTTGGACCCCAAACTGATAGAAACATGAATCCAAGTAAAAATATAAGTCTTTGCACATAACGGTAGCTTGGTTAATGCGGAATGCAACTTCAGAGAGATCTGGCTTATATCTTCATTTTGCAAATGTAAGTTTAGTTTGGTCCGTTTGGAACGTTATCAAAGCTCTAGGGAGAGTTTGCACTGAGTTAATCATGTGCTTTGGTTGGTATAAATTAACTTCCCATTTTGGTATGCTATAATCCTGATGCGCTGAATGATAGCCGCAACTGTTTAATGCCTGCTGATTGGAACGAGCGCAGGAAATTGGCACAGGGAGGAAACTACTTGCCTTCAGTATGTGAAATGTATTTACCACTTAGCTGAAAATGCTGACTTTGTTGCCTTTGGTTAGGTTTATTTTGCATGTCAAATAATTTTCCTCTCCTCCTTCACAAATTTTAGAGGCAACCGTAAAATGCTGACTGAATGTGCTGTGTACATATGGCATCTGAGAGGGTTTTTATTAGCTTAAACTAGCACATGTGTTTTCCTGTGAGGAGTATTAAGTGCCTGGACTACAGGTTTAGTGTGTGACTGTTTTTGCAGCTGTGTGGAAGAGCATGATGCGTATTCCCTGGAGCAGGCCTGGGAGAGAGCTCAAGTATGTTGAGGCAAAAGCAGGTTGTGTTTATGGGAATGTCAAACAGAAATATGACACTTGAACTCTTATCAATGCTGAGCCTGATACCAGTAACTGAGCAGCGGTCGCCCAGGTGTGTGAAAGGACACGCCTCTAACTGTCTAGGATTTTTTCAGAACTTGATGTGTCTATCCTGTAATGCTGTCCTGCTAGTCTGGAAAAAAAAAGAAAAAAAAAAAGAAAATTTTCTTTTGCCCTTTGTTATGTGGAGGTGGTTGAAACCAGTGTTAGTCCACTAGAAATACAGTTCTTGTTAAACTGTTATTGAAGAGCACAGTCATTGCTCAGGCCAGAAATTTTACTTTTGGCAGATGAATTTTGAAAACATGCTGCTACTAGAAAAAGAAGATAACATGAGTAGTTGTAGAAGGAGAGGTAATGTCCTGGTTTTGGTGACCTCTCACTCTTCTGGAAATGTCCTACTTGCAGAACACGTGTCACAACCCCAAGAGGGTCCCATAAAGCAGAAAGCCACATAGAGGAGCTGGAAGAATAGAACTGACAATCCTGAACAAGGCTGTCTATCACATAGTACCATTTTCTAATTCCCTTCTTGGAAGGAGGGTGGGTTTGGAGGAGGTGTCTTGCTGCACAGGAGAGGTAAGAAGTTGAGCTTCCTCATAAAGAGTTCCTCTTCAGGATACTCTGTACCTGCTTTTTCAGGAGCAATTTGTTGAAATAGCTCGTAAGAGCTCCCGGGATTTAGATGAGGGCCTCATGACGTTGCTGTGCATATCCAGTTATATTTCCATCCATAGTGCTACTATCTCATTGTCTTGGAGCATTTGTGTGGGCAAGGGTGGTGAGAGTAGTGGATTTCTCTGATTGGGAACAGAGTTAAAGACTGCATGTGGTTTGCTTAAAGCCCTGTGAGAAACCTGTAGCTGGATAACAAGGCAAGCTCTGATCTCCTGTACTTTTGCAGTCTTCCTGACTTTTGCCTACGCAGGGAATGAAGAGGGTCATTGCTACAGCTTGTGAACGTGTTTTCTCTTTGTTTGGACTCTGGATAGCCCTTAATTAAGTTGAAAAATCTTTGTAGGTCAGAATGGCTGGGCTGTGGGTGAGGTTGAGATGATGCGTGTGCAGTGCTGTCAACTTTGGAGGAGAAAGACGCTCAAAGATCTAGTAGAGCTTCAGAGGTCAGGTTTTCTACAGAGCGGAAATGTAGATATCCTTGGACAATTGGTGACTGTACAGAGGGAGAGAAACTACAAAAAAGGAAAATTCATTTCATTAAACTTAAGTTTTTACAGTCCTTGTTTTGCAAGTTTCTAGAGAGAAAAATGTTGTTCCTAAATTTTCTGCTTAAGAATAAAAAAGTATTCCCTTTCATGCTTTAAATCTACAGATGATTCTGCAAACATACATTTTCTGTTTAAAATCTCTACACATTAAAAAAGACCATTTTTCAAGAGCAAACATTGATTTAATGTAAAAGAGAATTGAAAACTAGAGGTTTCTAGCTTCCCTTCTTTACCAGTTTTTTTTCCTCTTTTTTTCTGCCCTTTTCTAATAGAATGGAAAGAAATGAGTAAGGTTGAAAAATGAATATTCACAGACAGCTTAAAGTTATTTTTTGCTTTTCAAAACCAATGGAACAAAAATATTTTTTCATCAATAATCTTTCTAATTTCTGTTTTAAAATGTATTGTTGCTTCCTGGCTGTTATCACAGTGTGGCCTCAAACAAAAATAAATGTACATTAGCATGTCTGAAACCACTAGATTTCAAGTGTTGCTACCAAACTGTATAGCAGGTGACCAGAGCTTGGCCATTACATCTTAAAAATGCTATCTGCTATTACATTCCCTTTTAAGTACACAAAGTGAAGCTATTGCAAGTTAAGCTGGGCTGATAATGGCCAGATTCTTCCTTTCATGTGGTTCTGCTTTTAGGTAAGAGATATTGTGCGATATTTATTTTCTCTCAGAAGGGAATAGCGTTGTAACAGTGATAGTCTAAGGGTCTAAGAGAAACATGGTTTGCTGGAAGACACAATAGTTTTTATTGCCCTGTCATTTATAGCTGGAAAAAATCGGGCACACAGTCTCTTCATCAGGTCCCCCAATAAATTAAAAGTTAGCTGTGGAGCAAAGGGAAGACTTATGAACTGCTCAGTGAACATGAAGTAGCTTTTTTAAGTGAGTGAGGAAGGTCATTTAATAAAAGGCATGCAACAAGATACTTGACAGAATAAAAATAATCAGATTGGGGAAAGTGGCCACTGTGTAAATAGTATTAATATGAAAGGTTCTCTGTAATATAAAAATATAGACAACTTGGCTTTGATATTTTTTTTTTTTAAATGGTCTGTAACAGTTTCTTTCTACTCATATTAGCATATCGTATGTACTAATGAGTGAGTATGCATCTCTGTGAACTGTGTGTATTTGTGCTTAATCTTAAGTAGGTGAATAGTTCTTCTGAATTCAGTGAGATATAAAATTAAGCATATGCTGCACTGGGTAGAAGCCAGAGCATTTTTCACTTTGAAGGAGAGGGACCTGTATGAATTCCTTCTAGAGACTTTTATGAAGCCCTGAGTAAGAGGTTCATGAAATAAACAGAAAGGGGGGTGGGGGGGTGGGGGGTTAATCATTTTTGCACCAGTGTTAGCATGTTGAAACTTCCTTTCTCTTGCCAGATACTTTGGGTTTAAAGTCTAGTTCTTGAGCATACTTTGTGATGGGGGAGAACTCCCCACTAAAACAAGTACTGTAAACTAAATGTGCAAGCCCAGGTTAATTTACTCCTGTAAATTCCTGGTGGATATCATCAGCAACTAAGTTCAAAAGCTAAAGACGTCTGCGTTATGAAGAGACTTGTGCAGGGCTGATGGTGTGGAAAGTTGTTGTAAGGCAGCACTGCTCTGAGACCGTGCCTTCACGTGCAAAGTTACACCACCACCATCTGAGGCCTTTTGTAGGCGGTGGAAAAATTTCAATTGCCTGCATTTGGATTTGGCTGAAACTTCCAGTGAGGAGAGAGCTAAGGAAATCAATTAAAGGCTTTTAAAATGTGCCTAAGGGAGTTAGGTGCCTGACTCCTGTTGACATTCAGTAGGATTTAGTTGCTTGGAGCCTTTGGAAAATCTCAACCTAAAATTGCAGGCCCGCAGTATTCCTTATTGGTCCCAGTGCTATTGTTCTGTGCTCTCGGCACCAATTAAGAGAAAATAGAAAACCTTCGGCACAGTCAACTGTTCTAAATCTGCCTCATAGTAAGTGTCCGTTTTTTTCAGAACATGAATGCTTACGTAAATATTATTTCACCTTAATTAAAAACATTAATAAGGGGCCTTTAATGATGCCCAGTAACTTCTTACAATTAATTATTGGCCTCTGAAGATAGAAATGTGATACTGATACCATGGGTTTTTTGTTTTCCGTTGTCTGTTTAATCATTTGGTGCCAAATATGCTAGATAAAGAATTTTAGCAAATGATAGTAAGCTTTTTGAAAGGAAGGAACACCGAGTGTTTTGGCTTTAACCATTTTTTAAAAAACTTATCATTGTTCTTTTTCACTTGAAAAGATGCAATTTACAAGTCTTTGGAAGTGAGGAGATTAAGTAGGGGGAGAAAAATCCCCAGTCCTAAATAGCACTTTTGGCACCTGCTGTTGATCAGTAAGTGTTTATATATATGAAAAAACATTTATCTTTTTATTTTTGATCTGTACTTCATCAAATTGGGATTTATACTTTATTGAGCTTGGTGTCTTTGTCTGTTTGCCTAGGCCATCTGATTTTGCTGTTCTGTGTATCTTAGAAAACACAGTACAGCTTTCAGGAAAAAATCCTGCCTTTCTCAACAGAACAAAGAGGGGCCTCTCCATACAAAATGGGTGAGATTAGAAGAAACAGTTGCCTTTGCTGCTGTTAATTTGCATACCCTGCTCTGGCTATACACAAGTGCTGTCTGAAGCATTTTGCAAGCCCTGATGTCTCAGGTGAACAGTGTGCTGTGAAGTGGACTCTAGCTCTCTCCAAACTAATGTGTAACCTGCCATGGTTTGTTTTTTGGGTGCTACCCTTCTCTGAGTGTAAATGCAACCTATTGCTCTACATGAGACACATTCCTGTTTTTTTCACCTTTCGGTAGCTGTAGAGGATATGCTGCGTCCTTGCTTGTGAAGATGCTGAGCCTGTTTCTCTGTTGCCCAATCCCGCTACACAGCCCTTGGCTTGACTGCAAGTGCCCCGTTTGTCACTTTGCATTAGCATCAGCAGATCTTCTGTCCCCTCTCTTGGCTCCTTCAGAGATCTCCTTGTCACCAATTCTGAACAAAACTTTTGGCAGTGTCCTTGCTCCACTACTGCTGCCTGAGATTGCGTGGAGGTTACTGTTCCACTTTACTGTTGGCACGCTAGCTCTGTAGCAGAGCTCTTCTATTGCCTTGCCTTACAAATAGGTATCAGTGCAAGTGGTGCCACAGGAATCTTACAGCTGAGGTAATGCTGGTTGGCATGCAATCCCTATGGGAGCTATGGGAGAGCTTATTTCCTTGTTTAAGGGAATTCATGGGAACGTTGTCATCCTTGAAACTAGAATCCAAAAGAAGCCAGATTTGAAAGAATCGTGGGAATAATGTGGTTGATCCCTCCGATGAGAATAATGTAATAGAGCTTGTGATATGGCAGAGGTGGGTGGGTAGGAGTCGTATTCCCAGTAAAGTGTTGGGGTGGGAGGAAATTCTTACAGTACAAGAAGTGTGTGCTTATGAGGCTTAAAGTCATCCCCCTCATCAGTGCCTCTTGTTTTCCTGTGCTTGTTACCTCCCTTTCCTCTTAGGGCAGCCACCTCTATGACAGATAGAATAGGCTGTATGTTGCCTTTGATTTTCAGTCTTCAGTAGCCAATGAGAATAACATAGTGGTATGCTTTGCCTCCTTGCTCCTAAACCATGTATTTTACTACTTTTGTATTCCTGGAGTTCATTGAAAAAAGTCTAGACTCATTAGAGTCAAGGCATTCTTGTTCATAACAGGTTTCAGATGACCTCATCCAGTCCTCCCACATCAAATGACTGCATGAACCTCTGTGATAGTCCATGACCAGTTACAGCTTTGAGGTCTACAGGCAGAGCCTCAGGCAATATATTCTCTACACAGATGCTTTCTCAGCCTCCAGAGACAATTTCTTTATCTGTTAAATAGCTGTTGTTATGGTGTCAAAATCCATCCTATGTCAGGAGTTTGTTGTGGAGTTCCCCCCCCGCCCCCCAAGCTATTAATCTGTCTAACTGCTTAAAAACATCTCCTTAAAAACATCAGCTAAGTTTAGGGACTCTGTCCTTCCTTTTGGATTTGCTACTACAGTTTATCTCACAGTGTGGACGTTGGATGCCTCCCAACGTTAGATAGTAGCTCTTCCAATCCAGTGGGGGTGGAGTAGTAAAGGAAGGGCTTTTCAAGATGCATTTATTAGCAAAATAAAACAGATATTCATTTTGCTAATGTGCTTGTGTGTATTTGTTTTCATAGATCTGACTGTCCAGTCACACAGCAGAAGAAGTCTGGTTCTTCCTTCAATTCCATCACAGTCCTTTTCATAAGTAGCTTTTACCTGTTGTCCTCTGGAAGGGACTTGCTTGTTCTTTTGCCTAATGGCATCCTGAAGTTTGTCAGGACAATAGTTAAGGTGTCGTCATCCATAGCAGGTCCAGATCTTTGGTGTAAGTCAAACCTAATACATTGGCTCTTCATCACAGCTATTCTTTGAGCCCTTCTCTGTATGTTCCCTGTGGGGGCTTATTATGAAACTGTGATTGTTCCATGGGAACTGTGGAGATATGGGCTGTAATGACAGATAGCATGGGTATGTTTGTCAGGGGACTCTTTTTATGCACCTGCCTATGTTCCTTCGTCAGGTGATGAGAGCTGTACTTTAGCCAGATGATTAAGTTTTGACATGTCTGTCTCAGGCTGAGGATAATTTGTATTTCCTGATGGCTCTTAATTTATACTTGAAGCAATTCCCAAAGCTGTTCATGTAGTACCTGATCAACTCAAAGGAACATCTGTTTCCATGTGAAAACTGTGAAAACGAGTAGTGAGATGCACTGAAAAAATCTGTCGTGAGACTTCTGAAATGGATCCTGCGTGCTAATCCCGCTCCTGCACCAATGTACCAATGAGGATTCAAGCTCCTTTACTGGTCTTTATGAGAAATATTTAATTCCCTGGCATCTGCTAAATGGCTGCCTGGAGATCTACTGTAGTTTCACCAAGCACTGTACCACAGTAAAAAAGTCCAAGGCTTGTTAGTCTAGTCTTGTCTACGTGTTCCTTGTAGTTGGAAGTGTGAATTTACATGTTGTAACTTGCTCACAGCTGGAGAGTTACTGACACTGATAGAGTTCTTGAGAAAAGCAATATACATGTGTATCTCATGTTCATCTTCTCTACCTTTTCATCCAGAATTAATCTGGGACTTGGCTGTGTTGGGATCATGTGGCAGAGAAGGCATGAAGATGGCATCAAGCATATGCCTGGGTTGAGCAGGAGGAAAGGCAGAAGTGAGGGCATCATTTATAAATTGGTAATTAAAAGGAAAAAACTGTCTCCCCTTAAGCAAGAGGGCTCCTGTATGCCCACAGTAGGAAGGTACACAACTGTTACATCTCAGAGGGCTCTTTTTACCATGTTAATAAATTTTTTTAACCTCAGTGTTGTATTTCTGTTTTCACCTTGCAGAAAGGAGATCACAATTAAGTTGCATAGGGTTGAGTGGGTTCCTTGCACAGTGCAGTTCTTATGTGTCTAATTTTAAGCAGGAAAACTCTTCCACTGAGCTTTAATCCCCATCTGCACTAGTGTTTTGCAGGCAGTTATTTTCTCTGTATTTTAATTTTTCCCTTGTGTTGAATGTTGCTTTGTTTGTTATTTGACTCATTCTTTACATCCTGTCTGTCTGCTCAGCACTTTATCCTTCCACTTTCCCGTATCAGCTTCTTGAAGCCGTGTTTCAGTCAAGCTGATTCATTGCGAGAAGCACAAACTTTTATACGGTGCACTTAGTAGGTAGGTGTTAAGCAGACAATTAGGAGAAAGTATCAAAGAAACAGTGGACCAAATTAATCTGTATTGCAACTCAGGTTTGCTGAAGTTCTCAGGTGTGAGGCATTGCTGTTCTCTGACAGGGTAAATCCTATTAAATGGAATTAGCCCTCATTACCACCAGCGTAAATGAATGAAGGATGAGGTTGGCACTCTTCTAGTTAATGTAAAGTTTCATGTTAAGCAGTTAATTGGGAAAATACAGGCGATATTTTAGTAGCTCAGGAAGGCGTAATTTTCTAATGTACTTTTCCTCATTGTCTGCAAGTTTCTGGCTGCTAATGTAAGTGTGTACGGACAGAAAATCATCAGCTTCCCCCACTCCCAGGAGACTACTTATTAGATTTATGCAACACAAGATATTAAAAACACTTTTGTCTGTCACACAGCCACGGGCAGGGGAGGGGGAATTTGCCAGTTGCTAATGGATACCTGGAGTTTTTGTGTATGACCATGAAGAACAGCTTGTGCACTTTCACCCCCGATGTTCCCTGAATAACTTGGGTCTCATTTAGGTCAATAAGCCTTTATCAAAACGTCAGGAGTGAAAAATGTGTCTTGGTGTAAGCCGACTGGTCGTTCCCTCCAGTCACCGGAGTCTATAGGACAATCAATGTTCTCTAAGCTTGTCTGCATGTCACGCAAAGAGCTGGATGACAGTAACCATTGACTGCGTGTCTGTCGCATTGTCTTTGGGACAGCCCCCATTTGCATACTTGCCGGTGTGCCTGTTATCCAATGAACCATGGAGAGCCTTTAAAAAACATACGCGCACAACTCCGATGCAAATTTCCTACGCAGAGAATACACGCTTCTTTAAAGCACAATCCAGGCTTTCACTTTCTACCTTCTTGCTATAAAACTGAAACTGTGATCCTGACAAGGCCACGGTTCCTGGTCAGAGTGCAGTTTGTGGTTTCATTGTGCCAAAACATTAACTTTTCTCGGGGTTTTTCTTTGCCTCTCAAGATATCTTTTGCTTTCAGTAATTGCTAAATTGATATCTGACTAGTATTGTCTGTGCTAATACATATGACGTGAGGCCACACATTCCTTCCTCAAATTAGTTATTTTGAATGAAGGACAGTTTTTGCTCCCTGTATGGTTGCTATTGTCTTTTGTTAAGGGAGTTGCCTCCATGGTAGTGACGAAAGGAGACATACTAGCCTTTTTGCATACCGAACAGTACTTGCATATTAGAGTTTATTAACCATATCTGTGAAACAAATACAATCACCTGATCAGAAAAGGCAGCCTTTGGTGCTTTATTTTGCTGTGACAATTCAACAGCACCTTGTGTAAACCAAGGCTCATCATTTTGTTGTTCACTGCAGGTTCATAAATGTTACTAGGTGAAATTAGGCAAAGGGAGACTTTCATTGTGTGTGAAGCTTCTGTCATAGGACAGACTTTACTTAAAGTGTCTGCTGCTGATGCTGTTTCTTTAGGTATATGACATTAATTCTGACTACATTTTGTTGAAAATATTTAACAATAATCCAATATTTAAAAAAAAAAATTAAGAGTTTTGTTGGATCCTTTCAGAATGAAGTTGCAGAAGAGATTCTTGGCTGGGTTGAAGGGTCCAAGCTTCATGTTTATTACAACCAATGATCTGGACAGTTTCATTATATCTTTAAAGTCTAACTGGAATACAATTGACTATAAACAGTTGTGATCGCTGTTCTGCTGCATCTGACATCCTGCACTGGTTATGAGATTGTCAAAACTAAGCGAGAGTGTCCTGGCTAATGTTGTTCTAGCTTTTCTAGAAGTGTCACAGAGTCAAACTTCCAACACTGTAGTGCCTCGAGATGAGCAGTTTGTTATGCCATTAGGAGACTGGTGTTTTAGAGCCACAAAGAGATTATAGTGAAGTCAACTGAAGCATAACATTTTCCCCCTCTTTTTGCTATGTACAGAGCTATTATTTTACTGAGTATTCAGGGCAATGTCCCATCCACTTCTGAAGCTGATAATTTGACTCCCACTCATCTTGACTGGACTATGGTTGTATCCTGGTTATTTCAGTTCCTTTAGAAAGTAATCATAGGTACTATCTTAAGTCCTGTTTGCCAATCTGTTACAAAAAGCAGCAGTGCACCCTGCAGAAATGTGAGGAGGCTGGATAAAACGTTCATCAGCATTTCATCTTCTCTGCAGTTGCTCTTTCTGTTACATCACTGTATGAAATAAGCAGCGCATTCTCTTAATCTGCAGTATTCTATGTAATTGTGATACCTTATGATTGGCTTCTCTGCTTTACTCTTTCCATATGCCATGTGTTTTCAATTATAAGCCACTGTTACCATTCCAATTAGTAGATTTTGCTGTTGGCTCTGATATGTGACCAGTTACTAATCGAGTTGGCCAGTAAGGAAGTATTGCAGCTCCCTGCAATACTCAAGGAAACTCTGGGCAGTATGCCGTGCTCAGCCAGTCTGTAGAAAAGCAAGGTTTATCTGCATGTGGACTAAGTTCCAAATCTGACATAATTGTTCCTCTGTCTAATGAAGAAGAATGTCAGATGCCTTTGACATCTATCACTTTGTAGGCATTTCCAAAGTCATACCTTAGCATAGATTTTGAGGGTGACCGAGCACTGGAACAGGCTGCTCAGAGAAGTTGTAGAGTCTCCTTCTCTGGAGATATTCAAAACCCACCTGGACACAATCCTGTGCAACATGAGCTAGGTGATCCTGCTCTAGCAGGCGGGTTGGACTACATGATCTCTAGAGGTCCCTTCCAACCCCTACCAATCTGCAAACTTGTGGGTAACACATAGCTTGATACCAGCAGTGCTTCAGGACAAGACCTGTGTTGCTGCTGAAGTCTCTAATTGTTGACAAGAGGATGGAAAAGGGGTGCCGGAGATCTCACTATGTTTTCAGTGCACCTGGAGACTGACATATTGGTAATGGGTATTAGAAATCTTTCTTCAATGCATGTGAGATTAAAGGAAGACTGAAAAAAGTATAAATAAGTGGGAGGTTAAGCTGATATGGTAAATGGAATGTGAAGCACACCTCTTCCCGAAATGAAATATGCTAGCAAAATACTCATCTTCTGAATGCAGACCGCTTGTTTTCTTTGGCTCAGTCGGGAAACCTTTTGTTTGAATTAGACCAGGTGAGTTGCACAGAATGGTTTTCAGTTTTAGCATGTGTAGACAAGCCAAACTGCATGCAATTAAAGTATTTAAACCTGCTCTTAATCTTTTATTTCTTTACTCTTACAGATTTTTCTATGTTACTTTAGATCATTTTGGTACAGATGACTTTTTTTCACTTTCCAAATTTTACTTTTTATTTTAGCACTTTCTAATGCATTCTGAAAAAAGATGAAAGACATACAGTAGAGAATTAATCTAGTTCCCTGTCTGTTTCTTTTAGGAAATTGTATTAGTGGTATTCTTTGGAACAGAATATGTGGTTCGGTTATGGTCAGCAGGATGCCGCAGTAAATATGTTGGAATATGGGGAAGGCTTCGATTTGCTAGGAAGCCTATTTCAATCATTGGTGAGTATGCACAGCTTGCAAAGCTGACGTAAAGACTGAGTAAAACTTGTCCTTGAAAGTTTTGAGAAGTGGAATTTCTGCAGCAGTTGTAGCCACATTTAGAGCAAGAGCTCTTGTCATTAGTGTTAACATAGATATGAATTTCCTTTCAGGAATCCATGGCATTGTCATTTGAGAACAAATGTAGCCTGATTTGTTTTTCCAGAAGAGCGGGGTGTTTTCTTTTCACAAGTGACTGGAAGCTTTGTCAGAAATAAGTCTTGGCCATAGTCTTGTCTCCTGTGACCTCAGGATCCCAGATACCGTACAATAGCTACAACTGTATTTTTTTTAAAGATGCTGAATGGCCTTTTTTTTTTTCTTCTTCTTCCCAACAGCCATTTGAATAATTTATTATGCCTTTATTTTGCACTCTAATTGAGCTACGTACTGTATGGTGGAGCATGATAGATGCACTGTGGATACTTTGTGTATCTATTGGATAAAAATACAGTTTTCAGTGATGCATTTGGAACTGGGCACCTGACTTCCCTTGATATTCACTGCAGTTGGCTTCCTAACTGACTTTAGTGTTCTTAGAAATTACATCCATATATTCCCTATATGTCACAAAACGTTATTTTATTTTTTAGAATGCTTGTCATGCATTTAACAATTTCACTAAAAGAAACATAATAATCCAAAATCAATCTGTATTTTGTTAGCCAATATTGAGAGAGATGTGTAAAGACCCTAGCCCTGAGGCACTTAAAATATAAATAGATCAAACAAACCAGATTTTGCAAGAGGCGTATTGTTACAGAAGCATAGTAATCCTTGTTCTGTGACGTAGTTTTTTCCACTACTTGGAAGCATTTGTTGTTGAGTAGAGGATATAGGTCTTAATAAACTATCTACAAGTTTGCTGAAAACTTACACAATTTTGTATCTGGATATTTTTATAATCATAAAATAGATTAGTTTAGCTTCTCTATGCCTAGTTATAAGTAACAACTGTATCGCAGGTGTGACTGCAACTATAAGACAGCTTTGACTGCATCTTTGCCCTCTGTCCATTTCTCTTCACACCTAGAACACTAGGGGTTCTGAAACATCGTCCAATTTATTGAAGTGAAACAAAATTTCCTGTTCCCAGTATCAAGAATTATTTCATTCCCCAAAATAGAGTTCCTTTCCAAAATTAACTAGGCTTGAGGCGTAGAGATTTAGAGTACAGTCCAAGGGTAATGACCGACTTAAAGTAAATTAGTCTCATACAGTAATTCCAATTTTTCTGTCCCTTTTTAGACCTGGACAGATGAAATAATAGTACATTTCATTAATTAAATAAACCATAAAACCTCTGTCAATGAATAAAATACTGTCTAAACCAGCAGAGAAAATAAGATATACAGAAGAGATAATAGGTAGACACTGCTGAAATTCCTCATGGGTTATAACTAATAAGGATTCCAGGCTGCTGAGGCTGCTTTACAGTAACTCATTTCACTCTTGTCATGCCTCTAGAATGTGGCCATCTTGGATCCGTCCCAGTAACACCTTTCTGTCATATCATACAGTTATTTTCTTTATATGTTACAAAAGAGATGTCTTGATATATAAACAAAAATCTTAATTTGGGATGCCTGTTCAAATTGTTGAAGTAATATTGGCATTGGTTCTAGTAACAGTCTTGCAGAAGTATTGCAAGATGCTGCTAACTCATTTTTTCAATTGACTTTTATTTTCCAGATCTAATTGTAGTTGTTGCTTCCATGATAGTTCTTTGTGTGGGCTCTAAAGGTCAAGTTTTTGCAACCTCAGCTATCAGGTAATTATATGCAATAAAAGAAAATAGTGCTGTCTGAGTAAGGTGAGGTTTTTTCTTTTTTTTTACCTCCTATTTCAATTCTTGTAGGAGAAAGCAAGTCACCACTCAGAGTCATGTAACAGAGCAGATCACCAATCATGTGTGGATGTGAAACTGTCGTCCCATTAAGTGAAGGGGAAATAAAATTTTGTATGTGTTGTCTGGTCATAATGTGCTTCTGTCTGGTGGGGGTAGAGGTGCACATACCCCTGCCTCCTTTCCCCTAACTAGGTGGGTTCTACCCAAATCCTATTTTAGTTTCTTGGCTCAGTTTTATAACAACCCTTTCATGCTTCAAGTCTTTGACGTCTTCAAGGTGCTTCTTCATAAAATGCCTGGAGTTTGTGGTTGTGAATTGCTGATGGGCTGAATCTACCTTGTGCTCAGGATACTTGGTTTTCTTCAATGAGAGAGTACAGGGCAGTGTACTGTGCTCTGCACACTAACTGCAGTGGTGGTCTAGAATTGTAGTGACTCTCTTAAAAAGAATATTTTAAAATATTATTGGACTGTCTAGTTCAAATTGCCTATGAAATTCCTCAAAGGTGAGGAATTCAGATCTTTAGTTAACTGTTTCTGTATGTTGTTTCCCATCCTGGCGAGCAGGTCAGATATGAGTTGACTTCTAAAGCATTCACAGTTTGTCTCCAGAACTTCTGAATCCTTGAGTTATTCTTACTAGCCATGTATACAAAGGTCTGTCCTCCTGTGCAATCTCCCCATCTTGTCTTCATAGCGAACAAGATGAAAGATGATGGGTGAATGGATTAAAAAGAGTCTAACATGAAATACTATGTGTGCATGTCAAAATGGTTCTTTGGAAGAGACAGACTTCTGCCTGTTTATATTTCTTCTCTTGTATGTTTAGTCTCTTCATTCATTTAAAAATTGTGTTCCAGGGGCATCCGTTTTCTGCAGATTTTACGAATGCTGCATGTTGACCGTCAGGGTGGTACATGGAGGCTGCTGGGATCAGTAGTGTTCATACACAGACAGGTAAGTTTTGAGTAGTCTGAGGAGTGGTGTAATAATTGATGCAAAAGTCCTTATATTCAGAAGAGCATATAAGCAGACATGCTGATCATGTCAAATGTGTTCTTCTGTTTGGCAGGCACTTGTTTATTTTTACCAAGTATGATTGTTCTGACTTGTTGAAGGGACAAAAAGTTCCTAAAAGTTGAAAAAATACCTCCACTGTCACAAACTTTTGACTTCTAGTTGGACTTAACCACAGACAATGAGACTTCTGAAAAGTAGTATGAATATTTCTAAAAATATGTATCTAATTTCCAAAGTTATTTTGACTGTGACACTGTTTTAAAAAATTACCCAACTACTTTTTGGTGACCTAAAGGTTAATGATTCATGCTTGCAAGTGAGGAGGTTGTTTTGACTCAGCGTTTGAAATGTGCATGCTGGACCATGTCATCAGTTGTAGTCTAAATTCTTTCACCACTGAGCTCAGTGGATTTTTATTAATTTGCACAACCAGCATTTGGTGTCAATGTTTATTAATTGCTGAAATTACATTTTTCTGTTCCAATTATCTTTTAAAAAATATCAGTTATAAGTAATTTAAGTGTCTCAACAATATCGTAATGCTGTTATTTTGATTCTCTTTGCAGGAACTGATAACTACTCTCTACATTGGATTTCTGGGCCTGATTTTCTCCTCTTATTTTGTGTACCTGGCTGAAAAAGACGCTGTAAATGATTCTGGAGAAACAGAGTTTGGCAGCTATGCAGATGCCCTGTGGTGGGGAGTAGTAAGTATAGCAATTTCACATGTACTAAAAGTAGTTAACACCTTCAAATGTGGAGTAAAGTTCAAGCAAGCATGGAGTAAGAACAGCACTTTGAAATGGCCTCTTATTACTTCAATACAGTTTCTGGTTTTGTAATTCCATGAAACTGAGAAAGTACTATAGATGATCAGTAGTTTTATTTGATGGTTTATAGGCTTACGTGATCTAAAGTGATCAAATTACATATACAAGATGTAGAAACGTCTATTCTTATTTCTTTATCCTGTCTTCTCTTCTGTTTATAGTGATTATTCCTTGCTACCTTTCTCGTGGTCGGGTTCAGCCTTCTAAGGTGGTAA
The DNA here is from genome assembly GCA_013400195.1 of Aramus guarauna. Lineage (NCBI taxonomy): Eukaryota > Metazoa > Chordata > Aves > Gruiformes > Aramidae > Aramus > Aramus guarauna. Next base: position 223,216 of record VXBL01001841.1, read on the forward strand.
GAGTCTTGCTAAATCAGGGCTAGCATTTTGGGTGTTTGTGTGTGTGTGTTTGGGGTGTTTTTGGTTTTTTAAAAAAACAAAACAAACTCAACAGGTATTTATGATTTGCAATTTGGCCTGGGACAGTAATTCCTTGTTTATTCAGAATGGACTAATTCCAGAAGGAGCATCTGAGATACTTAAGAAATCCAGGCACAGGACTATTTTAAAGTGATTATATTGCTTTGGAATCCACTTAGTATCCTTATGTGGCATTTGTTTGTGCTATGTTAACATACCATCTTGCTCAGTGTTTTCTCAGGTTTCTCTAAGGTTCTGCCATATTTTGTGATATAGATGTATCTTTACTTCTGCTAATAAAGTTGCTTTCTTGCTGTTGCTAGTGACAATTGTCTCTCTCTCTTAATTTATTATATGTACTTACTAGTTTGGGATTATATTTTAGTAAATGTTTTAATTTTGTTGCTTCAGCTAGTAATAATTCTTTTCTCACATGATATGCAAATATTAGGTTGGCTACTCTGTTCTGGGATTTCCCATCTGCGATTGTTTCCCTTTCCTTTTCCTATTACAGGTCAAAGGAAGGTACTGTTTGGAAGCTGTTTTTCCTTATCATTAGCGTTCAAGCAATGACTTGGTTTTATCTGCTTTAATTTTATGTAGCTTAATAAAACAAGCTGTCATCTTTAAGTGCTACAGATCTTTAAAATGCATAGGCATCACTAATGATTCCATGCTTGCATTTTCAAGATGTACGGATTTTCTAGAGTCTTCTGTTTGCTGTTTTAAATTAAAAGGCTTTTTTTTTTTTTCTCCATTAAAAATGAGACAACTAGTAGGTCTTGTATACAAGAACAATAGGGATAACACCTCTGTTTCACTAATAAAACTTTTATTTTTTTTTTAAGAAATATTTTTAATAAACCTCAGCGTGTGTGTGCTTATATAGTGTTCTCTCTACAAACAGTACCACTTGCTGTTTCAGGAAGGAAAGATCTACTGATGAGCAGGTTTTCTGGTGCTGAAATGCATATGTAGCCTTTTGTGAATCCAACAGGTTTTGTTTAGGTTCCTACTAAGATCTGCTGCAGAATTCTTTTCTCTTGCTATCTGCCATGGTTAAATAAAGCCTCTCTAAGATCAGAAAACTTGCCGTGTAGCACAAGGAAGTGGCTTTCTGCAAGTAGCTTTTTCAATGCTTTCATGTCATCACAGCATTTTTATTTTGCAGTACAGCGGTCAGATGACTGTGTAATTAACAGTGGCAGATGTAGCTGCATTTTAAAACACATGCTGTCATTGACATCGGCATTAAAAATTGAGTGTGTGACAGACCAGACTGGCTTCCTGAAAATACAGTAAAGCCTTCCACAGAAGCAATACAATCTGGCAGGATATTGAAATATTCTCTTTTCAGAGAATTATTGCTCAGTTAATAGGCAAGCCAGTTATTTTATCTTTCTAATTACAACAAACTTATTTAATCAATAAGTTTAATTATGATAACATTCTTTCTCTGTTACAACTTCTGTTATGTTGTAGCATGCCACTTGAAGTGTGAGATGGCACTCAAAGAACACATAATGTAATTTCTTTAATTACATTATGTGTAAATTCTTTAAAAATAGAATTTAGTGTCTTTTTCTTCTCTGAACACAGATGCTATGCTTCTGCTCACTGCTAAAAGGATTTAGCAAAACAAAACTGAAATGGATTCAGATCTGTCCATTTCTGGTGTTTTGATACTGTAATATTCTTCATGCTTTCTGCTAGGTTATTTTCTGTAAAGTTAGGGCAATAACTGGGAGGTCATTAAGTACCAGGATGCTTCCTCATGAAGGTCTCAAACTCACACAAAAACCTTCTCAAAGTGTTAGGTCTCAAAAGTTTTGGTTATATTTTAGCCAGAATTTTCAGAATCACTTAAACACCACAAATTCTGGTCACTGAAAACCTCAGTCAGTTTTGAACTGGACACACAGAAGAGGATAATTCACAGCTCCTGTCTCAAACAGAGACAAATCATAGTTATGTGATCTGTCTGGCAGCGTGGCTGATATTACTTCCCTGAAAGTGCACTTACCTTATGTAGTAGAGAACGCTTCTAAAAGTACTTGATATCAAGTTTTCACAGCCCCTTTCTTGCCTACAACATTGCACTTTTTTTGTTATCTCAGCATATGCTTACATTACTGAACAAGTTCTTTGGGTAGCATAGCATAAAGTAAACCATATAAAAGGTCTGTGTTACTACAACTAAGCTGCATCTGGAATAGGGTACTTTTCTATTACTATGCTTTGCTGACTATAGACATACCCATAGGGTGCATAACTTTTAATTAAATGTTCTTCATTGTCATTGTTGTTATTTATAAATCTATATTGCTTTTCCATTTCCATATGCAAATTGGCCGCCTAGGCTTTAATTGAATTTCCTTGAGAACTCTGGCCGTAGCTATTTGCTGTTCCCGTTTATGGGCTTCTTGAAAAAACCTAAGGTTACCTTGTGGCATAGAGTAATGATTTGTCTGCATTATTACTGGTTTTGAATGCAATACCCGTTGTATAAATAATTCTGCCAATGGCTGCATATCTGTATGTCTTTCAAAAGACAAGTTTAATATTTGCAAGTAAAATAGAAGTAACGTGATGCATCTTTCAGCTCCCCAGTGCAAGTATTCAAAATTAGTCTGCGTATATTGTCCTTCATGTCTAGACTAACAGTCTTAAAAGACCTAGTATAGATTCTGGACAACAAAAAGAAGAATTTAAAAAATAAAATAAGATGGTAAAAAATAAAAAATAAGATGCTAAATATTCTCACCAAATCTGTGAAAGATGACCACCTTCAGGGAATGTTACTGACTCACTGTCTCTGGGGTTTTTTTATGTGGGTGGTTTTTGGGTTTGGTGGGGTTTTTTTGTGTGTTCCCTCCCTCCCCCGCTCAAGCATTAAATTCAATCATGCCTCAAGCAGACTGAGGGGACCTCTCCTTTTGATATCCACTGAATGAGACACAATTTCCAACCTTCACATCTGAACAAACATCCTTCAGGAAAACCATTATGTGGATTGTGCTAGCAGTCTCTTTGATCATGAACACTATTTGCCACAAGCAATTATTGAATATAGTCACGCATGGATGTTACATGGTGCCTGTTTCTTTGAATTGGTTTGGATTCGATCGAGCAACTGTCTGCGAGTACCAGCTTTAGTTAAGAGTTTCTTGTTCCTTTAATTTGTTGATATATGCTTTATCACCAAGGACCTAATTCAACAAAACATTGATAAGTCTGTTTACTCCTAAGCATACATAAAACCATGTTCCTATTTAGCAAAGCATTTCAATATGTGTTTAATGTAAATTGAAAATCAAAATTGCGAGAAAGCTTTGCTGAAAAGTTACAGGAAATACCACTCGAAACTACATGCACATAGAATTTTTGTTAAATTAGAGCAAATCTGATTTAATTTATAAATAGTTGAACACAAATATTTAAAAATTGCCACATAAAAGACATTTTGTGTTTTTCAGAACCCTTTTTTTCCCCTTTCTAAATTGAAAAAGCTGTTGAGGACTGTACACTGACTTCAATGTTAGACAGAAGGAGACACTTCATTTTTATTTCTTTTGTGGTTTGCAAGTCAAGAATACCAACTACAGGCCTGTTATATCCTTTTTTCTTCCCACCCCAAGTTTTGAGATGAAGTGTTTGGATTTTTTGGGAGGGAGTTGGTTATTTTAAGAGTTTTTGGAGCAGGGGGTCAGAAGATGTAAGGGTTAGTGTTTTTAAATTATTTTTGTATGCAATCTCTGCATCTTGCAACTGCCTTCTCATCTCTGAGCTTTAATTCCGTGACCAGTTCCAACTACATTTTGTTCTCATTCAACAAAGATCTGTGGGGTAGGTGTGGAGAAACCTTTTAAAATTCTTACTTACAAAGTACAGATATAGATGTTCTTATATCTAGAGAACACTCTTGGGACTTATTTTCTTAACTCCCAAATATTTAAACCTCTATCAAAAGATATCAAGGAGCTAGGAAAAAATTATATGTAGAAGAATCCAGAAATTTTCAACAGTAGCTTTGCATTTGATGAAACAAAAGTAAAGTAAAATATGGATAATTTTCTATGTCAGGTTCTAGAAAAAATAATTATAATAAAGGAATTTAGGTTTCATTTAAATTTCAATAATGAGTACAAATTATGCTCCTGTTGAAATGGGTCTGTAGGAGGCTAAAACTAACTTCACTCTGATTTTCCTGTCATGTGGCTAGAATTACCTTCGTAGAAAGATGTTTTAAAACCTCCCTCCTAAGATATTTCGCTACCTTGTATATGCTTAAGCATTCTTTTTTCCCTTGTTGTACCTAGATAATACTTTCTTTTCAGTGTAATTACTATATTTTGTGAGGTATAATGTAGTACTAATACTGAATGGAAAGCAAATAGCTGCAGAATTTCCACAAACAGTTCAGAAATTGGAGCCAAACTATCTGCACGTGTTGATAACTCTCCCCAGCACTTCCTTCAGTATCGCACTGAGATCTAGAGGGTACTACTTCAACTGGCTGCTTTTTTTGGCATTATTTGTACAGAAGTGGTCTGTTGAGCAAGAGATAAGATAGATCTAGATAAGAGAAACTCCTCTACTATAGGTTAAGACCTGTATGTGCTTGAGCTCAACGCTGGTGAGATCAAGTCCGATAGGCAGAGCTCGCTGTTGACTTTGCCGGCAGTGTGACTGAGGATAGCCAGCAGACCTCCTACCATTTCCCATTCATCTGATCAGTAAGCAGAGAAGGGCTGGCATACTGCGTCCTCCCAAAGAAAGTGCCTATCGCTGTACTGTAAAATCTAAGCAGCTGATGGTGGATTAATTATCAGGCTAGGATACAAAGCTGCTGGATCTCCTCTGAGTTGTGTTGCTTGTGTCCATGTATACGTTTACTACTGAGTTCAGCTTTAAAATTGTCTGTTCACTCCAAGTAGAAATGATCATAATAATGATCAAATAAAAAAAAAAAGATAATAACCATCTTCCTGGGAGATTTTAGGTCATTTTACTGGAATATGTTTACCTGATTTAGTTACCTTCGTATTTTGTTAGGGGTGCTTGTAGGGCAAAGAAAAAAAAAAAAAAAGAAAAAGCACAGGTGAACCCCAACACTTTGCCTATACCTTCACTATTAGTGAACAATTCTCTCTAATTTTATGCAAGTTTATGCCTTGTATCTTGTCATCCTTGAGAACTACTGCCAGGATGATCAAGGGGATGAATAGATCATTTTACAAGAATGAGTGAAAACAACCTCTATTTGTAAGGCTAAACACACTGAGAGGGGGATTCAGTGGCCTTTGGAGTGTGCTGTGCTGCAGGTGTGTGTACTGCATGAGTGAGGCAACAGAAAGGGGAGAGGAATAAACTGAGACCATGAAATGGTGGAACAAAAAAAAACAAGACTGGAAATTTATCTTTCAGAAATGAAGACAGGAGCCTACAAGAATGTCTGGTACCATCAAAAGTATGAGATTCATGAATATGTCCCAACAGGAACAGTGAGGGGAAAGCCAATTAATTTTCAATTGGAGTTGCATTTTCAAGAGATAGTGAATGAGATGATAAAATGTTGCTGACTTGAACTAGTCAGAAACTAGGAATAGCAACCAGAAAGTACCTTCAACCCTTGTATTCTTACTGACTTGGTTAAAGCTGCTGTAGTCCCTTTTTTATATTGTGCAGAACAGACTTTGCAAATTTAGGTGAGCTCAATGCTGCAACTTAATTTTCATCAGTTGTGTTTTTTATGATTCTTCTAGTTTTATCTCTGAGGTCTCATAAGTAGACATGCTTAGTTTGGGCCACTGTTTGATTAGGAGGTTTTAAAGTGGCCAGTAATTTGATTGGAACTGATTGATGACTGAAAATTACACCCTGAGGAGGTATTAAACTAAGATCCAAGAGCGATGGCTAGACAGTGCTGTGGATCTATTATTTGAGACACACACACACTGAAGTTAATATATTGTTTGTTGTGTTTGCAGTTGGATGTGTAGTTCCATTTAATTTCATATCCTAAGTTATTAGAAGTGATTCAGTGTCCTTCAGACATGGTTGTATCTCAGTTATGTACTTCAACTGCATCAAGAATGATGGTACCAGCCTGCAATGATAACTGTATGAAAATGACTTTGAAATTTTAAGAAGAAAAAGAATCCAAACATACCATTTAAATGTTTGTATTAGTAGTGACCATGGAGTCCTTTTTTTCAACTTTGGATTACAGTTTTATTTCCAATGTTTCAAAACATTTCTGTCTCTTAACTTGTTCATCAGAAGGATGTAACTTGAGTCTTCTCAGAGTGCTGCAATGCACATAGAGGTGATTTGGAGCAGAAAGTGGAAGTTGTTTTGTGAATTGGTTCTTATTGCCAACATCCTTATATGCACAAGGAAGAAAAAATATTGTCATTTGGAAAAGAATTCAGAATATTGAAAGATCACTAAGAGGTTTTGTTAGCTTTATACAGATTGCATAGTTCACAGTAAAGTAAAAGCACGAGTGTCTAATGTTTGCACTTGCGCTGCATGGGTTTCAGCAACTTGGAAAGATTCTACTTTATATTCAACTTGCATGAATGCAGTTGACTGAATAAGATGTCAAGCAGTAGAAAGGCTTCTAATATGTTCCTTACACTTAGGCGTACAGGAGAGCATTCAAACCATTTTGCAATTTACTATAGTTGCAAATAAGTCATGGAGCCAGACAATGTTTCTGGTATATCACTGGATGTTGTTCTTTTTTTAATCAAGATGGGTATTCTGAGTAGGTCAGAAAATTCTGAGGGGTATTTGGTATGCAAAACAACACCCAGTGCAATTGATTTTGAAGTTGCAGTGCTGCAAATTTAGAAACAAAGTAGTTATTTTCTATAAGGTGAGTTTCCCTTATTTGCTTTAATGCCTGGCTTTTTAAATCTTTTTGCTTGTGTTTCTTCTTCAGTCCTGTGATGTCTACCTTTTTAATATCTCTGAATCTTGTGTTTTGTACCTGTTTAACTATCAAAAATTTTGCAAGGCACACAGGAAGGATTTCATCAACGGAGCATTGTTACTCACCTGATTAGTTTGCTGTGCACACTTTGGCCTGATAGCCTTGAATGAAATCCCTTCCCTATTCAGTGCTGACAAACATTACTATTTCTTCTCGCTGTGTGGATTTTTGCTTCATATTTCCTCCTTCAGACTACTGATGCATATTTAATAGGAACAAGATTAGTCTTAATACCAAAGCCTGTGGTGATGTACATCACATCAAAGTTGTGAAATAGTCAATGGATGAATATGATTTTGTTCCTAATTAAAACAATTAGTTTTACATGCTGCTTTTCAATGAAAATTTAATGTGTGAGCTCTTGTATCAATTTAATTTCATTATGTCAACTTATTTACTATGCTTGAGTAGAAGTTGAGTCAGTATTTCCATTATAAGATCCTATTTTACAACTGTAAAATTAGTATTGTACTCTTTAGGGGGTTATAATCTGGCTGTAAAAATGCATTTAGGGCAGAAACTTGGCATGTAAGGTTTCAACAGCATATATCTGGGGGGAAAAAAGAAAATGTAATTTTGGAATACAATATATTTGTAGATGGATTAGAGTTATGAGGGCAGAGAAAAATGTAACTTAAACACATACTTCGATTTGCAACCCAATTTCCAAAATGCTTTTTAAAAAAAATCTCCTAAGCAAACAGCACAGAAAGTACTTCTCTTGTGTTACTGATGCTTCATATAACCCAATTCAGAAGGGATGGGTGGGGTGGTGGTGGGAGAGACAAATAATTCTTAGTTGTATATGAAATTTTTCTTCAGTTATACTTCAGTCAGCTCAAAAGCACCTATTTCTTTTCACATTTCTAGTTAATGTATATATTTCAACATGATGTTAAGCTTGTAGCACAGAATAGTTGATATAACTTCACTGACACGGATTTGTAAATCTTTTCAAAAACAGAAGCATAACCCACTATCTTCTTTCATAATCTTTTATGTAAGACGGTACTAGAAAACATCACTTTTCCCATAATTATATTTCCTTTTTTACACCACATTTGTTGAACAGGAAATTGTAACTAGAATTCAGGATTTTATTACAGGACGCATGATACAGAGAATTTGCTGTCCTCTTTCTGCTTAGCTGAATACAGTTATTTAAGGGATAGGGGACAGTGGTGACAAGTTCTTGCCTGGTGCATCAGGCCTGTCTCCTCTCTGACTACCTCACCTTCCAAGGTGCCCTTGCATAATAGATATGAGGCTCTGCAAGGGGAACCAAACAATAACAAGGATCATGGTTCGTCTAGCTTGGAGGTATTGCTGAGGTTAAGTCAGCCTATGCGCTGTGTCAAACCCACTTCCATGAAGGAAAAAAAGATGGGTCATTGTCATAGGAGACTGTCTCTTCTGAAGGGACCAGAGGGCCCAATTTGCTGACCTGACCCAGTTCTTAGGGAAGTCTGCTGCCTCTCTGGGGCCTGGGTTGAAGATGTGATGAGGAAACTTCCTACCCTGGTACAACCCTCAGATTATTGATTTTTCAGGTAGGCAGTGATGAAGTTGCAATAAGAAGTCCAAGGGCAATCAAGAGAGACTTCAGGGCCTTGGGATGACTGGTTAAGGGATCAGGAGTAATAGTAGTGTTTTCTCTCTTTCCAGTTGCAGGGAGTGATGAGGGAAGACATGCTGGAAGAGCCAGCAGATCAATACCTGGCTCCAAGCCTGGTGTCACTGGCAGAATTTTGGGGATTTTGATCATGGGTTAGTTTACATGACCAACTGGAACAGTCAGGCACTGGAACAGCTGCCCAGAGAAGTGATTGAGTCACCATCCCTGGAGGTATTCAAAAGCAGTGTAGATGTGGCGCTTGGGGAAATGGTTTAGTGGTGGACTTGGCAGAGTGAGGTTAACGGTTGGACCTGATGATCTTAAAAGTGTTTTCCAACCTAAATGATTCTATGATTTAAGTGTTTTTTTTTTAAACTGACCCTCTAATGTAGGTAAGGAGATAATATCCTAAAATATCTTAATATATATTCTTAAAATACTTTTGTAGGATACAATACAGTTTTGGAAATAAGCCACATTTTAAAAACTTGTATTAAAAATTAAATGCTAATACTTGAATGTTTTGAGTATCAGCAACTTGCAACAAACTTTTAACATCACCACCTCCAGCAGCTAGAGCAGTCACTTTGTTGTTTATTTGACAGACATGCAATGATGTTGCTTAGGAGGTGGATGGTTTGAGTATGGATTGCTTTGTAAATTTTTGAGGTACGGCTGAAGTTGGAACATACATTCACAAGATTTCCCTCTGGTGTCCCATCTTTTAGTAGGAACGGACAATTGTTAAAGTGGCTGACAGCCGCACTTTTCCTGAAAGCACTTGTCATGACTCTCTATTTCCCCAAACCCAGTGCCTTCATCCCTTCGCTCCCTTAGCAAATATATTGCCTCTGTAAAGTTGCCCTTCCTTTCTCTCCTCCCCTAGAGATGCTGCCCTTGTCATTTCTGCAGTAGCTGGGTGGTGGTGTGCAGGAACAACTGCAGGACAAGATATGAATGTATATTATTGCCTGGGACTAACATCCTCTGTGTCCTGGGCAGCTGAAGCCAATACTGTCAGAAGAAAACCTGAACAACCAGCAATTGAGTTGTGCCTCAACTGCTTGAGAGTTTTATGTGGTTTCACATGCTCTGATTTGGTTAGGCTTCTTCAAAGTCACAGATAAAAAATCACTCTAATTTCCAAATTCAGAAATAGCTTGTGGCATAGGTGTCAAGGTTTAACCCCAGCTGGTAGCCAAGCACCACGCAGCTGTTTGCTTACCTCTCCCTCCCCAGTAGGATGGGGAAGAGAATAGAAAAAAAACTTGTGGGTTCAGATAAAGACAGTTTACTAAGACAACCAGGGAAGAGAGTAATAATAGTAATAAGAATAATATATTTTAAAATGATGGACAAATGCAATTTCTCACTACCTGGGGGGGGGAACCCTGATGCCCAGTCTGTTTCCCAGCAGCAATCCCAGCTCCCACCTAGCTTCCCCAGTTATATATGGAGCATGACGTTGTATGGTAGGGAATATCCCTTTGGCCAGTCTGGCTCAGCTGTCCTGGCTGTGCTCTCCCAGCTCCTGGTGCACCTGGCAGGGTGTGGGAAGCTGAAAAGTCCTTGACTTAGTGTAGATATTACAACTATCTAGCAACAACTAAAAGCATTGGTGTGTTATCAACATTATTCTTATACTAAATCCAAAACACAGCATTGTATCAGCTACTAGAGAGAAAATTAAATTTATCGCAGCCGAAACAAGGACAATAGGTGAATTTAAATTGCTTTCAGATGCCAAATGTGTCCTCCTGCTTCAAACAAATCCATTCTTTCCTTGAGCTCATGCAAATAATGACTTATTAAGCCTTGTTATGCTACATCACCCTGGTGGTAATCTTTACTTCAGTGTTTTGAAACCCAAACTCAACAGATGTTTCCTGCATGTGTGCATTAAATTATCTGTTCTTGCTCTTGAGGTACTATATGAATTAGTGATTTGTTAGACTATGTTTTCAGGATCTCTACTACATGGAAATTTTTCAGTTTTTCTTGCTATTTATACCAATATTATTCTCTAGAATACTTCATGTCTGCCCCAATTATAGTCCATGGTTACTATATATATACACACACACACACTCTTCCTATGCAACAGCCTTGTAATGCTCTCAGCAAACATCTCTTGCCCATAAAGAAAATCAGTAATTCAGAACTGTTGGCAGCCTCCCACTAAGGAAAGTGTATGACGTGGGCAGGCAGCCCATATTCCAGTAACTTCATATGCTGTAAAGTTGCCTCAGCCATGAAGATTTAAATTAATGGTTTTACTTTACAAGATTTTAAACATGTATTTTATTGTAATTCAATTTCCTGTACCTTTTTCTATCTATTATAGGTGGGGAAGCAAACCCAGAGAGGAGAGTTACCTTCATTAATGTCACACACACTGTTATTGAGAGAGCTAGGAATGCAACTGTTTCTTTAAAATAAATTAAAAAAGGAAGAAAAAACAACCCAAACCTGCCACACTAATACTTCCTGTAATGCTCTGTGTATTTCTTTTCACAGGTGACTGTAACAACTATTGGCTATGGGGATAAAGTGCCTCAGACCTGGATAGGAAAGACCATTGCATCTTGTTTTTCAGTATTTGCAATTTCATTTTTTGCACTACCTGCGGTAGGTTATCTTGTGCTTTTGCTGGCAGTTTGACTGATTAGTCGTAAGAGGAAACTTTTATTATTGATTCTTTAACCTTTCATTTAACATGATGTTATGAAAGCTTTGTATTCAACTTTTATGTTGTAGTTAAAATATATATAGCTTGTAGAAGCAAAAAAAGCTTCTATAAGTAGCTAAAAAAAATAAACATGCAGTGTTTATTGTATGCAACACTAGATTTGGTACATATTTGATAAAGTGATGTTGAATTTAAAATACTTTTTCTGCCCATCTCAGAAATGTAAAGGAAATTATTTCTTATGCTAATTACTTCTGGACTCAGTGGCTTAGTGATGTTTTGGCTTTTTAAGGCATTCACTCATAGTTTACTCAACTGATTAGGTTCAGGGTGACCTGGAGAGTTCTCATACACATCATTTTTCTAGCAAAGCTGCAGAAAAGGTGTCACTGGCAGAGAGACAACAGTAAGCAGCCAGGGACACTGATGCAACTCTTTGCCAAATTAGCATCTGTCCATGGCCAAAGTCCAATTTTAAAAGTGACCTAGGGCTGAGCTTTTGAAAGTGTTATGGCACTTTGTTTGTACTGAAAACAGGTTCCCAAGTACTTTCTAACAAGAAGCAAGGCACTTGAGCGCCAAGGGTATATTCAAGATTAGCGAAACCTGGACTGTGGTTTGAAAACCCAAAATGTTCAGTGCTAAGGGTGGTTAAGAATATTTTTTTTTCTCATAAATTTAACAATAACATAATTTTTTTTCATAAATTTAACAATAACATAAATTTAACAATTTATTTTCATAAATTTAACAATAACATAAATTAAACAATAAATTTAACTGTGCTGTTAAAATGTTTCTTTTTCAGCAAGTTTTTCAGTTCAGTGACACCAACAGTTGCATTAGCAGATGTTAGTGTATTTGTGGTAGGGAAGCAGTGGGGATAAGTACAGGATGGATGAGAAGAATACTTTTATGCCAGTACCATCACAAAAATTCTTCACAATATGAAATAGTAACTATTAAAAGTCCAGTGGCTTTCTAAAATTGGTCACGTACTTGAAAGGTCCTCAACCTTTTGCAGAGGAGAGTAATTAAGTGTAGATTTTTAGACTTTTCAGCATCAGTTTGCCTTTAAAGGGTATTCTTCCCCCCCTCCTCGTTCTAACTCTTTGATCTTTACTAAATGAATATAATGGGAAAGGTCTTTCCTGTTCCTTTCAAAACACTTGATTAATACAGTTCTTCGAGGTTGAGCCAAGATCACTGACTGCTCTGACACCTCAACTACCATAGAAAGAAAATGAATTATGCTTTTGTTGAGTAGATGTAGTCATGTAAGCTGATTTGTAGAAGATCTTATTTTTATCTGTGTTACTACAACCTTCATTAAATATGTGTATAGCTATGCAAATGACTACATAAATGACTTGCTCTATACTTAATTTTGGACTTAATAGTTATACTACATTTGGAGGCTATTTTGGGTTGTACGCTATCCAGTGGCATTAGTCCATGTCCCTTGTCCTGAGAGTGGGTTAGGTGGCCTTGTGTTGAACTCACTGAAGTCCTGACCATTTTGTAGTATTCCTTTTCCTCTTCTTTGTCCTCCCCTCCTACCGTGAGTTAACATACGGCAACAGAAATTACCATACTACAGTTAAAAGTTCTTTCCTGTGACCTGAATCATACCATTGCAAAACTTTATTTCTCATAAAAATGGAGTTATGCACATCAGGTTATTATTTCTCCCTATTCTGTTGCTCCCCTACACAAGCATTTATGAGGCTTTTAGAGGGTATGAAATATAATTTCTGCTCACTGTTTAGCATTTGAGTCTAGCTAACTTAAATAGGCTTTGAATCAAGGCATGACAGCATTCATAGTTGGTTGCAACAAGTAATACTAACTGAGTCTAACAACTTAACAGTATTAAGTCATTTCCTCTAAATAATTAGTTAGGTTTTATGATGCTGAATAGAAGTTTATTAATATAACATAAATTGGCAAGCTTATGTGTGGTTTTTTTTCCCCCCCTTAAAAAAAAAAAAAAAAAAATTAGATCTTGGTTTTGTTTCTTCCCACAGGGGATTCTTGGTTCAGGCTTTGCCCTAAAGGTACAACAGAAACAAAGGCAGAAGCATTTCAACCGTCAAATTCCAGCTGCTGCCTCTCTCATACAGGTACTAAGTTCCTGCATTTTGCATACTATCATTTCTTTCCGTTTACAGTTTTTTTCAAAGCTGTTGGCAATATTTCCATGCCGGATTCCCATTAAAAAGTGTATAGGAGTTACAGATGCAAGTCTTCTAAATGGTTTTGGAAATCCCACCTTTAATGTAAACTAATGAGCAGAAAAGCTCATTCCTAAATCAGTGCAAACTGTTTAATTCTGTTTGTTAAAATCAAAACTGAAGGCTATTTTGTAGTTATTGAGCAATTTACCTGAGGAAAATGTTATTAAATACTGTGCTTGTAGTAATAAAAAACAGAGAAGAGTCTTCATGTAAATTTACAATGTAAAATTTAAAAAATCTTTTGTTGCTTGTAAAGACAAATGTCAGATATGCTTCATTTTCCTTGGGGCAAATAAATTCTTAAAAATCTCAAATTTATAAGAATTAAGTCAGAATATTAAATAGGAAAACCTTGTCTGAATTTTTCAGCTCCAGGATAGGTAGCTGGGAACCACTGGAATTCTGCAAAATCAGGCTTTTTTTGTTTAGGATAACATACAGGCAGAAAAATTCCATTCCCCTCTGTTAAAAATACAGTTGCAGTTCAGTGTCAGTAAGGTAAATGAGATTTTATCTTTTACTTTGGTGAAGCCAGCATTTCACCCTGGAGAAGAATTAATATTGTTTCATTCTAGGTTTTTCCAGCTTTTCCTGCCTTACTCAGTGTCTGCATGTAGCTTTAGATGCAGAGGAATCAAATTTAAAAGAAATCTAGATGTACACTTAAACCATATCACTTTTGTGTTCTCATATGACTTATTTCTCTAGCTTCATGAGTGAACGTGGATTTCCAGGTCAGGCTCTTTATGGAAACAGTAGCTAACTGTAAAGTTTATGCTTGAAACTAAACAGTCCCAGAGTTAATGTGAAAAAGGTTTAAATTTAGGGCCCTGGTTATAGCCGGAGATTAGCCAAAAATCTTCAGACTCAGTGTGTTTCATTTGGACTGCATGGTCAAAAAAAGGTATGGTTTTACAAAGAATGGATTTTTAGTGTTCCTACTGATTCTTTTGGGAAATCAATCCCAAATTACTGGGAAGCCTGAGATTGCATGTCCCGATTGTTGTACTTGGCTCCATCTGAAATGTTAAGGAGGAGTGGAGGATGGACAATGAATTGCTGACTACCTGTTCTTAGTAGAGATAATTATGATTTACTAATAGTCTCAGACTTGTAAAGGCCCAATTTAATAAGTGCTCTACAAGTAACTTACAAAAATATTATTCTTAAACAAGAAGTTTATGAAATAAGTACAAGACAAGACAGCAGCTGAAACGAGTGATGCTTTTTTCCTGTACTCCTTGTTTTCTTCTAGAGGCCAGTTGTTTCTTTCAGTATGCTATTAACCATGGTGAGAATGAATTATATGGTGATTGATCCTTTGATTTCCAACTGCTGTCTGTTTTCCTCTGTCATTCTGCCCTGCTTCGTTTCTTTCATCTAATGTTTTCTGGCCTTTCCCACTTTAGATTTTGTGTATGTATATGGGTGTCCTTTTTTTCATGTAGTACGTGAGGATCTAGCTTTTCAATTTGGAGACTAAGTATTAATCAACTCTGATATATTTACACATTTAAGAGAGAATGTAGTAGTGTTTTGTCTCTGGTTGGTCTTGTTTCCTAGCCCTGCTTTTCTTCCTGTTTGTCTTAGTACTTTAATCATTGGTGGTTGGCAGGAAGGGAGGATTGGGTTTAGGTTTTGGCTCCTGGTTAACCATTGGTGCTGCTCCCTCATGCTGTCAGTCTTATTTCTTCATATGAATATGGTCCTACTGACCACATCACCATTGCTTTTTTATTTTTCTGACAGTGCTCTTGTGAGGCAGGGAAGAACAATTTTTGTTAGGACCCTGAAACACAGGATGCACTAGGCAAAATGCTCAGAGAGGGAAACTGAGGCAGAGCAAGAAATTCAACCCCAATCTTTTGAGTCCAGTCTAGAACTCTCCTTACTATTTGTTTGTTGCTAATGTGCACAAAAGTTGCACTTGAAAAGACTGATCTTCCTTTCTGGTTTGCCCAGTTCGAACTATGTAGTTTCTGTTTACTTAATAAGGATTCTAAACATGCTGAGTTTGTTTCCAGTGGGAAAATTCAAGAATGCTATTAAATAAAGAATGGCTAACATGCTAATTTGAAGTTACTTTGTAGTACAGATAGCTACAAATCCGATTGCATTAATTGTTCTGTGGCTTAAAAACGTTTGTTCTAGACTGCATGGAGATGCTATGCAGCAGAAAACCCAGACTCTTCTACGTGGAAAATATATATTCGAAAACCTGCCAGAAATTATCATTTGCTGTCACCCAGTCCAAAACCGAAGAAATCTGTGATGGTACCAGTATTTAACACTTCCTATTATAGTAATTTAAAATTTTTAAATTAGATAGTATTTGTTTACTCTCTAGATGCTATTGGTTGTGTTTGTTTTACAGATTATTACTTTGCTTCAAAGTGTCCTTTTCACTTCAGTTTAGAGATTTTTAGTATGCAGACATTTTAAATTATAACTTAATTTGCTTCAGTTTCCAGTCTTGACTTTTTTAGTGGATCTATGGGTACAGAAAAGAGTAATAATGACCTAACTCAGGCATATCAATCAGTAACTTACTGTTGTTCTTTGGAAAACTATAAGCAAAGGAAAAAAAGAAAATTATTATTTCCAAAACAGAAACTTTTAATTGTTTTGAGTTTTGTTTGTTTGGGGGGTTTTTGTTGTTGTTGTTTTTTGTTTTTTAAACAGCAACAAAACTGCTGCTTCTCTCAGATACTGATTTTTGTGGCTTTCTAAACTATGGTGAAGACATCCTGTGCCTACATACAGTAGTGTTTTCATATCAACTGATTCCATAAGTTAAGAATTTTGTGTTTAAAAACCAGCAACAAAACCCCTTTGCCAGAATCTTTAGATTATGTAATATTTCATCCTCTCTATTGTAAGAGTATTGCACCATACTCTCAAGTTGGACGGAGAGGCTGTTATGCAAAAATCTTCCCTAGTATCCCAGGTTCGTCTGAGTTCTGGAGCAATATATCTGTTTGCTTTTTGCTGAAGGTATGATTTATTGTATCCATATAGTAGTAAAGATACTCTAGAATAGTTTGGTTTATTTAAACTGTTGCAGAGCTAGCAGACTTTTTTACTGCAGGCAAGGGATTTGCTAATGACAATGTGCAGAATTCTAGTGATTAGCCAGTTTTGGTGGGATGGGGGGCAATCTTACTGAGAAACACAGAGTGTAACATGATGAAAATGTAATTGGTCAGGCACTCTTTTGACTGGTTGCAGCTCATTGGGGACTGCATTATTATTGAAGACATTACTGAAGAGACAGCTAAAGGTACTCAAACCAAGTCAATTTTATGTATGTGTATTTTTAGGTTAAAAAGAAGAAATTTAAGTTAGACAAGGACAATGGACCTTCTTCTCCTGATAGGATGTTAACTGTTCCACACATCACTTATGAGCATGTGACGGAGGACAGGAAACCTGATTTCAGTTTTGAACCATATGAAAATTCTGGTAAGAAATTCCATTATAAAATGCCAGTAACTATAATGACTTCTGTTAGTGATTTACACACAGGTCCTCTTTAATATCTGTAGGAGAGAGGATGAGGACAGGATAAGCTTTTGTCATTCTAAAGTGAGAATACTTTGCTTTTTGACTTTGGTTTCTGGCTTGTCTGGATGAGATTCAACCATTCCTTTAATGAGCATGCTCCACTGCAGACAAACTAAGATTATTTGTCATTTCTACCTGCCAGAAGAGCTACTGTCTCTGAGGCCAGTGCATACATTCCCCAATACTGCAACTTATTAAAACCACAGGGATTAGCTGTCAGCTTTTCCATGTGAAATTTACCCAGGATGTGTTACTATTGTGCTTGTACGTCAACCAAAAAGGATTGACACGTCTTGGCTGCACTGAACATAGTCTGCTACGTGAAACCATCATGTGCTCCTGCCATCTGCTCAGTGGAGTAGGCTGTGAATCAAATTTTGAAAGCAGAAGTACTTAAGATAAATGTGGATCCATCTGTATTAACTGTCACTGTACAAAATGGTACAGTATGAGGAAAAAGAAGAAAGGACTTTGATAGTCACCTTATAATTAACAGCTTAGTTATAGTTGCATTAGCTGTAATGAACTTCCAAAATAACTCTGAATTTACAATGTGGCTTTTTTTACAAATGTACTCTTGTTAGAAGTTTTTACTATGCATTGCTCAAATTTTGGCAGCGAGAATGAGGTTTGAGTTTTAGGGTTTGTTTTATTGATTACAGATACCTTAAGTACTTATGTTTTTTCTCCTCAAGAATTTGGCTGACCTGATTAAATTTAGTGACCTTTAAAATCAGATAGCAATGTGGGCTGGCACCAGGCATATTTTAATTCAAGCAGAAAGTCTCACCTTCCATGCACTTTTTTGGTACGATTCTGTCTTGTCTTGTTCTGTAACATCCATGCTTTTCCACTCCTCCTTGGCCTCTGTTAAGGAATGATTGTGAATTGCATCTGGTGGTAGAAATTACACAGCTGTTAAAAGGTGGACAAGTACTAAGTTTAGTCTGTGTCTCAGGCTTTGAGCACAGATACCTTTCTTCAAAACAGTCCAATGAATGAACTGTACAAATACTTAGATTTGTAAAGTCCCACCTTTTATCACTCCCTAAGTTTCTAAGTTGATTAAAGGACAATATGATTTGCAGGCAGCCTACTACTGCCACTTCAAAAATCATCTCTATAACTTTTAATAAAAGGATTTTCTCTAATTTCTTCTGACACTTATCTTTTTTCTTTTTTATCTGTGTTCTGCTCTCTCTAAACTGTTACAAGTATACAGGACAAACAGGAATGTTAAAATTGCTTGGTAAGTTCAGGAAAATAATTCTATCTATGGCATGCCAGCTTATGATAATGTAATGTTTGCAGTGCTTTTCATGTGTGTCTAGTGCCATATAGTTTCTAAGAAATCTTTTGCAGCCAAGGAGATCTAGACAGACAAAAATGTGCATTTTCACACTTATAATCACAATTGCACCCACAGTTTCATTACGAAAAGTAAGCACTTGTTTATATAAATAGATGATCTCGGGTTTTTTATAATTGAGAAAAAATTGCTCATGTATATATAACCAATAGAAAAATATAATCTGCATAAAAATAAATTAATAATTCATCCAGTAGTTAAGTTATCTGAGCGTATAGCTGAGAATTCATTTCTAAACAAATGGGTTGAAATAGAAGAAAAATTTCCAAATTTGACCTCCAATGTTGTGCATTCTGAGGTACATGCATCTGTTCCTGTAAAAATGCTCTGTAGATATTTGTGAACAGATGGGGACCCATAAATTAAATAATTTATTTTACTGTTTGTCTGGATTCTGTGATCACTTAAGCAGCCATGTAGTCCTGTGATGTTTCTAATGTGCTTGCTTAGGTACTTTCTTAACAACTGAGTGTTCCCCAAAGACTCCAGGATTAGAGCTAGGTCTGGGCACAAAACCTCTGTGATTTAGTGAGAGAGCTGTGAGCCACCTCTAAGTTGTCTGCTCCACAGCCACTAAAGACAATAGAGGCTTCTTTTCAGTAATTGAGCGCATGGATGCTCCAACTTAGATTAAATTGTCAGAAAATACAAGGTTCAGGTTCTCCTCTGAATCCATGTGGAACACAGGTGCAATTAAGGTGCTAAAATAGTAGAAAACAAACTGAATCTCCTTGACTCCCTCTGACCAATCCTTGATTTACCCATTTTCCGGTTTCCACTTTTCTCCTGTAAAAGAGTGGTTAGCGTGGTGGAACAATCTCAGGAGAGCAGCAAGAGCCATGAAGGCAATTTTTTTACATGAACAAGAAATTTCTTCATCCTGGGGAAATATTAGAGGAGTTTTGCCAGCCACCATAGGTTCAGTTTCTATTTCTTAGCCAGGCAGTGTCACCTCAGTGGACCTGAGAGGTTACCTAGCACTGCTCTCACAGTGACTCGAAGAAATAAAGAGGAAAGAGAAGTGTATTTGTACTTACTGTGAATAAGATTACCTACACAGAAAACTGAAGCTGTCAAGTCCAAAGCTCAGAAACAAGAAATTAGGAAGTTCAAGAATAAAGGATGCTCATTCAGCTTTAATGTGGTCCTCAGAAAGCCTGTAGTCACATATCCATATGTTGCTTTCTCATGTTCTGTCTTTGGGCTGCCCACTTCTATTCAAGTCTTTATGCTCCTGGATCCCCTTCTGGCTTCCCTGCCAGTATCCTTGTGCAACCAGAGATTTCCACCTCCTTGTCTCCTCTCACGGACCCAAGAGCCAAGGCTGGAGCGTACCTAGCAGTGACAGAACACTTGCAAAACTTCCCCCCCCGCCCCTCCAGATTTTTTAACTCCAGTACATTTATATTTTTAGAGTTTTCCTCTTTGCATAAAAGTAAGGCAACACTTCTGAAAAATATCGCTCTTTCCTAGGGTGCGAGTCCACAGGCATTTCTTAATAATGAAATAGTTATTAAAAGGATAACATTATTCAAAAGAATGAAACATAGCATAAACGTTATGTTTTGCTGAGTCTCTTTCTCATCATTGACTCCTCTTTCTTGCCTGAAACTTTTCCCCAAGAAATTGACCTTGAGGCAGGCACTTGGCTTAAATGGTTGAAGTGGGCAGCTTCAAATGCTTTTAATGGGATGTGTCAGGCATCTTCAAACATAGGTGGCAGTACTAGTCTGTCCACCTGACAGCACTGAAATTTGACCAGGAGCTAGCTACACTGGGAAGGGTATGAGCCAGAATAAGAAGGATCTGACCCATATTAGGTTGTACGCTTTCCAAAGGGAAACACTCGAGGAAACCCTAAAGTCAGGAAGGAAGGGGCAAACATACAGATTACTTTCCTCAAAATGGGACTGGCATGTAGGGAGCAATACCTTGCAGCAGGTGACAGTGTCTTGAAGAATGGTTTCGAAGAGACATGATGCCTCCCCTGGTGGTGGTTTAATGTTCTGCTAACATGTAATACATGCTAGAAGAGTTTCATACAAACTCTTTTCCACAGTATTTTTTATTTTGTTTTTAAAGATGTCAGGTACACTATTCTGTATTTTAGGTATGTCTGCATCTCCTCAGCTGCCTGTCTGGAGCTTTTTTCTTTTTTTTTTTTTTTTTTTTTTTTTTCCTCCCATCTCCTATCTCTTTGTTTTATGTGCATCTTTACTCTGACTCAGATTGTCAGCGCTCCTGGCCATCCTTTTCCACAGACCAGCAGTCTTCCAGCGCTCCTTCCTCTCCAGGTAAAGCTCATAATAATTCATTGCTCCATCATCTTTGTTAATTACTAAGTCTTTCTAATGCTCTGTCTGGAGTTGCCTGAAGTGGCACAGAAAATTATAGTGCTGGTTTTTAAAGAAAGCATAAGCATGTCAGTAGAATTTTGAGTTGGGAAAGTTTTTCAGGTTGTAAATTGTAAATGTTTAAATAATAAAAAAAATATTTCTGTAGAACAGAGGTATTTTATAAATGCATTAATTAAAACTCAGATTTTCCATGAAAAATGCTTTGAAGTGTTTTAAATTTTATCTGTGCTTGCAAAAGAGAAAGTGTAAAATATTCTCTGTCTTGCTAGCCAAATACCCCACTACCAGAAAAGCAACTGCATACATGTCATATTATATACAAAATTGTTGTGTTGATAATATAGAAATATAGAAAACCCATCAGTAATTTCTTGTTACTGTGATTCTAATCCTAAGTTGAAAGTTCATAGAATCATAGAATTGTTTGCGTTGAAAGGACCTTTAAAAGTCATCTAGTCATGCAATGAGCAGGGATATCTTCAACTAGCTCAGGTTGCTCAAAGCCCCATCCAACCTGACCTTGAATGTTTCCAGAAAGTTCAGAATTGCTGTTTTAAAGCAGGGGTTCTCGTATTGTGGGGAGTATATTTTCTGCCATTTCAAAGTAGTACTTGGCTCGGCTTTATCAGTTGGATAGTCATGCCTATTACCATAGTTGCTGCTGCTACCCATCAAAAATAGAGAAAATAAAATTTGGGAACCCCTGAATTATAGTAAATATCCCTCACTACATCTGTTTCCTGTTTCTTTTCATTCATTATTATCCATTGAAAATTAGTTTCCAAAGCTTCCTTTTTTTTCCTTTATCCTACTGATCTAGAAATTTAGTGTCTTTTTTTAACATACTTTTTTAAAAACACTGCTTTGTGGGAAAGACCCCTCCAAAGTCAAATGGCTATGAATTTATTTTTATAAATAAAAAAATATGCTGTGGCAGCATATGCTCCCTAGTGCTCTGCTTGAGCCTCTGTCGTGGTTTAACCCCAGCCCAGCAACTAAGCACCATGCAGCCGCTTGCTCACTCCTGCCCCCACCCCTCCCCAAGGGGATGGGGGAGATAATCAAAAGAGTAAAAGTGAGAAAACTCATGGGCTGAGATAAAGACAGTTTAATAGTTAAAGCAAAAGCCGTGTGCACGAGCAAGGCAAAACAAGGAATTCATTCACCACTTCGCATGGGCAGGCAGATGTTCAGCCATCTCCAGGAAAGCAGGGCTCCATCACACACAACAGTTATTGGGGAAGACAAACACCATCGCTCGGAACATCCCCCTGTTCCTCCTCCTTCCCCCAGCTTTATATGCTGAGCATGACGTCATATGCTATGGAATATCCCTTTGGTCAGGTGGGGTCAGCTGTCCTGGCTGTGTCCCCTCCCAACTCCTTGTGCACCCCCAGCCCACTCGCTGGTGGGGTGAGGAGCAGCAAAGGCCTTGGCTCTGTGTCAGCACGGCTCAGCAGTAACGAAAACATCCCTGTGTTACCAACGCTGTTTCCAGCACAAATCCAAAACACAGCCCCAGAATAGCTACTATGAAGAAAAGTAACTATTCCAGCCAAAACGAACGCAGCCTTGTTTCAAGGCATTTTGTGGCAGGGAAACTGTAATTAATACCATGTTCTTTCCTTGGTCCCTTCCCTTCTCTCTGCAGGCAAATTGCATTGGTGGTATTCGGAGTGATTCCTCCTTTATGTTGGAAGCAGCAACATATATTTAAGAATGAGAACATAAACAGCAGAGGGCTGTACCAGTCACCGGAACTGACCAATCTTAGTAATGAACTTAGAAAATTTTAAAATAAAAAGAGAGAGGGAGATAGCATGTTTGGCTCATATTAAGCAGCTCTTCATCTCTGTATTCTCAGGTAGTAGCACTTTCAAATAAACTGAGATACAGTCTTGACTACTTGTTCCTTTTTCATTGTGCCACTCCTCCTCTCCCCTCCCATGAAACTGAAAAGCAAAAACTGTGAATGATCCAAGAATAGCTGTTTCTGCAAATCCACTTGTGTACTTTGTGTATTGTATCTCTCATAAGCACAGTTTAGTGAGTGTTCAGCAAACATTTCATGTGGTTTTAGGTTCAGCGGTTTTACCACTTGTCATCAGGAAAACTAAAAAGGCTATTTCCTAGAAACCAGGAAAGCTTCATTTATATCTTGCAGAAATGAAAACATTGAAAACTAATTTAGTGAAAGCCAAAAGGAGTCTGTTTTAAAGACATTTTGCTACATATCTGAATCTGGAATTATTTTGCTTGTTTCCCAGGCACTATCTTGGATGATGGCTACAGCGAAGTGATTAAATACCATGACATTAAAACAAAATATAGGAAGCTAACATTTGCTAAAACTTACTATAGGATTTTCATTTTTAAGTGTTGCAAGTGTCTCATGTTTTTAATTTTTCTTTAAAATATAACTTCATTTCCTGGCAGTAGTCTTTAATTTTATTTTTTTTTCAATTATTATTATTTTTTTAACTGTGATATTAGAGGTCTTCCTCTCCTATTAGAATTTCTGGAGAGCAGACTTTCCCATTGTAATTTTGAATGGCCATGTGCCTAGTGATATAATAACGCTTTCTCTTCTTTTTTGTAAAAGTTCAAATCCATTTCTGCCATATGAAGACACTTACTTACTTGAGTAAAATGATTGCACTTTGACCAAAAAAAAAAATTGTTTCCTGATATCCCCACTTGTATTCTCATTAAATTCAGCTGCATTTAAGTTAGCTATTTCTGCTGCATTCCTTTAGCTTTCCTGTTGCATTTTGGCAGGACATTATTTACTGTTCTATCATAAAGAATTTTATTTAATACAATAGAGACTTCATAAATTACAACACTATAATTATTTCATTGAATGATCCAGCCAATTGCACAGATAAAGATTTCGATGGAAGTGTCACAATCTACCTATGATTTCAACAGAATTATACTTGTTGCTTTTATTATCTATAAAATTAATTTACAATCATGTATAAATATGATAGTGATTTTATTTATATGCAAATTGTGGCTTTTCCAACAAGTGTTAGGATCATGCTGGAAAAAGCACTTAGGGCTCTTAATGTTAGAGTCTGGCAGAATTTAGGAGCCTGAGTTTAAGAATGAAATCTACAATAGTCTGCTTAATTTCTTGGATTGAACTTGGAAGTGTTGGTTAACAAGTAAATTTGCCACTAAATCTTGCAATATCTGAAGTTCTGTGAAATGGCCTTCCCACGAAGGACCTCATCTTGGATGAATGGAACATCTTGTCACCTGTCTCATGTCTGGGCTCATCGATGAGACATCCTTGTACCTAAGTGTGAGAGGGATTGGGAACCAATAGACTGGCTCAGACAGTGCAGGACAGGAGCTGACTCACCTTGAAAACGCCTAGACTCCTTTGTTGATCTAGGCCTGGTTTCTGGATCTTAGTCACACTAACTGCACCCTGGAAACTGGTATTATAAACTAAAACATGAAGCAGAGATGATATGAAAAGGACCTGACCTTGTCATCGAACTGCACTCGTGCACTGTTGCTGTAGAGCGGTGGTCCGTGGTATGGCTGAGTATTGTACAGTAAGATTTATAATGCATGAAGCTGCCTGTGATATAGATACGCTACATTCTAGTGTATGAGGAATATGAACCAAAGGGAAAAAAAAAAAAAAAAAAGAAGCTTTAAGTCTTCAGCAGAAGTTGAAATTCTTTGGGTAGAAGAAGAGTTGAAATATTACTTTTCATGAACTCTGTGGTATATGCAATTTTTTTTGTAGTAAGCTCTGTTTTCAATATTCTGTTAAAATGTACAGAATTTCAGAGATCCAAACGAGTGGTGGACTTTTCTCAAAAAAGCTGAATGCTATTGCCTTAACTGTTCTCTGCATGTTTCCTCACAGTGAAAAAAAGCCCGACATTTTTAGATGTGAACACAGGACCCTTCATCAGGACCAACAGCTTTGCCGATGAGCTTGACCTGGAGGGTGAGACACTGTTGACCCCAATAACTCACATCTCACAGTAAGTCAAGGCTATTGAGTTGTGCATTAGTTGACTTAGACAAGAGAAGCCAATTCAGGTGGGAGGAACTGAAATATGGAGCTGATAGGGCTATCTCAGATATTTGCATCAAACTCTTTTTACCTTGCAGTTGGTGTATACTCTTCTGAGTGCCAGTAAATCTTCATGTTGACCTAAAGAAAAGTTCACTTGGCAGTAACACAAGGCTTTAGGTTTTTGCTGATGTCTGTGGGCAGCTGGTGGTTGATAGCCTCAAGATTTTCACATGGAGACAATGCGTGGGAGTACTTGCCTGTTGAGATTATATTACTCTCTCCACCATTTGCAAGTGGAATAGCTGTAAAGTGCAAATTTTGAAATACTACTTACATGAAATACCAGCCTTTCCATTTCAGCAGCACCTTCTGTAACAGTCAGATGATGAACTGCATTGGAATAAAAGATCTGTTTTCATCTTTATTACTGCTTTGTGGTATATAAAAATGACCTGAAATAGGCCTGTATATTTTTTTTATTTTGTTGGTTTTTTTCCTTTTAGAAGATTTTCCACGTGTTTTATGCTAAAATGTTATCTCCAGGTTCTCAGATTATTCTAAAAAATTGAGAATTGCAAAAGCTTTTTATTCAAATGCCTTTAAAAAAAAAATCTTCTGTCATTGTTTAATTCAAACTCCTGACAGATGCTTGTTATTTACCATAGTAGGTGTGTTACAGTGTGTTCTCCAGCAGAGGAACGAGACATTTTTTCCCTCTGCTGTTCCTAGAAATCTGAGGATTTCTACAGTGAAACCAGAGATGAAAATTCTTGGCATACTTATATTTCTGAGGTACAAAACATGCAGAAATGCCTGCTGCCAATTTTCAGAACTTCTTCCTATGCAATATAAATAGCAGAGAAACATGAATATACTTTTTATAGTCATTTTAGAAGGTCATTTTTTTAAAAAAGTAGGTTTGGGAGGAGTCCTCCCTGCCCCCAAACAAAATGTCTTGCATTTTTAGCCAACTCACCTAAATGTACATATATTTGTAGGCAGAGGATTTAGGAGACTTGTATTCTGGAGAATTTCTTAGTGGCACGAGCAGGAGGAGGAAGTCATAATTTTCTCAAGTCTTAGACAAGAACAACGGAGCAGCAAAACCAGATCTAGAAGTTTCCTTTGTGTAGCTTCTTTTAAACTTTAATTTACCACAACATTACAGGCTTTCTTTAAGAGAAATAAGCTTTGGTGCTAGGAGTTTCCATTATCTTTTTTGGATTCTGGAATGATTTAGTTATTTCTCATTATTACCTTCATTGAGGTATTTCAAATAATAAGGTGTGCGCTCCATCACTTTTAAGTCCAACTTGTGTAACATCTGAGGTTGGTTTTTTTTTTTTTTCTATGAACTCCTTGTAGGAGACTTCAGGATATAGATATTGTGTATCAGCTGAAGAACGTTACCAATTTAACACTCTAGGCTATTAGTAACTTATATATTTCTCTTTTACTTCCCTAATTTTTGATTGTAACCTTTGTTGAAATCTCCCTAGATTGCTCTAGGTCATGGGTGATGGGATGGTACAAAACATGTCCCCATATATCGCCAGAATTGGATCTATTCTAGAGTGGAAGAAAATGGAAGGCTTTGTTTCTTTTAAGACTTTGGTTTTAGATTCAAAACTGAATAAATTGGATTAAGGGCAAACCTGGATAAAATATTAATTGAAATGTGTCCTTTTGAAGCATGGGTGCCAAAATGTTGTAGAGTCTGAGAACTTAGAAGTGCATTTATTTTGTATGCAGTTTATTAAAAGGTCTGAAACAATGCCAGATCAGTCTATAGATATAAGAGTTTGGCAAAAAGTTGGTGAAAACCCTGTGTTTTGTAATGTCAGTTGAAGTATTGCAATTTAGGTAACAGATATTCCCAAATATTTTGAAATGAAAAATATTTTAATGTTTGTTTTACTGTTGGGTTGTGTATTCTGCTTGCATTTGAGGCAGTCGAAAAGCAAGCTGCTGAGCTGGGTTTCACTGGGTACCCACGTTACCCAGCTATATGCTGGAGACCAATCAATTTCCATGAATTATTTAGACAAATGCTTCTTTTTCATTCTTTGTTTCAAAGTCCTAGGGAACAAATATTTACAAGCTGGTTATACATATTAATAGGACTTGTGTGTTGGACGTGTGGGTGTAGAATTAAGGATCAAATTTAGAATTATGCAATAGATGTATCTCTGTGTGCAAAGCCACATACTAATTTTCTGTATAATAAAAGTGGTTAGTCATTTCAGATCCATGTCTGTGTGTGTGTTTAATTCAGGCTTGAAAGTTATGCTGTGCCTGAGAGAACCTAGGATGAATTATTTTGTTCTGATGTCCCCAGTTGTGAAGCATTTTATTTCCTTAAAGCCATCATACAGTATGATCTGTATAATATATAAATCTGTTTTGAAATAAATATTGTACTGGATGTAGTCCTGTTTCTGCGGAATTAGAAATATGACATCTTTCATGTGGAAAGATTGCTATACCAGTTAATCATTTGTCACTACCCCTTTAAGGAAACAAAAACAGTAATAGAAGCACTTTGAGACCTGATGTTCAAACAGGAAAGTGATTAAAATGTCATAGAAAAAACAGATTTGCAGCAGCTGTGTGCAGAAATATAGAATAAGATAGTGCATGGAAGAGTGACTGCGCTTTCCTTCTATGTGAGATGTCTTATAAGCTGAAGATGTAGATTCAAGCAAAGCAATCTCTGTAATTGGCTATTACAGATCTCACCTGTAAAATGAACGGTAACAGTTTGAAGAACGCAGTACCCAGTGTGGTGTTTGAGATAAGACTTGGCTCTTTAATGGTTTGTTTAATGATCATTGTGGTCTGTTCTGTTGTAAAAGTGAATTAGGAAACTAGACTGTAGCAATACCACACCTCTCCTTTGGACTTCTCCCTGTTTTCATTCTCTCTAATCAGTGCGTTCCCATATTGTCCCCTGTTTTGTGTTTCACTTCATTGGGTCTTTTGTTCTATTTGCATTTTAAAGCAGTGGAAAATCGATGCTACTTGTAGCTTAGCCTCAGCTACCAAGAGGTCCTTTCCATGTGTTGGTATAATTGATTTCGGCACCTTTTTTAACTTTTAATTTTAACATTAGCTGAGGTACCAAAAAGAAATTAACCCAGTTTCCAAGGATACAAGTGGGAGGGAGAGGGACAAGTGGGTGGAATTGACCTGAAAAAGGAGGAGAAGAAAATAATGAAGAACTCTCAATCTAATACATCTTTATATAAATATTTCTAACCTCTTTAAAGAAGTTTAAAAAGAGCTCTGAATTCTCCATGACTATTTCAGAACTGCTACTGACTCAAAAATAAGTTGATGTCTGATATTTCTATAGTTTTCCATTGTCAGGGTTCAGCAGCTCATTAGACAGTGGTTTGTTTAATCAGTTCTGCTGTAACAATGTTTGGTATTTCTTTCTGTTTCTTAATAAGAGTAATCTTTTAAGGAAATACTATCTCTAAATGTATGGTAAACTTGCTGCAGAAATTGAAACCTAAATCAAAGTCCGTCTCTGGATACAATATTTAAAGTCTTTTTATATAAAAAGTGGATTGATTTTTCACAAAGGTTAAAAAAACTGGTGAGACCTCTTGAACAACTCAAGCCTAATTCTAATCCCTTGAGTATCATGCCAAACATGCAAAACTCGCTGTCATAGCACTATGTAAACCAATATACTCTCTAACTATGCAAACTGCTGGCAAAATTCTTGATCTTTAAATTATGAGTACGGTATTACTTCATATACATTTTTCTCACTAAATTTTTTGTGTGTGTGTAAAGGATTGCTGTGGATCCAGCTGACTTCAGGGAATGTATTTCTTGCTGAAAGCAGCTGCTAACATTGTACATTTGTGATCTTGTTGTCTATATGATCAAAATAACAATAATTCTTGTGTCTTAATGATTTTTCCCCACCTGTTTTATGTATCGCTTATTGGGGTGATGAAAATACATTTCATTAGTTAAGGATTGGTTTTGTCAGTATATGTATAAAATAAATTTTCAATGGAGGCTTTCTTGCAGTGGCACACTGCTGTGATCTTAGATTTAATATAGTAGACACACTAAAATAAAGCATTACACTAAAAACAAAAAGCACTTTAAGTGCATTTCCATCCTCAAAAACTGTGTGGTGACATCAGCTTTATCTTTTGTACTATCTTCATCAGCGTCTCAGGTGTGGTAGAGCCTTTTAGGCATTGTATTACAAGTAAATGGCAGGCTCCAGTGGTGGAGGTGTTTTTAAAAATAAACCCTTCTTTGTTAAACAGCACGATAGATGGAATAATTAAGCAAACAAATTACGTGTTTTTTAATAATTTCCAGATTAAGAGGAAATGATAACAGATGGATCTTTCTGAATGATTGAAATGAATGCTTTTGGACACTTTGAAATGTAATTGAAATAATCGAAATAAGTGTGCTGGTAAACTCTTGAGTGCAGTGTCCATGGTGCTGCGGTTACCGCTGCCTTTTCTTGGAAATAATGTTTTCTTTCTTTTTACTGTATGATTTTTATTCAGTGTTCTATGTTTTAATTACTAGCATATAATCTGTTGGTATGAGATACAACACCGTTGCCTAGAACAAACAGTGCTCAATGTGTTTTATAACTGTCTCTCTTCTGTTGGATTACCAGTGAGTGGAATCCCTATTTGCTTTGACTTGCTAGCTCATATTGTAAAAGATTCCTGCTTTTATCTTCCTATTCTATACCAAAATGACGCTCTGAAGTCTGAGCAAATATTTTTTTTTCCACTCTCGAGTGGCCAGATGTAACGGCTGACTTCTGCTGTCACAAGAATTCTCTCTGAAATGCTGCTAACAATATTTAAACCATGATTTGCATGAGGTTCATTTTATCATTAAAGACAGGGCATGTTAGAAGAACTGCAGTGATAGCAACTGTATGTAAGAACATGCCTCAGTTAAGACCAGAGCTTAATGTTCAAACATCTCTGGTTACTGTTATGTGCTGATATTTCAGTCATTTACTTCACTTGCAATAGAAAGTCTTTGGTGCTTGCTGTATGCTGAGCAGCATCCCTTTTTCATTTGGCATGTTTCAGTATGTAGTCAAACTCCCTTAGAAATGCTGCTTAGAATCTCTGCTGATTTAATAGTTTTCTAAAAAGTGGGGCGGTATGGACTGTTTCCCTGAGTTATTCCCTTTGCTACGGAGAAGCATCATTATATTCTGTGCTTTTGGTATAAATTGACCATAAACTTGGCCATAGAAATCGACCCTGGATATCTGGACATATCAATAATCTGATTTTTCTCATCTATTTAGCTGCTTTGAGCCACTTGAGGATATGAAGTGTCCCTAAAGCTGGTTGAAGAAGTGATCAGGAAAGTTCCTTTTTCAGATGGAAAGCCCAGAACAGTGGTAAATGAGACACTGTACTGATTTCAGTGGCATCGTCCCATTCTGGTTTCTCATTGCAGGTTGCAAGGGAGAGGAAAAGATCTGTGGCAATCCAGTTCTAAATATGGCTAATCCCTCAAGTAAGCAGTGATCACCACAGTACGGTCATCAAAATGGACTCAAAGCATCTTAGATTTAAGTTAAGAAATTATTAGTTTGCTAGGTAGTCCCAGTTTTAGGGGGCTGTAGATCTTATCTGCAGCTCAAGAGCTAGGTGGTTGTAGTAGAGGAGAACATAAGCAAACTCATCTCTTTAAATGTTGAAAGGCAAATGAGTATTTTAGTATGTTTAACAGACTTTATAAGACTTTTATTTCTGGCTTATGGGTATTGATTATCAGCTTGAAGCACTGCCAAAATAGCTGTGGCATTCCCACTGTAGCAATGAGCTAATAGTACCAGTGTCATGCATTTTCGTGTGCAACTACTCTGATTCAAAATCACTGTGAAAATCTTCCCTGCACCTGAAGACTACTGTAGCCACTGCTGTGCTGAGACAAATGTGATATCTTATTTCCAGGTGCCAGTGCATCTTTCTGTATGTATATATTTAATCTGTCATCCTATGCCTAGATTGGAAACTCTGAGTTGAGGACTGTTGTTGTTCTGTGTTTGTATAGCATCTAATAGGTTGGATCCCAGCACACAGTTTCTGTGTCCTGCATCCAACAGCTGCTACAGACTTGGCTGAAGTTGACTGATTGTGTCTTCCATGATGCAGGCAGTTATTTATAATCTTCGTTTTTGTAGATGGATTACCTGAGATGTGCTGAAGACTTGGGCAGATCTTCATGGTGGCTTATTTCACCTTCAACATTGTAGTAACTCAGCTGCTTCCGACAGTGCAATAAGTAACGTGGCTAACATCTGTCCCATGTGGTTACTTGTTTCTTTTATCTTTAGGGAGAAGTTCTTGTGTGCTGTGGTGGGTGGTTGCTTTTTTCATAGATTAGATAGAGTGTGTAGTTTACATCTGTAGATCTGAAGACCAGAAGGGATAATTAGATAATTAGATCTCCTTTGATCTTGTAAAAGACAGGCTGTATAGTGCTCCATCGAGTTGAATGCAGCATTGCTGTGCTGGGTTCTTAATATTAGCAAAAACACAATAAAAGAATTGTATTTCACAAGCTTAGAGTTAGCAGGTGAAAAATCCAGACAGGAACGTAGAGTTTGCAACTTCATCGCTCCTTTTATTTTATTTTAATTTTCTATCTATCTATCTATCTATTTATTGAAGAGGGAAGTGCTGTCATATACTGGTGCTGCTATTTGCCAGAAAGTAGTACTGAACAAATATGTTCTGTGCTAGAGGTTACAAGCCTTTATGAAATAATATTCTCATGATCTTTTCTCCCTTACTACAAATTGTCGCTTATGTATTCAAGTACAGCATAAAATTACTGTTTGACTATTTTATGGTACTGACATAGTATAAAAGTAATGTGTTGACTTTTCCTAGTGTACTAACCGTCTAGGCAGAAGCTGAAATAGCTTAGCTATTTCTTTTGTGTTGCAGATGAACGTTGCATTCCTTGGTCTCCAAGTGCTGGTTTACATCTTGATTGATGTTAAGTAATTAAACCAGACTCCAGCTGCTTAGTGATTCAGAAGTACAGGGCTCCTATGCTGTAAAAACAACAAGCAACTCTCCACTTACTAACTTTTATCATTGTTTACCTTGAGCACCATGCAGAATAATAAGTGCAAAAACTTTTTTTTTTGAGAGGGAGGAGAGAGAAACAATAAAAATGACCCTCTTTTATCTGTCATTTTAAAAAGTTAAATTTATGATAATCTTAAAGTTAACTGCAGAATTAAAATTGAAAGCATAAATAAACATTTTATTTCTGTTAAGAGGATGGATTTACTTTTTGTTTGGATGTTGTGGATTTCCAAAAGAAGTTCAAAACTTGAATAGTTTATAATGTATGCACTTCATTTGGTGGGAGTTATTCTATCCAATAAACAGGATAGAAATTGCATTTGATGATTTATTGATATTATGACAAATAATAGTTTTCTACTAATGTGGTAACAAAATATTCATTATGAGGTTATAAAATGTAATGCTTTTAAACAGCAATTAAATTAGCATACTTAAAAATCTACAGGCAGCATTATGCCCCCACATGCTGCATATACTATGTTAAAGCAGTGTAGCAAACATACCTGGATTTGGCACAGCGGCTCTCCAGCAAGAATCAATTTGATATCAGTACAAGGTTGTAGGAATGCCTGTCAAGATTCTTATGTGCCCACCAAGAGCCATAGCTGACCACTGAGATTTATTTCCTGTGCAGGTACAGACTAGTAAATGAGCATTTTTAGCAGAATTATAATTCTAATAATGGTAAAAATGTTAGCATTTGTAAACATTGTTTTTCATTAGTGAAACGATGGCTGTGGATGTGAGCGTGCTTAGATATTTATATTGTGTTTGGGGTAGACAGAGCTGGAAACCAACAGACCGTAACAAGCAAATATTTTATCTAATGTATTTTGACCTAATCATCTAATTCCAGGCTCAACTATCAAATCCAGGCATGGAACATTATGGTATTAAAAACCAATAGCACATGTGACCCAAGGGACCTTTGTATTTTAATACTTAGATAACATTTAATTTCTAATAAGATCTTGTGAGGGCATCTTTTGTAGTAAAATCCATTATGTTAGGAAAATGAAAATCAACAGCTGGTTTAAATATTGGTGAATAGTGCAACAGGACAGCAAGAGTTGAAGGAAAATACCTTTTTGTAACAGTATTAACACACAGGGAGACACTTCCTAAAGGTGTAAATGGGATCGTTTACCTGCTGTAATACTATAATTGTTCAGGAAATTGCATGCTGTACGTTCTGTGTGCAAAACTGATCTGAAAATTGTTCGAACATATTATCAATACAAGTTGATTTTTCCTATTAACTTCAATCGGCAGTGTTTTACAAAGATAAATATTGCAGTTGCAGGTTTTTTCACAAGTAAATGCTGCTGCCAGTACGATCAGGGCCTAGTTCAGAATTAATATAGTATTTTCCTCTTGCTGTACTTCTCTGGAGATCCTTTTACAGCATTAACACATTAAAGAGTTGCTGTTGCTGTTGTTGAGTTGCTGTTTCTGATCTCTGTTGATGACTTTTTTCCCCAAAGTTAAAAACATGGGCAAATATGCTTAACACTCTACTGATGCAGCAAAGCTGTGCTGGAAAATGCTTGATTACTGCAATGGAAGGGTTTGTTTGAAACATTTGCCAAGTCCAAGGCAGAGCTGTAATGCAGGGGGCTCTACGCATCATCCTGGATGCTGGATGCATGAGGTGCAGCATGCCTGGCCTCAGGCGCTTGCCCTGGAGAGGTCATGGAGCTGGTGACTGAAATTTACTTTCTTCATGTGACTGCAGGGACTGAAAATAATTGTGATTTCACACAGGGACTTTCTGTCATTCTCATGTGTAGAGCTGTATGTTTTGTTTTGCTCATGCAGGAAGATAAACTGGGAAAAGCTAAAGCGTTTTCATTGTGTTGCAGACAAAATACCTTAAATACCTTACAGTAGTTGTCAGCCTGTTAGCAAACTAAAACAAAGCACCTGACCTGTTGCTCATGGTTGTGTTTTGGTCTGTGTTTTTTCTCAGGTTCCTGTATCACACCCATTTCTGTGGTTACTGAATTCCTCCTGGGATAAAAGTAAATACAGAAGCTATTCATTGCTATGTCCAGTTACTCTTCTACGTCTGTCTTTCCCAAGGAAAACTGATGTGTTTGTGTTCAGTTTTTGCCTTACTCTCCACATGTAAAATGCATAAATATAATGTCAAAAGGGAAATGGAACGGAAAGTGGTAACTGTTGTTGTCAGTCTGTTTTCATGTCCTTTTTCTCAGGGGCCTGCCCCACAACGAAGTCCCGTCTCCTGTGCAGCCAAGTGTCATTGGTACAGAAATGTCACTCTTCCTGAAAACAGGAGTTATTAGGAGTGGGAGGGATCCCAGGGGCTTTTAGGAATTTTGGGCGCGTATGAATTAGAGCCTTGAAAATAAAGGCAGGGGATATTCAGTGTGATGCAATGTCCTGCAGAGAACCAATGAAGTGAGCAGAGCACAGCAGAAATATGACACTCATTAAGTGATTCCTGGTTTAAAGGAGGTTGTTGTGCTGCGTTTTGTAGGTGTAGTGTGGTTTTGAGGGATGGCACTTTCAGGCAGGCTAGATCCATAATACGGGCTGTGTATGAATGGAAAATATCAGAGGATGCCAAAAATGTTTTTCAATCACTGCTAAAGTTTGGTTTATGCACAGGAATACGAAGGGCAATGAACAGAGAGCTGTATCTGGTGAGATCTCGCATTTGGAAATGACTTGTCTACATCTGACAGTAAGTTTACTTTGAAACCTTTAACATACAGATAGTGAAACTTACTTGAATTATCCCCATGATTATTTCTCTTCTGAAGTTGTAGGTTCCGTATGGTGGACTTTACAGGCATTAGGCAGTGGTGAATGGTTTGAAAATTCACAGATTTACAGAATGCTAGGGGTTGGAAGGGACCTCTAGAGATCATCTAGTCCAACCGCCCTGCTGAAGCAGGATCACCTAGAGCATGTCACACAGGATTGCATCCAAGCAGGTTTTGAATATCTCCCGAGAAGGAGACTCCACAACCTCTCTGGGCATCCTGTTCCAGTGCTCGGTCACCCTCAGAGTGAAGAAGTTTTTCCTCATATTGAGATGGAACTTCCTGTGTTCCAGTTTGTGCCCGTTGCCCCTTGTGCTGTCGCTGGACACTGCTGAAGAGAGTTTGGCCCCTTTTTCTAGACATCCACCCTTTACATATTTATCAACTTTAATAAGATCCCTTCTGTCTTCTCTTCTCCAGGCTAAACAGACCCAGCTCTCTCAGCCTTTCCTCATAAGAGAGATGCTCCAGTCCCTTAATCGTCTTTGTGACCCTCACAATCCATTATTTTAAAGTTGATTTTAACACAAAATGGAAGCTTGTCTTGGGCTGTCCCACAGATCGTGGGACGCGCAGGACAGCACCAGTGCGGGACGTCAGTTTTCTGTTTGTTAGTGACATGAACTGGCAGCAGTGCTTAGCTGACCACAGCTGGGGTCAAAAAAACAAATAAATAAGGTTTGTATGAAGCATTCGTTATTCACCTAGGTCTGCAAGTCAGGGGTCAAATTCCCTCCCTTGTTGAATGTGAAGTGTTCAAGAGCTTTGTTGGGAGCATAGGGAGGTTGCAGAGGTGAAACGCATCCTTTTCTTCTCCTGTCCTACCTGAAGTCTAGGACGCTGAGCTGCTACATGTGTGCTTTCATTGTATTGGTTTCCAGAAGCCCCGCTCTGGATTTGGACTCCTGCTGTGGTTGGCGGTATGCATGCAAACAGCGAGTCCTGTCTGGGGATGTTATGCTGTACCTGTCCCTCCTGAAAAGGGACAGAGAGAAAGCTCGGTTTGAAAGCACCACTCTATCTCGGCACCGTATTGAGGAAAATTTGGCAAACTGAGATTAATAGATGCTATCATGGGCTGTTGTTCTCCTGTACTCCTCTGTTTTTAGAAACAAACAAACAAACAAAACAAAACAAAAAAACCAACCAAAACACTGATACTGAGAAATTCTGGTTCAGCAGCACAAATGTTAATTTCTCCTCTTTCTTCTCTTTCCACCCTGTACTCTTAGCCATTTTGCAAACTGTAACATTTAATAGTTCTTGTTATTACCTATTCCATAAAGTAAATAATGCAAGGGAAATAAGAAGTCAGGTGCATCATTAAACATGTTATCAAACTTCATCTATGTTCTAGCCGTGATATATACACTAAAAAGTTGAAATGCCAGTCATTATTCTTCTTCTTGTTTAATTAATTAATAATTTAATACCTCAAAATGTTTAGGCCTTGTGAGCAATGTCATTATTTAGAAGGAAAGGTAAAGATTTGCACATGTGCTTTGTCCTAGAGGATTTGCACTGGGCTTGCTGGTGTGTATGGAGCCTATGCTGAGAACCATGGTCATGGAAAGTACTGTACAAGAAATACTCCTGAAATGGCTGCTGGGATAAATAACCAAGGGATGCAACCACAGTGTATTTGTTCTTTAGTGAATTTAGTAAGTGTTCTTGGTCCATCTGCTTTTTATTTTAGAAACCTGATCCGGTCCTGTCTATGTAACATTTTCAGATACTAATTTGGAATGCATTCTTATCCACACGCTTTGTTACACTCTAGAATCTTGATCTTTTTTTTTTTTTTAAAGACTATTTGCAGTCTTCCTTTTTCTTTTTTTTTTTTTTTTTTTTTTTTTTTTTTTTTTTTTGGCCACCCACATGGGGGCACCTGCCAGGTCTTCAGGGATAAGGGATACTTCCTTTACTCTGCAGGACTCTGAGGTTTTTTGTGTGTGTGCTGTGTTTCATCCATTCATCATTATTACATCTTAATGTAGGTCTCAGGTTTGCTAAATTATGTTAAATCACTTCCATATTGAAACACATGAATAATCTTAAATCATTGTTGCAAACAGCAGGATCAGGTTATTAGAGCTCTTGATTGTTTCTGTCTTTTTGTCTGAAGACTCTTGGTATTATACTGTAAATTATGAATTGGCAAATAATGTATACTATAGGCCTTGTAGCGTTACCATGAATGGCATATTTAAGACAGTGCTTCCAGGAACCCTCTTTTTCTGAGGGAAGTACAGTTTAGAGGTATGAACTTCTCAAAAAGCAGTGCAATATAAATCATACCCAATGGAGCTGTTGTCATTATAGTTTGCAGATCCCCTGAGAAAAGTGTGAATTATTAGAAGTATTTGAATGGCAGGAGTCTGTCATTTGTTAATGACTTTTTTATGCACGCAAGGTGTCCCTGTGTCAGAAAGAACTGAAAGAGGAAAAAAAGAGAGAAAGGGAGGAAAGGATAAAAGCAATCCAAGAGTCTGAAATCTGGGAACATTCACAGCTGAATTGCAAGCTTTCGAGTTCAGTTCCTCTCTGATTAAGCAGGAGATTTGTGTAGAATGTAGAACAAAACATGCAGTAAAGAAATGAGATGCATAGCTATACAGAGTTACACATGGTGAAGAAAACATTCAAGGTGCATATTGCAGTAGTGACAGATTTAGCACAGAGACTGAAAAAAAAAAAAAGAAAAAATTTTGATAATAGGAAAGTAAAATGAGTTGGAAAGCTGTACCTTAATTAATGGCCTCCCCTTGTCCCATCTCAACTTCCTCTGGTCAGCTCATTGAAAGGCTAGAGCATTACAAATGCCTAAATGAATTTGAGGGGGTTTTGTTTGGTTTGCTTTTTTTGAGGGTTGCAGAGGAAGGGAACAGGTCTCAGAGATGCTGTGACAAAGCAGATGGATTGTAGGGGAAGGAGAGAGGAGGAAAGAGAGTAATTGAAGGATATAAGCTTCAGTGAACAGGAAGGATAGTCAAATCAGCAGTGACAGAGGGAGGAAACGAGCTGAGGATATGGGAGAAAATTTGGCTGATCTTGGTGATACCATTGGACACATTTATGTTTAGGATGTGGTGCCTTTAATTCTGTTGGCATTGGTGTATTTCAAAGACTCAGCTTATTAAAGATGTCCTGATGGCTTCATATTTTTCAGATATTAAATTTTAAAATATATTAAAAAATATTAAAAGCTGTGTTCTAGACACCTTGATACTTGGTACTCCTCTAAGAA
This sequence comes from Aramus guarauna, assembly GCA_013400195.1. Classification (NCBI taxonomy): domain Eukaryota; kingdom Metazoa; phylum Chordata; class Aves; order Gruiformes; family Aramidae; genus Aramus; species Aramus guarauna. The sequence goes on from VXBL01001841.1 coordinate 261,309, forward strand.
CTGTGTGGATGTGGATGTGTGTTCAGGAGAAGCAACTTCTAGGAAATTAACTTTGTCCTTTTTTTCCTCTACCTTTCTATCCAAAAGCTTTTGGTTTCCTGATACAGAACTGTGAAGTCTGCTGTGAACAATACTGATCTTCTAGAATATGCTGCTTGTTTCCATCACTTCAACTCAGTTCTTATCTGCGTTGTTTCAGTTCTTCACTTTCCCCTCAGTGTTGCCCTTTTCCAAGGTTCAGTGGAACACCTTGGCCCAGCATTTCTCCCCATGTCACTGCTTCATCCTGCCTCCAGACCTCTATGTAGAGAAGACACAAACTTCTGTGTAGAGTTCTCGAGCTAGGAAATAATTTATTTCTTCCCTGTTCAACTTCCTTACCGTCACTCCAAACTAGTGTGTGTGCTCCCACAGGGTATGCGCCAGTAGGACAGAGATGGCTATTTTCTCTAGCTGTTTTGTAGCCTGGGTTTTAAAGGGGAAAAAGTTCTAATTCAGTCTTCTCTTCCTTGGGCAGAAGGCCTCTATAGTTATTTACTTATTTAAATTTCCTTTCCCCTACTCATAAACAAAGGACACCCAGTTCTTCCCTTGGTTATTGATGGCAAACATCTAATCTAGCTCTGACTGCCTGCCATCTGCTAGCATCATCGACCGGTTTTCACTGGCATTCACCCTCTTGGCCTAGCAGTAAAACTAAAAAAAAAAAAAAAAAAAAGGGGGGGGTGGGGGAGGTGGTGGTATAAAAATCTGTACATGTTTCCTTGATGTCAGCACTCACCTATCTGGCCTGAGTCCAGAGCCCTGTTTAGCACTTTGCAGGTGCCATATGGGTTACTGATACCTGCATAAATCCCACATAACTCTCTTGGCTCTCTATGCTAAAAGACAAATCATAGCATTTCATAACACATTTGAAATAATTTGAAATAGTTTCCAAACACATGCATGGTGTGTTGATATATGTAAATTGTGCATAGGACCAAATTCTCATTAGAAAAACATTACAGCTCTTTACGAATCCCTCAGAACTTGCAAACTGAATGTGTTTGGCAAAGGTGGTGTTTTGTTTGAGCAAATAATTTTACATGTGAGCGTATATCCTGTATATGTCTATGTGCCCACTTGGACCTCTGTTGTCCTTTGTGAATTTTCCGCTTGTAGTATGGTATGTTGCGCGTGTTGACATAGGCTTCTGTATTCAGAGCTAGTAGTGAATTACGCTGTGTGTCTAACTTGAAGTTAACTAACGCTCTTGCTACATGATTTCATATAATTAATTTTATAACTGACCTATAAGAAAAAAGGGATTATGTAAAGAAAGCAGCTTTGAGAGGGAAGCAGCTTTTCCCTTTTTGTTGTTAATAAATCTGTCAGTGATGTAGGATTGTATCACTTTGGAAATACATGTTGCAATTTTCCAAATTGCTTTCCATCATCCATACCCTATGTTTTGTTTTGTCAAAGTTTCAAGAACTGTAGAGCTCTAGTTTCATACTCAAGAAACTAGTTAATTTTATTTTAATTTATTTTTTCATATTAGGAAAAGAAAGAAAGAAGTAGAGATGTTCTGAGAAATCATTCTGCTAAAGGAAGGGGATCTAGCTTGACACAAGGGGGCAGTCATGTTATATATGAAATTATGCCTACTTTTGAGTTACTCAGCCATGGGTTAATAGTCAACTGGATGACAAAATTAGTGTTGTAGGGTGGCTCAAGTGGAGTCTTACATTTCAGCAGGATTCACCAATGATGCTTCAAGTAGAATGGCCACCAGGATTTTAGGAAAGATTTATTTGTAATCCTTTTTTGGGGGGAAAAAAAAAAATATCTGTGTATGTATGATCAACTGAGTCCTTTGTTCTTACAGGTTAAATATATATATATGTATATGATAATGTAGGTCATAGATGAGATGACTGTAGTACTTTCCGCACTTTGTTAATATCTCCTCAGGACTGGGGAATAAAAGGAAATCTAAACATAACATATCTTTTAAAAACTCTGGATACAAAGGATTTTCGTTGGAAAGTGGAATTGATTTAAAGGTTGTTGATTCTGTGAGAGGGATTGAGTGGGAGATCTCTCCAAATTTGTTTTGGATGGGAGATAGGATAGCGCTTGAGAAGCCTCATTTCCCTCTTTCACATCCCTGCGCATTGCATTCTTGGAAAGGCCAGTTGGGTGATATTCAATACAATTAGTGAAGACTCAGTGCAATTGCTGTCTTCAGTGCTTGTTGGGAAGCATTAAAAATTAAATTTGTTAGATAGTGATAGTGTTTTACCTGGGTCATGGTCCTCTTCTATTTTTTGTTTGAAAGATCCAACTACTCTCAACATGAAACTGAATCTGCTTAATTTGCCTTGTAGGTGATGTTGCATGAGCACAGTTTCAGAACTATAGTTTTAAAGTAAAGTGATTTCAATCCTAATCTGTCATGACACATCCCGAACAAGTCTTGTAGCATAGGTCTCAAACTTAGCCTTGCAAACATGTTTCAAACATAGGTCCATGGTGAAAATAGGTCTCAGAGGAGAATGCAGGGAGGAAAAATAGTTAGCAGCTTAGCATGTTGTCTAACTTCAAGTTTGGAACCTGTATCCTGTTAAGAGAGATCATATATTTAAAAGCTGATAGACCTGATTGTTAGTTGCTTTAGTATTCTGCTGCCGAACGAGGCCACCTGTAGCATTCTGTCACTTTAGCATGTCAGAAATCTGCCTGCTTTCTGGAAACTATTGATAGAGGGAGGAAAACCCCTTGAAAGATGAGACAAAATGTTATAAATAGTGCTGGAACTACTGAGCCTTCAACTAAACGTAAACAGGGTGTAAGTGACTCAGATGGGTGATAATCCTGAAGTTTATGTTGCCATCTCCTGGTGTGTCTCACTTGAGGTCATTATTGTAGAATGTGGGCTTTTACTTGGAAAACTATGGTACTTGAGAAGTTGGGGTTTTTTCTTTTTTTAATGGTTTCTTTATGATGGCTGACAGCATTTGTTTTGTATATTTTTTGGGGCTGAGTATTATTTTCATCTTGTATGGCATACTTTGCTGTTAGGAAAGGAAAAAAAGATTCGGATGACTTCTCCTTCATGAGTTCCCTTATTTTAACTTCCTTAGCCAGGTGAGATTAACAAGGAAAAAAAACAAAACAAAACACAGATGTGCATGCACTGCTGCATAAATCAACATCTTTTTTGCACAGAAGAAGGCCAGTGTGATCCTGTTGTCTGCATGGCCCCAGTCCCCAGATAGATTTTGAACAGGTTGTCTGCTCTTACCTTAATTTCATAGGAGTTACGTTGAAATGCTACTGAATTTCATTAAATAAGCAGTTGCGTAGGAGAGGAGGAAGAGGGAAAGCTCGCAGGTGGTTCCTCCACTGAAGTGAGAGATTTTAGTCTGCATTCAGTCTTACCGTTAGATAAGGCATAATCCACACAAGGAGCCCAAGAAACGAAATTTTGTAAATTCCCCTGTGCGTACAACTATTTCTTCTATTAGAAGATGAGATGATACCTAAGCTTAAAGTTGGGAAATGCCTGTAATTTAATAAAGTGAAGCCCTACAGTAAGTGTACATGTGTACACCACATGAGCAATGAATTGGTGGCCAGATTCCTTTGTCCTTTTGTCCCTTCTTTTCACTGGAAAGACAAAGTATATAATTTCGTAATCTGTCTTGTGGATTTAAATGATTTTTAAAAATACCTTTTTCTCTTGTAAATCATTGCCATAGGATAAAAGTTGTCAATATCTGAAGGATGAAATTCAAAGTGGTAGCATGTATATTTTCGGAAGTTCAGTTTCAACTTTGGGCAGAGGCTCATTTATAATCCCCATTGGACAATGCGTTTGTTCTCTTCGACAGTTGAATAAGGGGAAAAGACATGTTGAAAAATGTGTTCCTGTCCTTTTTTTCTGTGTGCTTTTCTCTACATCTGTGCTTAGCAGAATCCCTCAGGGTATCCTGGATTGTATTTACCAGGAAGAAAGAATACCTGACTAGACTAGCATTACTCCTCGTGATTATGGTGTCATCAATTAACTTATATGACTCAAAAGTGAAGCTTGCCAGTCATTTTAAAGCTTTGGATAATGAAACTCAGGAAGTTTGTTCCTACGGCAAATTTCTTCAACCTTTGTTTAAAATAGTATAAAATAACTTCCTTTAATTGTGGAAATATACTGCTGGCAAAAGGCAAGGGCAAACTATAGCTCTTTAAACATTAGAAAACATGAGTCCGTCATATCTGACAGGTTAGAACTGGTTTCTCCGCACATCCAATAGTAGACAAATAGCAACAGTGTAATAATTAAAGCTTAATCCATGTAGTCATAAGCTATTATAAGTAATTGCAACTATTGCAGCTTATGAGTTTTGCTTTTCTTATCTTTCAGAGTGGGATGTTTGGGGTTTTTTCCCCCCTTTAAAGAAAGGGAAATGCCTCAGTGCTTTTGAAGGGCTGGTAGGACAGCTTGACAGTTATGTAAGCAGCTGTCTGCAGAAATTCATTAAATGTCTGATTGCGCATAGCCACGTCTGACCCTTGGTGCCCATGCTGAGCTTTACCCCCGCCAGCTACCTTCTCGTCTCTGGTTGATACTATGGATATTCATTTGCAGGGATGCAGATTTCAGTGGTCGTCCTCACAGTAAAGCATGCCATGATCCCTTTAACTTTGTAGGCAAGGGTTCACATTTTTATGTGAAATGCAAAAGGAATGTGGTCTCTAAATGGTGTGGCTTCACAGAAGAATAAATGTCGTCCCATACGCATACTAGCTTCTTAAACTTTTCTCTTTAACGGTTTGAGGCTCTTCCATTTTCTTAAGGTGATCTTCTAAGAGATCCAAAAAGTAGGGACTTTTTAATTTCCAACTGTACCTGATTCTCTTTTGAAAGTACCAGTGTTTACTGGCCTATTATGCATCCCACCATGTCAATAAGGAAATCATGAGCAATTCTAATGTTAAAGGAAAGCAAAGACTTTTAGTCTTTCAAGGTGTGCTCAACAACTCGTATATATGGATTTTGTGACCTTACATCCTGTGCTTATTCTGTTCTGTTGTATATCACTTTATCCATCTCCTGTATTAAGATTTTTAATTTTTCAACATCATAGTTCCAATTAGTTTTCTTTAATGAAATTTCATCAAGATTCCTAAAATGGATCTCACAGCTCATGTATTTCTTAGCTCTACCTATGTGTTGATGTAATGTATATCCAAAAGAATTTTAAGATCAGTGTGGGATTCCTTCTGGCTTCTCTTAAGATTGTAAGCAGTTTGTTTTCATCTTTTTTTTCCCCACTTGTTGAAGCTGAGAAGTGCTAGGACTATATCATGCCTGAAGCCACTAGACTTAGCAAGGTTAGTCAATGACCAGAAGATGTGCTAGAGCTGGAAGTTTTGCGAAACATTTTCTTAGACAAGGTATTGTGAAAGTAAAAGGGTTGTTGTAAGATTGCAGGAAGTTGTCAGGCTGTGCTTTCTGCTTCTGCTCTAGTAGCTGCACTAATAATTTTGTTTATTGCTACAACTAAATATTGTACTATACATTTTATTGGACAGTAATTCTTGTATTGACCATTCCATGCTTCCCACAGAATGCCAAACACACTCAGCTGAGTTGGTAATTAAGCCAAAGGCAGAATACACAATTTTTGGGAGTAGCTGTCTTGTGAACACGTAGACCCTGATTTAGGTAATTGGTTAAGCATGCACTTTGAGCGTTTTCTGAGTCTTAATAGCTTCAGTGGAGGTAACGTTTTGTTTAACATAGAGCATGTGCCTGCATGTGTTGCTGAATCAGATCCAGCTGAATCCCTGTAAAAGATCAGGGATTAAAACTGAGATTCTCCAATTCTCTTGTTTGGACTGTGTCTGCCAGCTATGAGCCAGGTTGAGTAATCATAGCATTGCCAGCCTTGAAAAGGTCATAAATTGTGAGTTAGGCCCTGCTGAATCACAAAACTTAAGGAAGCACTGCCATCTCTTTTTAACTCTTAACACTTAGGCTATGCATAGTTTCAAGCACTTCTGTAAAGCTTGAAATACACTTTAAAAATCCAAAGTGTTGGCGTAAATCCTTGAGGCTTCAATCTTTCAATTTTTTCCTTAAATTCTCTCTCTCGGTCCGTACATCACCTTTCTCACACATACATACATACATCCATCCTCTGTCTGCGTTTCCTTTTGTCACCCAGAGAGAAGGAACCAGTTCAGTTGGTGGCTTTGGAGAGGGAGGATAGTTCTGACTTCCTGGAGGATTGTCATCTACACATAAAATAGACTGAAGGGTAGTGAAGAAACTGAGGCACAGAGAAAAAGGAAACCTTTATTGTTTCACTAGTTAAAACAACTTTTACTATGATTTTTGTCTTTGCTTTGGCTGGTACATATCTGGAATTTTAAATCTAGAATGTTTGTGAGCTTGACCTATGAGAAATATTAAAAGAATGAGCAGTGGGTTTTTTTATTGCCTAGGATATCTGGGTAAAAGGCTTCCACTTTTGCAATGGTGTAGCAGAAAGTATGCAGCAGAAGGAAACAACCCGGCACCTCAGCCCTTCGAGCTGGGGCAGAGTAGAGATCATCCAAGCCCAGCGTCGAGCAGACCCCGCAGCCTGGTGTGTGCTCAGTGAGCATGCTTTACCCCGACGGCGTGGAAGGCTGCGGGTGTGTGTATGTAAAAAAGTGTGTGTATGTTCATTTACAAACTCATTAATTCAAGTGAGCACTTCCCTTTTTTGACACCATTTATTCCTCTCTGCTTTTAAGCTGATTTGCGCTCCTTAATTGCTCTTGTACTTTTGGCAGCTGAGGTGCCTTTTGTGCAGGGAAACTCGATTCCGTTTGCTATCTAATCTGTGACTTGTTTTGCAGTTTGTTAATACTACAAACAGATTCTCTGCAGTGGCCTATTCTCACCTCCTCCCCCCCAGCATTTTATATCTCTGAAGTTTTCTGCCAATATCCATTTTCTTTAATCTAAAAAAAATTAATATGTGTCCAGTAGGGTCATCCTTCCTTTCTACTCAGCTGCCAATGCAGTCAACGGAGATGTATATTTGGTACTGTTGTTATAAATTATGATTCATTTATTGACAATTTCTACTTCAAATCTCTGTGGCTGCATGCATTCTCACAAACGTGCACACTTAGTTCTTATCGGGAAGCATAAAATGCATTTCTGAAAACCAGAGCAAAAGCGTTTGTGAACTCAACACCAAAGGTAGACAGCGGGTAGCTCGTTTCCCGCCCAAATCCCGAGGTTTGCTCTGCATTCCACTGCTGTGCCGTGTGTTTGTCGTCCGAGTGCAGACACATGTTCAGTCTAGCAGCTCCTCTTTCAGCCAGTGTTTGAGCAGCGGTTAAAAGAAGATGCACTCATGTGGAAAATCCTGGCAGCAGGCACCCTGGATTGTGTTACAGCAGCTGTCCTCAATGGGAAGGCATTGATGTTTACAGTGTGTGTTTTTCCATGGAATTTTGTTTGTCTGCCGTATATATACAACGCAGGCTATTCTTCTCTGGGTGATATGTTTTTCAGTGCTTCATATACAAAGTATTTTCTGTGGTAATATTTAGATATTAAATGGGAATGTAGATGTAAGGCAGACACTAGCTTGAAAACATTCACAATTTAAAAGTCTGATATGTAGTAATTTAGATTAATTAGCATCTTTGAAACAAACAAAGAGGGGTGAGAAAAAACCCTTACTGATCTGAAACATGCAATCTTCAGCATACGTATTGAAAAGTCTGGAGGAGAGTAAGAAATGCTTTTTAAAATAACCGATTTATCAGCACATTAATTAGTAAATTCTTTTTGCTAGATAAACTATTTCTTTATTTGCATGGAACCTTGAGGTGGTGTTGTAATCTGAATTGCAAATGGTTTAACTGTCAGTAACAGCATTGGATGTCTTGATAGAGGATGAAGAACCCTTTTTGCATTATTTTCGCAACATATCAATGGAATATGGTATCACTTTCTCATATCTATTTTTAGTGGAGTCATCATTTTAGCACCCAGGCCATAATTGGCGCAAGTACATGATGATGTCGCTCCTTCTGCCTCTGTCATACTTCCATTTAATTTTTTGGGAGGAAATTTTTTTCTTGTTTTATTTTTCACTTGCTGAGGTCATGCCAATGGAATTCAGTGGGCCTTACATTGTTTTCCAAAGCCATAGTTCAGCAAAATGCTTTGACATGCTTGCTCAAAGTGGATATTAGGCAGCTATTGGCTTGGGCAGGATTTAAGCACTATCTTAAGTGCTTTTTGGAGCATCAAGTGATTTGTAGCTTATGGATAAGTGAATGCTGTTTTTTCTATTGAGTCTATAACAAGTTGGACATGAATTAAGGCAAAAGCCCTTTCCACATCTGTGAGACACCCCTGGATCATTCCAAGGTCTGCCCGTCCTAACAGCACCATTGTGCAATCCAAAGAGGTGTGAAAAAAAGGAGAGTGCACCTCAAGGCATCCCAAGCCCAGCGTATTCTACTTGAATATGTTTCTCCGATCTCGAAAAATGCCTACCTTTGGGTTGGATCACTTGCAATTGTGATAGGATGTAGATGGAAAGCTGAAATCTAGCCACTCTTTGGCAATTGCAGGCCTTGGAAAAATTGCAAAAGAAAGTTTTAAGTAGCATTTGGATAAACACATGCAGTACTAGGCATGAAATTGTCTTAGGTTTACAGAAAGAAATCCTGTGTTTGTGTACAGGTCAGCCAGCCTCCAGAGTCTTCCCAGAGACGTACAAAATCACATGTCACAAGTCAATGTTTGTTTTTCTAAAAAGTCAGTGTTCAGTACTGGGATGTCAGTCCATGTGCTGATTTGGTGCATAGGAACCCCTTTCTGTGTTGCACAGTGAGACAATCTCTACCTTGTACCACAAGGAGCTTGAGTTTCCATCATTTCCTAGCTTCTGTCTTTGTATGGTGGAAAAAAAGCCCCAACTTTTAATTACATGCAAAACTGTATTTTCAATTAAAAGACTGTGCAAATGTAGCAATGTCTAGCCTTCACATCCAGTCCAAACTTTTATTAAAGACACGTTTGTCAGCAGGAGGCTCTTACTGCGCTGTGGCTGCAACAAAGCCCAGAACAGCACAAAAAGTGGAAGGTGTACAGGGCTGCAGTTCAATCTTCCTCAGGCATCAAAAATACCTTATTTTTACTAGTACCTCACACAGGCAAGCAGTCATAGTTTCAGCCAAGTCCTCCTTCTCTTTGATCTCTATGCTGCCTGCTATTATAAGATACTGAATTATCACCACCTCCCTCAGGCTCTCTCAGAATTTTACAGATGCAAACTTTCAAATCAAACAGTTTATGTTCAGCTGGTTTCCCCTTACTCCCTTGCCATTGCAAAAAAGCCAAAGCAAAGTTCACAAAAGAGAAAAACAGTAGTCAAAACATCTAGTAAATTATCACCCATTTCTTTTTTAAAAATCCTTCCCGAAGTAATGTTGTTTACTCTTTAATATGTAGCTATGATGAAAGCAGAGCCACTTGGCAACTTGCATTTCAGGTAGGGCATTTGCATATTGGCGCTGCTAAGGGTGAGGATTGTTTCTAAAGAATTCACGATAATTAATTGGTGTGTTTATGTTTTTGTTTGTGTGCATGTGTAGTTGTACCTTGTGCCATCAGCTTTGGCTGAAGCGCTAGCTCAACAATAGGAACGTTGTGTGGGAAATCAGAACTACATGGAATTGCATATCGACATTTTCACCAAGTTAATTCCTTTTTTTGTCTTTAGCTAAAATTATTAAAAATGTAACCACAGAGCCTCTTTTACAAAGTGCAGATCCACAGTGCTGTCAGTTTTCATTGCATTTCTGGAACGCATTGTGGCCTTGAAAGCAATTTTACTATAAATGGTGCAACTCCAGTTTGGGAGTTTGGTAACAAATCTAAGAAACTTTTATTTTTCAGTGGGAAAAGTTGACACCTTTTCCATTCCTTTGTCTGGGACTTGAAACAAACTAAAGTAATAGCTTAAAAGCTTTTTAATTTCCCAAATGTTTCTTCCATTATCAATGACACTTCTTGGCCACCCGGGCAACTCTATTGTTAAACCTTCTAATCTTTAAAGTTCTGTGAGTATAGACAACTGTCAGTTATGCATAAGCTACCTAACTGGATCCGGGGAGCTACAGGCCTGTCAGTCTGACCTCGTTGCTGAGGGAAGGTCATGGAGCAGATCGTCTTGAGTGCCATAACACAGCACGTACAGGACAACCGAGTGATCAGGACCAGCTAGCATGGGTTTGTGAAAGGCAGGTCCTGCTTGGCTAACATGATCTCCTTCTATAACAAGGTGACCGACTTAGTGGATGAAAAGTTGTGGATGTTGTTTACCTGGACTTTAGTAAAGCTTTTGACACAGTTTTCCACAGCATTCTCCTGGAGAAACTGGCTCCTCATGGCTTGGATAAGTGGATGAGTGGGCCCAAAGAGCTGTGGTGAATGGAGTTGAATCCAGTTGGCGGCTGGTCACAAGTAGTGTGCCCCAGGGCTCAGTACTGGGGCCAGTCCTCTTTAATATCTTTATCAATGATCTGGACGAGGAGATCGAGTGCACACTCAGTAAGTTTGCAGAGGACACCAAGTTGGGCAGGAGCGTTGACCTGCTGGAGGGTGGAAAGGCTCTACAGAGGGATCTGAACAGGCTGGATCGATGGGCTGAGGCCAGTTGTTCAACAAGGCTCAGTGCCGGGTCCTGCACTTGGGTCACAACAACCCCAGGCAACACTACAGGCTTGGGGAAGAGTGGCTGGAAAGCTGCCTGGTGGAAAAGGACCTGGAGGTGTTGGTCGACAGCCAGCTGAATATGAGCCAGTAGTGTGGCCAGGTGGCCAAGAAGGCCAATGGCATCCTGGCTTGTATCAGAAATAGTGTGGCCAGCAGAGCTAGGGAAGTGATTGTCCCCCTGTACTTGGCACTGGTGAGGCCACACCTCGAGTACTGTGTTCAGTTTTGGGCCCCTCAGTACAAGAAAGACATTGAGGTGCTGGAGTGTGTCCAAATAAGGACAGTGAACCCAGTGAAGGGTCTAGAGCACAAGTCTTATGAGGAGCAGCTGAGGGAACTGGAGCTGGTTAGTCTGGAGAAAAGGAGGCTGAGGGGAGACCTTATTGCTCTCTACAACTACCTGAAAGGAGGTTGTAGTGAGGTGGGTGTCGGTCTGTCTTCCCAGCTAATGAGCAATAGGACAAGAGGAAACGGCCTCAAGTTGTGCCAGGGTAGGTTTAGATTGGATATTAGGAAAAAATTCTTCACTGTGAAAGGGTTATCAAGCACTGGAACAGGCTGCCCAGGGAAGTGGTTGAGTCACCATCCCTGGAGGTATTCAAAAGCCATGTAGATGTGGTGCCATGGTTTAGTGGTCGACTTGGCAGCGTTAGGTTTATGGTTGAACTCTATGATCTTAAAGGTCTTCTCCAATCTAAACAATTCTATGATTCTGTGATAATTTGGTAGTGAAGTCATGCCTGATTCATTGACCATTATTTATTATATCATTATTTCTGCAGTTCCTAAGATGATAATCCTGATGGTAAATGTTGATGGGAAGTCAGTAGTCTTGGACCAGGAATGAGATGATCAGCATTACATTCTAGAGTGATATCTGGTAGAGAGCATTCCATTGAGAAATACTGTATTTAGCACAGACTGCCTTTTTAAAAAAAAAATTCTTAAAGAGCTTTTAGAGTATTTTTTTTACCAATGCATTCTAAAAAAAATGTGTGAAAATAATTTGTAATTCCTTTTTGTTTCTTCCCTGTTAGTGGATATGTTTTTGACTGTGTCTTCCTCTTTGTTTCTCCCTCCTCTCCTCAGCTTTTCTTATTTTGGTTTGTTAATGTCATTTAATTAGAAGATGCTCAGGAAATTCCAAGTGTGTGTTGCAGGTGGATGATACAGGCTTCCTACACTCGGCTTTTCTGTATCTCAGCAGTGTAACCTGTGTATTCCTGCCCTTGAATTCCGCTGAGGTGGCAGTCCAAGTACTGACAACCTGTATTGTGGTTCTGAGAAGACGGCAAATGGCAGCTGGAGACTGGTTTGGGAACAACTGCATTTATTTTAATTTGAAACATAATCTGTGTCTCCTCCCCCTCTCCTTCCCCCAGTGTTTTGAATAGAGCACTCAGGGAAGGGAAGGAGAAAAGAAAAGTTTGGCTGACACTTGTTTACCTTGGGTTTATTTCAACAGCATCAGTGGCCTCGGCAGATCGGGCAACCCTGGGAGTTGGTAACTCAGCGCTACAAAGCAGTGATGTGTATTTTGCATGCTGCACAAAAATGGCTACAGCAGTGCAGGCAATATTTAAATTCATATTCAATGATAGCATTCCTCTGTTGTGAGATAGGAGGTGGGTAGTTCCTGGCTCCATGGAAGTCAGCGGGGGTTTTGCCAGAAATTTGAGCAGGCCTTAGATTTTATCCACAGTTTTCAATGTTGTTTTGTTTCCAGGATTTGTCCTGAACGGTAACCTTATGTGCCGGGGCTGTCTTTGTACATTGCGTGGATGGCATAATCAAAACTTAGTGTTTGTCTGAGGGTCCAGACATTGCTGTAGTGGAAACAGTGCTAATCTCAACAGGATCTGTGTGCTTGTGATTGTTTTTTAAACTGGCCTGAATTACTTTAGTACCGAAGCTGGAATTGAAGTTGAACATGCCAGAAAACAGCCCAACAGCTGTAACGTGATAATGAACGGTGCTGCAGGAAGGGAGGGGGGTGATTAGCATGGTAGAAGTGCAGGTAAGCATGATGGATGTGTTTCTTAGAAACCAGCCTGCAGAAAGCTGGATATAAAGATACAGACGAAGCTAAAAAGCTTCATGTACTCTCCTTAGGGACATTAGAAACATCTAACACATCCAGTTTTCTGAATTAGTATTCAACACGGTGTAGTTCCGTGCAGGGCAGACACATGCTTTGGAGGGCATAGAAGCATCAGAACAGGGCAGTTCAAAGATATAAGTCTCTATTCCACAAAGCATCAATAAAGCAAGCACTTCATGCTAAATTAGGAACATATAAGAACTAAGAAATAAAGTACAGGTTTTATTCTTAGTAATTCTGACAGTACCAGTTTGCCCCAAATTATTTACAGTTTACAGCAGTCATAGTCTCATTTGTTCTCATGATACTTAAACAATATTCTAAGCTAATCAAATTTGTTTTGTTTTCAAAAGAAAAGCTTCATTGTAGGAGAGGCTTGCTAAATGATATATGCCTGCTAAACACAGTTACACGAAAAGTTTGCACTGCAGTACTGACCATGCACAGAGTATTCATTCCAGTTGCTAAGAAGTGCAGAGCTTTCTAGCACTGGAGAATGAAGATGTAAAATTAAACTCTAACTGAAGAAATTAAATATAACCGTCCATTTGAAACATGTGCAAAAGCTAATCAATATAATTATGAAAAGGAACTTGTTTTAAACCTTTTAGTTAAAATCTTAATTTAGCAAATGTTAGAGTAAGCTTTTAAGAGAAATTCGATTGAAATTTTCCTTAAAAAACATTGAATGAAAACCTCGGGATAGGAAATTGTGACAGATGTTCTTGGCTAATTTTAAGGAGAATACTCACTTTTACTATACTTATACCTTCTGCTGGTGAAAAATAGTGCATAGATTATCAGAGTACATTAAACCCTGAGAAGGAGCTGACATGAAGGCCAAAAACTATCCTGGACTATTTTACTATGCCCTTTGATGAACAATGTTTGATGTTTACTGTTTGTTTTGTAGTAGAATTATATTTTGTGGCCTCAGGCAGAGAACTGTACCTGAACTGTTTTACTCTTTCTCTCTCTTTCCTCCAAGTATAAAAAAATATTGAATCACCTGCAGCCTCTTCCAGTCCCTGAACTTTTTTCTACATCTGCAAGAGCTTTTTAAAGCAGTGTCCTTAAGTAAAGTAGGAATGGACTTTATTTTGAAAATCTTTTTCCTATGAAGAAGCTTTCTCTGTAGCATCTTTACATACTTTTTGCTAGTATTTAACACTATCATGCTTTCTGGGTAAATTTCTGAAGTGGTATGTACATTTTGTAGGGCACATAGGTATATACTTGAGGTTAAGCCCGTTACAAATGGCATCCTTACTGGGCAAACAACTTATGCATTTCCTTGAATCTAATTAAAGTTAATGGGATTGTTGATATGCTTAGAATTAAGCAGATTCTTGAATATTTTCCTGAACTGAGACTTCAGTCCTTTAAAGTAGTATTTTAGTCACTTCTGCAAGCAGAATGGAATAAAGGATTTGTTGCTGTAAATATCTCATAACCATGGTAAACCCTTCTGCATGAAGGATATTGATGAACAGTACGTACCTGGTTTAGCAGAGACTAAGAATGTTTTCATTGCAAAGGAGAAACCAGACTTGTTGGGTTTTGTCTTTTTTGCTGTTGTTTTGAAAAGATAAAAGTTCAGGTTTAATTCAGATGCTGACTTGAAACCAACCAAAAAAAGGTCTGTGATGCTTGTGAAATAATTAACTTCTGATGGTTATTCTGAACTAGTGCACTGCTAGTTTGCAGTCTGAGCGGTTCAGAAATAGTGCACTGACCGTTGAATTGAAGACAAGCAAATCAAAGCCGCTTTTCCTGTCACACATACTTGTGTTAATCCTACTACAAGAGACCAAGCAGAGACACAGTAGGTGTTAAGAATTGTTGAAAAGTTCAAAGTGTGCGTACTCGGTAGGATGCAGTGACTCCAGGGTGCACAGGCTTTGAAAGGGTGATGTTGCAGCCTTGCAGAAAGGCTCTGTTCCTTTTGGACTGGTTAAAAGGTACTGTTATATTTGGTATGAAGAAGGCTGTGGAAAGCTGAAAGGGAACAACTGATAGCCAATGTATGTGTGGGGTCCTGAATACTTTATTTTAACATATTCCACTGCAATCACATTATGAACCATTCACACTTCACAGAAATCAAAGGAGGAAGAAAACCATTTAGATCATCTTGGCTAATACTCTTGCAAATGCAGGATTGTGTCCTACTGTATTTTCCCTCTGGTGTTAGCCTGTCCATTTTTATCTGACTCAAGTTGATCATGCATTCCCTAAGAGACCGGTTCACAGTCTAATAGATTTTACTGTTAGGAAATTTTCTGTTGCTCTGTAAACTAAAGTTAACTTGTTTAAATTCAGACCGTTACTGAGACACAAATTTCCAGGAACTTAAGCAAAGTAATTCTCATTGCTGTCCTTGGCAGTTTACACCATTCAGGTACCTGTAAGTCTAATAATTGTGCTATTAAAGAAACAATGCTACTGCATAAATTTTTTCACTGGGAAAAAAAGTAAAACCACAAAACCCCCCAAAATACCAGTTGTGTGGGCATCAACCTAGTGTTTTTCCATAACTATGTAAAAGTTTGTGATGAAATTCAATCCTGTGTTTATAACAGCACTTGTGGCTCAGTTATGTAGCTTATGCTATATATTTGGTTTAAAAATAACAATGGTCACACTGACAGAAATATAGAAGACATATGAAGCTGCAAGCAGAGGTGGTTTGGTTTGTGTTTAGGTTTTTGGTTTGGTGAGGGTTTTTTTGTTTTTTGTTTGTTTTGGGGTTTGGTTTTTGTTTTTTTTAATCACACATTGGACTGTTTAGTTTTGATCCAGATGTTAAAAGGAATTGCAGCCCCTTTACAATAGCCTGGTAACTTGAGAGAGCCATAAAAGTGTTTGGTGTATTGCCAGTTTAGGGACAGCTACATAGCCTCTGCAGCATCTCTGACCTGTAGGTACAGAAGAAGTGTAGGAGTGAAGGGGTAAGGGAAATTTGTTGCTACTGCTGTCACCTCAGTGACGATCCAGCAGATATCCTTAAACCATGAGTCTTGCCACCTACCTGTGTCTAGGACACAGGGCTACATGGACAAAGAGACCAAAGTGCAGTTCCCAAACTGTGTTAGGTTCAACCTCTGGCTGCAGGAGAATGTCAAATGGCAAATGATTCTGTGAGGTCCGACAAATCTCCCAGACACACATCTAAAGTGATAGACACAAGGATAGCATTCACAGTGCTTGGATTAGCCCCCATGAAGGAATCTTATTTGCTTGTGCAAGTTGCATGGACATATGGCTGGCACTGGCCTGGCAGCTCAGCTTTTGGAGATACGCTTTTGCACTACGTGGCATAACTGTGAGTAGATAAAGGTGTCTGCAGTCATATTTCGTAGCTGCTTGCTAGGAGAACTTCTCCAAAGTTTCACTACGCTTGAAACCACATCTCTGGCTTACTTTGGCTGTGGATGGTCTTTTTTAAATGTATACTCGTATGCCTAATACAGACCCAGCATTGTGTTTCCCTGGTAGAGAAGGGAGAGGTGATTATTGTGGAGTCAGGAAGAGAGAATTACAGCTTGATAAGAGCCCTATAGATGGAAGGACAATGTGGTAATGTGTCCCTGCTGCCTCCCTTCTGATTGCTGGTTGAAATGGCTCATCTTAATTGGAAGCTTCCTGGCAGCTGTAGATAACCTTCAAGGTTGTCGTGCCTCATTTTATTACCTTTGGCTCTATAGTCTGTTATAAACAATGTGTCTCATTACAAAATGAAAAGCTTTGTCTTCCAAAATTAGACTTATAAAAAAGTTTACATTCCATATTCTGAAATGTCTTTGGCTGAACCTTTTACTTTCTTTTTTGCTATGTGTTTATCCAGAACTTCTTCTGGAATCATTGTGCTTGATTTAGGTATTTAGCTTTGCAAGAGCAAGGTTTATACCCATGCTTCATGTACATTGTCTTCAGATGGAAAAAAAGTCAATTTAGAAAGCTTCTTATTGATAAGTAGAAAGCTTCTTGCAACTGATTGATAAGTAGAACATCATTGCAGGATTACTGGAATGTATGTCATCTGAGGCACTAGAGTTGATAGTGGTGCTCTGTTGTTTCTTTAGGAAGAGGAAGGCTGAATCAGCATTGCAATTAAATACAATCCATACAGTGAATGTACTTTGGACCTTGTCTTTTCAAGGTGGCATTTGTTATAGTAGTCTCAGAAAGCACTGCTGTAGTTAAGCATCTGTAAGTACTTTTATTATAAATCCTTATTTTATAGTCTTATAGTTTGACCATAGAAATTTGCCCTTGGCAAGAACTTGGCACACAGACTGCTGTCAACACAGGAGTCTAAGTTATGTATTTATTATTTTCTCCTTCTTAAATCTAATTCATTTTAATTAAAGATGGGCTTGTGCTGCAGAATTCTGATCCAAATCTTAAACTCTCCTGCCCCAGGTTTAGAGGATGTACAGACTTGACACTTACTTTTGGGCCAACCTTTTGTTTAAATTCAGCTGGCAACAGTTAGGCAGTGCAGTAGTGTCAGATCCTTTTGCTATTTTCTTTTCAAAGAACAAAATTTTTGTCGGCAATGTCCTTTCTTCCACTTAGAACAATGTTTTCAGAAATGCTTGATTTATTTTTGAGTATTGTATTTTGGAGAAAAATCAAATGGCTTGTAGGTTGATGTCACAACCTGGTTTGGCTTCCTGGAAAAACATTAGTCTGTACCGATCATGATAATAGCTCCCTAACTGCTGGGTCCAGGTAATGGCTTTTAGGTCTGTGTGTCTCTGGAAGCAAAATCAGGCCTTGCAGGAAGAGTACAGAGTCACGGTTTGTATATGCAGAGAGAAGACACGAAAGGCCAAAGCTCAATTAGAATTGAAACTGGCCAGTGTTATTTCAGATAGCAAGAAGGGCTTTTTTAAGTACGTTAATAGCAAGAGGAGGTCTAAAGAAGACCTTGGACTGATACTTGTTAAAAATGGTCATCTGACTAATAGGGATGAAGACAAAGTTGAGACATTCAATGTGTTTTTGCCTCAGCCTTATACGGATAGACCTTGGGCTGCCTGGTCTCCTGAGTTGGAGGACCATGAGTGCAGAAACAGTGACTTTCCATTTGTGGATGCTGAAACTGTGAGGGATGAGCTCAATGTTCACAGGTCCACAGGGCCTGATGGGATTCGTCCAAGAGTACCAAAGGAACTAGCAGGTGTTATGGCAGGACCTCTCTCAACCGTCTACTAAAGGTCTGGGGAGGTCCCTGCTGACTGGATGCTAGCCAATGTTATTCCAATTTACAAGAAGGGTGTGAGGGAAGACCCAGGGAGCTACTGATTGATTAGACTAACCTCAGTTCATGGAAAATTATAGAGAAGATCATACTATGTGCTATTGAAAGGCATTTAAAGAATAATGCAGTCATCAGGCACAGTCAACATGGGTTCACAAAGGGAATGTCCTGTTTGACCAATCTGATATCACATGGAAAAGATGAGGGGTAATGGCTGCAAGTTACTCCTGGGGAGATTCTGATTGGACACTAAATAAAATTTTTTTGCAATTGGAAGAATCAGCCATTGGAATAATCTCCCCAGGGAAGTGGTGGATTCCCCAACATT
The DNA here is from genome assembly GCA_013400195.1 of Aramus guarauna. Lineage (NCBI taxonomy): Eukaryota > Metazoa > Chordata > Aves > Gruiformes > Aramidae > Aramus > Aramus guarauna. The sequence continues at coordinate 279,790 of VXBL01001841.1, forward strand.
GGATACTTTCAAGATTCAGCTGGACAGGAGGCTGGGCCATCTTGTCTAGGTTGTGCTTTTGTCTAGACAGAGCTTTTGCCAAGAAAGGTTTGACCAGACAACCCTTGCTTTCCCTTATGACCTGGTATTCTGTGATACTTTGATACCCTTCTATGATAAGGACACTCACCTAGTTGATGAAGGGAATGCAGTGGATGAAGTTTTTCTGGGTTTTAGGAAGACTTTTGATACTGTCCCTCACAGCAACCTTCTGGACAAGCTGTCCAACTATGCAATAAGCAGGTTCACAGTGCACTGGGTGAAGAACTGGCTGAAGGGCAGAGCTCAGAGATTCGTAGTAAATGGAGCTACATCTGACTGATGACCAGTCAGGTGTTCCTCAGGGTTCAGTTCTAGGGCCAGTTCTGTTCAATGTGTTTATCAATGATCTGGGTGCAGGAGTTGAATGCACCAGTAGCAAGTTTGCTGATGATCCCAAACTGGGAGGTGCTCTTGACTCTCTTGAGGGTCAAGAGTCCTTGCAGAGGGATCTAGATAGATTGGAGCATTGGGCTATGATTAATGGGATGAAATTCAACAAGTTGAAATGCCAGATTCTGTACCTGGGACGGAGTAACGCTGGGCACAAGTATAAATTGGGAGAGGAGCAGCTGGAGAGCTGCCCTGCAGAAGGGGACCTGGGGGTGCTGGTCAAGAGCAGCTCAATACGAGTCAGCAGTGTGCCCTGGGGTGCATCAAACACAGCGTAACCAGCCAATCAAAAGAGGTGATTGTGTTCAGCGTTGGTGTGGCCTCACAATTTAAGAAGGACATGAAGGTCCTTGAGTGCATCCAGAGGAGGGCAAGAAAGCTGGTGAAAGGGCTGGAAGGAATGTCCTGTGAGGAGCAACTGAGGACCCTGGGCTTGTCTAGTTTGGAGCAAAGGAGGCTGAGGGGCAACCTCATGGCTCTCTACAGCTTCCTGAGGAGGAGACATGGAGCAGGAGGTGCTGAGCTCTTCTCCCTGGGATCCAGTGACAGGACTGGTGAGAATGGTTCAAAGCTGCGCCAGGGGAGGTTTAGACTGGACATGAGGAAACATTTCTTTACCGAGATGGTGGTCAGACACTGGAACAGGTTTCCTAGTGAGGTGGTCGATGCCCCAAGCCTGTCAGTGTTTGAGGCACTTGGACAATGCCCTTAATAGTAAGCTTTCACTTCTGGTCAGCCCTGAATTGGTCAGGCAGTTGGACTAGATGATCCTTGTAGGTCCCTTCCAACTGAAATACAATATTCTATTCTGTTCTCTCAAGTAAATTCCTAAGAGCGAACACGTTTCTGGGGCAAAGGAACAATCCAGCAACCTGTGCCTTAGAAAACTAGTGCTGCAAGCATCTCCATCAGTTGTGTATATCCCTCCGAGGTTCCCCCAGCTGTTCAGAACTCTGATTTCTACTTACATCTTTAAGTAAAGCAGGGAAATACAAGTTTAGCATGCATAGGCCCATGCTTCCTTCTTACAAAAACAGGAGAAATCTTTTAGCTAGCTTGTGATGGTTTCAATCATCAGACTTCTGAATACAGAAGTTTTCAAGTATCAGTCTAAGTGTTGCATATAGGGATTGTGAAGCATATGAGAGGAGTGTTACAGGTAAGGCAGTCCTTTTATCCTTCCTTCCCTGTGGGGAGGACCAGGGTAAGGATAAAAGTTTTTTAAAAAAAATCTTTAATGTGACTTTGTAAACATTAAAAAGAAAATAATTTCACTTTCAGGCTTTGGCAAAAGTTTCAACAGATTCTTATTTCACCTCCCTATGATTGTTTTTTCTAGGCAGCCAACTCCAGTGGGATGCATATTTAGTACTTCAAAAGTGACTATGAATATTTATCTTCCCATGTCCCCACCTCTTCAGGTATCCACAGCAGAACATATGCACCTTCTTTATGTCCTTGCTTTGAATCTCCATCCTCTTGAGAGGATGGATTGCATGTTTGTATCTTCTCTTTCCTTTAAATCTTTAAAAAAATGCTCTAAATGTTAGCTTGGGGTCAGAGATACTTGCTGATAATGTGTGATGGAGAGCTGCTTGCATCTGGAGCAGCTGAGTAGTCATTCTGTGATACACTATCACTAGATACTTTGTTTTGCCTTTATGGTTTTAAAAATAGAGATTTATTTCAGAAAAGATAAAAGCAATATTTTTGGCATTTTTTTTTTTAAATTGCAATAAAGAAAATAATCTGTGAATGGGCAATTGCAGTATTACTTTTCATGTATAACTTGTTTGTTTAACCAGTAAATCATCTGCTTAGAAAGTGTCTTGGTTTTATCTTAGGACTTTCAGTTACTGGAGTATTCAAAACCCTGTCTTAGGCAATGGCAAAGTACTCTGTATATTGCAGTACTTCACCTACAGCTTCCATCAAGGGTAATTTCTGGTTGCTTAACTGGCTGGTAATCTGGAGTTCAACAATGCTCCCTTCCCATTAAGATGTTCGTTATCCCACTGCCCTTCCTTCCCAGCGCGTTGACTACTGTGACTGTAGCTGCTTTAGTATTAGAAGATCAATAATTGCAGTTGGAACCAGAGAGGGGTTTCTTTGCATACTAAGCCGTTCTAGGAGTGCTTTATCCACGGAATATGGCAGTGGTGCTCTTAGTCAGGAGGCCAATAATAGTGCTTAAATCTGACATAAATAAGCAGTGTGCTTATTCACTAAACTCGAACTGACTTCGCATCCTATGCTTTTCCGATTATGCTTTCATATACATCTTCCTTTTATAGATTCCTTCACTCTGCACCAAGTCTCCATCCTTATTCCAGCTTACTTTGGAACTGGAGATAGTTTAAAGAAATGAATTCTCACTTAGATAATCCTGGTGATAAGGTCTGTATTTGCTGTCTTGTTCCTGCCTTTGTTTCCTGTCAGTGCAGATGCTGTTAGGACTTTGTACAAAACAAAGGCGGGCAAAAATTACTAATATCCCTGTATTGAATAGGTCTTGCATCTTTAATTACTATATAATTGCTGTATAAAGGGTAGTCTTCCATAAATGTCCAGCCCTGCTTTTAGGTCACGGCTGTTGGATGCTGTGGTTACGTGACTGGGATGTCATACAATTATGTGTTTTGGTGTGCCCAAACACTTCAGAGTAGAGAAATTTGAAGAAATTAAGAGACTGCTTTCCCACCATGATTCATGTTAAAGAAGAGAAGATTGTAAGTGCACACAGAGCCAAGTGTCTCCTAAATATTTTGGGCTTGTGTTATTGTTTTATTACTGAAGGGTTTTAGATTAATTTTGCAAAATTAAGTGATCACTTTGATATGAGTGGTTAACCTCAAAGTTACATTCCAAACCTGTTTCCCCGTGCATAGTACAAGCACAGGGTTTCTTGCAGTACATTCTCTTTAACACATACTCAGTCCATTCATACTAAGTATATCAGGGTGATCAGCACATGAGAAGATACTAGAGATACACGTGGCTCTTGCACTACTACCAGCAAAAGCAGGACTGGAACAGAGGGACTGCTGAGACCATGCAGGATGGCACTATGGTGATGGAGTTGCAGTTGTTCCCTGTATGTGAACCTTTCCCAAAGCTCTGTTTTGTGTTAGCTCTCCAAAGTGTGTGATGTACCATAGGATTATTGATCACATGAAAATTTCAGGGTCTGGAAGATTCATCACTTTGAAATACAACCGTGTCAGTGTAGTTGAATGCCATCTACAGAGCTCCGAAGATTTGCTTCATTTGTGTGTTTCTTCACTATCGTGTGTTATCCAGCTGTCAGTGGGTGAAACCAAAGCATGGTTTAAACTTCACTTTTAGATTATAATTATGAAATTATCAGAAAACATATGATCACTAAATTAGGACAACCTAAACCCTTATTATAGCATGCTCACAAAATCCAGGCCAATTAATTAAAAGCTGGGGAAATAATTCAGATTTAAATCAATGTGACAAAAACATTAATTTGGCCCTATGCACATAGGCACAGATCAGCCGAACCTGTGCTTGCAACACACACTTGTAACTTAAAATGATCAGCTGTAAAATGTGTTATTTTTAGAACATAAGGTAGATTAAAGTGGTTAATGGCATATTATTCTCGCTCTTGCTTCAACAATCTGATCAAGAAGGTTAACGACATTTTGCTTGCACCGTGCTGTACTCTATTCATGTCCATACCTAATATGTATTTTCATGAACATCGCAAGCAGCTTTTCTGCTGTGGTTATAAATCACATTGTTTCCTTGACATTTTGGGTGTCAATAGCCAAGGTGTACAAAAATAAAAACCATTTAGTTCATTGATTTGAGGTTGTGCATGTCTCCATTGACCCACCAGGTGTGTTTGAGTGTGTCTAGGTGAGGTTACAGAAGGGACCAGGAATTCCTCACGCTGTGATCTATGGGCAAGTGCTGGTTGGCGATAGAGTGAAAAAGGTTTGTCAACAGTTACATTGGGATGTGCTCTGTCAACTACTCCATTTCGGGTGCTCTGCTTGGGGCTAATAAGTACTTGATTTCACTTGGTGGTGAAGTCAGAGCTCTTAGCTAGCTTCTTTTTTGGTGTACTGCTACTGTTTTGGGCACAGATCAAGCTTATCATCAGTGTAATAGGCATAGCTTTCTTAGAGTCAATAGGTGAGTAAATTAAGGTAAAGATCTGGATCAACAGCTTTCCTGACAAACTTCTGCCTTCTCACTCTGTATTGTGCACTCTTGTAGGGCAGTAGTGGAATTCCCATTAAATGTCTAATCATTTATTTAAAAAAAAAAAAAAATCCCCTGTAGAAGAACAAGCAACTAAAAGAAGAAATAGCTAGATTAGAACAAGTGTGAACTTCAATTGACAATTCCCGTGTTACTGTCACACGAAGGAATTGGAGCTCTTTTGGAGGAAGAGGGTGGGCAAGAGAGAACAGTTCCAGTTCTCGCCCAGGAGAGCTATCCATATGACAAATTAAATGTAGTAGCAGTGAAGAGCTTTGCCCAGGTTTAGTAACAAATGCCAATTTTGGCATGTTCACAATACCACCATGCTGCATAAAGTGCCTATATGTTTGAACTCCATACGTTTCTTTAAAGGTGACAGCTGAATCAAACCGTATGTACTAAATAATGCAAACAATGTCCATATGATCAAAGACAACTCGTCTTCAATTTGTAAGAGTGGGTTAATGTTAAGAGTTGTTTTGTGTTGCCTGTTCTTGTCACTCATCTTTTTTTAACAAAATGCACCTTGCTCTTTTATTTATGTTTTCCTTGTTCCTTGACTATAATAGCATGTATTTTTTCTCTCTAGTTTGAAAATGTAATATCAAGTGCATTTGGATCTGTATGCCTTATACATACATATTTATTAATTGAGTTCAATCTTCCTTTGTACAAAGAATCAACATTTGTAGAGGCAGTCCAAAAGCCTAAAGCTTTATGTACAGTTAGCCAAAAAAGAGGCACCTTGAGCTGTGGTGCATGAAATAGTCCAAAATACAAAAATCACTTTACGGTGTTTTATTTATCTGAACAACAGAGAGCAGTGTGTAGATTGTGTTCAGTGTCTTATCAACCAACAGTGCTTGAACGTCACTGGATAGCAAAAGCTTACATTAAAAGAGATTTGCCTTATTTTTTTCCTTTTAAAGACCTTTCTCTCTTCCCCCCAGCAGGGAAGTAACATAAATTCATTACTAGCAATGTTTCCTTAAAACAATATATACTCAAATAAGTATTTATGAGACTAAATTTTGGTAATTGTAACATTATTGATACATATTGTTCTTAGAACTTCAGTGTAAAGCATCTTCCTTTCTGAATACCTGTGCTTTTGTCAGAGTGAACTGTTCACTCGCTCTCTCTACTATGTTTTTTACATTGCCTAACCTTGAGTGAATGACAACTTCAAATATTATAGAGAAAAGCAAAGAAATGCCCTGGAGATGTGTGACTTTGTTTCAAGAGCAACCTCACTGTGAAGTCCAGCTGCCTCTTTGGCTGTACTTTTCATCTAATTCCTCCAAAATGCTGACAGAGATGTTAGTGATTTTTAACTCCGGCGCACGATGGCTTTAGCAGTACAGGGCCTTCCTTTTATATAAACAAATAATCTGTGTTGTACGTTCAGTATACCTCCTCCAGACTGTAATAAGATCTAGTTTGTGGTGGTTTTACTTTTCAGACAGCTGTTCTTGATGTACAGCCGAATAGCACGATCTCGCCTTCATTACCAGTTCGACAGAGAGGGGGTTTGCGTTAAGCAATGTTCGCTCCATACACACAGAAGCATTTACAGTTTTGACAGTAGCTTGTTTTACTGTACCTGAATGTTGTAAATATTCTTTTATCTATATTTCGTTGAGGGGTTTATTTGTTATTTACTTGGGGCCACCAGTTCGCGATGGTGACTAGCAAAACAGACTTGAATGTAGGGAGCACCTTTTGGGTTTGTTGCAATGTTCCTCTGTGGTTTACTGTCTTGTGTATAACCCCTGTTCCCCATTAAGTGAGAACAGCTAAATCATATATTGAAATGAAATGGTGATGGTGAACTGTTCACCCAGTTCCTACCAAGGTGATTTTCCTTCCTGCTCATTGGCACTGGATGCGCATTAAAAATCCTGGAAAAGAATAGGCAGATGAGCTTTTCAGAACAATGAATTAAATGACACAATTTTCTTCAGATTTTCCCAGTGACAGACCATAAAATTAATTACAGTTGATTTTAGTCCTAATAGTCATGAATTTGCATTCAAACAAACAGAAATTACCCTCTGCGCTGTGTTTGTTATTTTGCCTAAAAGAGATGCCAGCTAGATACTACTGGGAATATTTTTATCCCCAAGGTCTATATTAATCCTTTCTTGCTAAAAGACACATTTCTGAAATATTTGTCATAAACCTGCCATGCTGTTGTCACATTGTTCCTTTCGTGGTGCGAGCAGTTCTGGGACTTCTGCCAGCATTGTTCCTTCCATTCAAATAGGAAATTTGTTACGAAGTGTCTGGTTCTCGGATGAATAGCGCGATGCTTGTTCATCAGCCTGACTTTGGTGATTCATAACCCCAATGTGTGATGCCATGCAAAGTAGGAGCAGCCAGTATGTGGCCTGTCAGGTTTACTGACATTATATTTGCAAGTATAATTTTAATTGTATGTGTGCATAGGAACGGGGGAAGGGTTGATCATTTTAAATAGGAGTCAGATCTTTGAAATACTAAGTTTGTGTTGCTTAATAAGTTCTACAAATAATTAGGCAACAACTGAATGAGACTGAGGCTTTGACTTACAGCTTTTTTTTAATCAGAAAGTCTTACAGCGTTAGTTCTTCTGCTGTCTTTGTTTCTGAGACTAAATAACTGAGAAAAACTTGTGCGCACTGGGAGAGGGTCTTGAACCTGCTGTGTGTTCAAAATGTGTGTTGGAACACCTTACTCTTCCGAGTGTCCATTCTGGGGGGTTTCATCTATGAAATATGTGTTTCAGTTGGTAAGCTAAAAATAGTGTTCCTTCAAAGGAATTTGTGTACAGCAGGAAAAAGTCAGTTTGCAGGGGTTTTTTTATTAGATTTTTTTAGTCTATTTTTTATACATAACAAATAGCTTGTCTATGATTTAATTTAAAATGCAGTTCTATTATTCTATGAGTATTCTGGCGAATAGCAAGAATAATTTGCTAACACTATTCCCTTATGAAAGCATTTAAATATAGTAAGTGTTTCCATTTCAGGAGTGTGGAGTACTGTCTGGTTAAATTATATGTTGGATCATTCATGAGCTTCTTGAACCAAACTTTGACAGCTATTCTAAAGCTATGCCAAATTTGGGATTATTTTTTCATATGTGCTAGAATCTACCTACAACATAGCTGATAAGCTCTCTTAAGAAATAGTGATAGCTTTTATATATAAAAATAAATTACTTCATTACAATAGACAAGTTAAAATCATATAAATAAGGATCTTTCTAAGAGTAACTAAATCTTATACACAGCAACATGAAATTCAACACAAGTAATAGGGAAAATAATAAGAATTCTTTCAACTTTCAGTTCATGGGGCCATTGAAGGTTTTATGGTCAAGGCGCAGGGATTCGTTTAGACACCTAGAATACTTCTGGATCAGGGTACCATGTTCCCTAACATCAAAAGCAGGACACAAAATATGTGTCGTGGGGGAGAGGCAGCACTTCTGTTTGAGCAGTAGCTGCATGTAAGAGGCTCTGAGCACCTGCATTTCTACCGACTATCTTGTAGTACTAAATTCCAGACCAGGTGCTCAATTCCCAGTTGGCACTGGCACAGTGTTCTTGTCTGCTGGTGTCTATCCCTGTGTTGGCCATCAGTGTGGTACTGAGATCTTGCTTGCTCTTGCTTCTGACTAGGATTCCAGAAGCCTGGAAGGAGCTGCCTTTACTGAAATCTATGGACATACAGTAGCACTACCTCTGATGGAGGTGGAGGAACTGAGGAACTGGCTTGGAAAAGGGTGGGATCCCTCAGGGAAACCAGAGCATCTTTTACCCCTGTGTGCACCTCTTTAAAAAATAAATAAATAAATAAATAAATAAAATCTCCCTTCAATTTCTGTTTCTCATTAGCTGCTAATATGGATAACAAATAATACATATGGATCATTTTTTAGTTGAAAGTGGCTGATTTAAGGTTATTATATAATAAAAACGTATAAAAAGAGCATCACTTCACTACCTGTCAAATAGTTTGATTTCAAAATGAGTATGTATACTGCCTATATTGCAAACTCATCCAGGAATCTGAAAGCCCAGAGGTGTTTCTTTGCTCCTGTGTCATTGCTGATGATAAATAAGAAATTATAACTAGGACCTTATTTTGATGCACCACAATACAGTTCCAAACTGATATAAGTTATGATGAATAAAACCTATCACAGTAATAATTATTACTATAAGCTTGTAATATTTCTTAAGTTATCAAATCAGCGGACAATCTTTATCATCACTTTAGGCAACATAAGGGTATGGTCCCATTGTAATTCTCCTCTGTGTGTTGGTTTTGGAGTCAATATTTTGTCCTTGGTTTTGACCGGCTTTCTTCCAAATTCTTTACTTAGTGGGTATCACTTCCTGGTAAGGCTACAGGAAAAGTTCAAGTCATGTTTAGGCCATTGCTAAATCTATGAGCTAGTGTTTTCCAAGAAAAACATTGTAAATTGAAATGTTATTAGACACACAGTTAATTAGATTAGCTATGCATCAGCTCTTCAGCCTGAAAGATCCACTTTCCTGCATTTCCTCTGGATAGAGATAAACCGGAGTGGTTTGACTGAATTGAGTCTTCCATAAACAGTGATGTATCTTTGTATCCACAGTAGCGAGGTAAGACATTGTAGCTGAAAATGGTGATGCTGATTTTGGTAGGGTTGCCTGTGTTTTACTTCAGGGGTTATTTGCTTTCACCAGCAATTGTCCGGTTTTTCACATGGCTGGAAGCATAACGGAAATAAGTTAGCTGTTGCCATTTATTGTATTATTCATGCAGCTGCTTAACTCCCATGGGTGTTCGCAGAAGCTGAAGATATTCCACTGGATGTAGCCAGGATCTGCAGGTTCAGATACAGCAGCCCTCGTTCAACAAAGCTTAAGGAGGTTCTTAAATCATGTTGAAGGAGCTACTGCATCAATTTAAATTAAGTGCAAGCTTAAATGCTTTTCTGAATGTGTGAGGATCTGGGAAAAATGTATAGTAGGTCAGCTACAGTAGGATGTTTCAGAATGCTCTTATGTACGAGACATTTGTTTCAAGCACATTGAAACTGTGCGCCTAAGCTAGAAGGGACAGTAAATCAGGTAGAAAACATTTGATATGTCTTAGGAACAAAATATAATGCAGTAAGTCCTACCATTACAAATAAATATTTATCTACTAGAAATAATTTCTTGACACACAAATCACTTGCTATTCTGTTAAGTGTTTGTTTCACTTCATAATTTAGGATAAACCAATTTCCCTGTTAGATAATGTGTATTAAATGTCAGCTTTTTTAATTGTTCTAAAATTTAAGTCACTTTTAATGATCTGCTTAAGATAAACAGCTTGGCCTCTTCATTATGCAGTCAGTCATATTTCCAGATCAGTAGCACATATTTTGATCATTGAATGATTGTATAAAAACACTTGGAGGGTTCCTGGGTTTAACGCTTTGGTGGATTCCTGTTAAATTAACTACAGAAATTATAACACATTTTTCTGACATACTGCATTATCTGCCTGTTCAGAAAGAAAAAAAACGTTCAGATTAAATATTTCAGCCTAGATTTATTTAGCCCCTATTTCCCAGCTTCTTGCTAAGCAGTTCAATAGGAGAAAAAAGGATTATTTTTATCTTTAAATTTGTTGACGTTGTCATTCTATTTCGAGTCAGACAGGCCTGAGGTCTAAAGTTACATGAATTTGGTCAAACTGACCCTGAATTCTTGACTGTAAACACCATAAATCTTCCCTGCAATAATTAGTTTCACATTGTAAAGGCCATGCTGTGAAGGGTAATCCCTCATGCAACAAGTTAAGTTTCTAATTTGTTTTCCATAGCACAATGAATTCCAAAAGCTTTCACCATGTTTCTAGCAAGTCATTTATCAGCTTCATAATAAAACATAGAAGGGACATCACAGATCATCTGTAACAGAAACCAAGTTGTGCATTTCCTTATAGCAAGAGTAGGCAACAGTGCCCAAGGGCTACAGTGTTCAGCATGATTTATTTTTTTTTCTTTCATAATTCACTTTGTTTTATAAAATTTTAAACTTAAAAATCTGAAAAGTGATCAAGATCTGTAAGCTGAGCCCAGAGATTGAGTTTCTTTAATAATTTTCCTATCGAGAATACATCAAACAGACCTCAGTAATATGCCAGTCTCGTACTTCTCCATTGAAATACAACTTCACAGTATTAGAAAAGGCTCTACCAATACAGGGAAACATCAGCACCATGACCCAGCTAATACTTCAGTACAGAAGGTGCTGTCTTTCAGTCTATCCTGTCATTTTTCAGAATTGGTCTATTACAGTTTTTCCTAGTCTAGAGTACAGAATTTTGCATATCTATGCTTTGCAGAGTAATAAAATATTTAGCGTAATTCCTTTTCAAGTAATTTTCAGTAATTGGTTTGACAGCAGCATATATCTTTAGAGTAGACATTTGAACTGCAGCTTTTAAATCACTGCTAAACTCAGTAATATTGTTCATCCTATCTTGACTCCAGTGAGACCTTTTTTTACTTTTTTTTTTAGTATTTNTGTGGTTTTGTTTTTTAAGAAAGTTGATTCGGGGCGGGGAGGGGGGGGAATGTATGAGATATTTTTGACTCAAATGAGACTCCCTTTAACCATCACTTTGCTTCTATGGTGAAGCAAAAGTAATTTCAGTCAACTAGCTAAAAGTTGTCAGCAAAAGACAGCAGTAACCATGACATACCTTTTTTAGGACAATTTGGCTAGGTCAAAAAATATCTGCCTTTCTACTTCAGCGCATGCCAATCAAGCATCCCAGACCACAATCCTTTTCTGTCACTCTTGGAGTTTAGCTTGACATACAACAGCGTGTCAAGAATGTTTACAGGAGAATCCTGTGAATGCCAGCCAGGTACACAACTGTGTAGGTCATCTCTACAGTGAATGGTGACTTGTTCTATTCTGAGTTTTATTTGGGTACAGGGGCCATTGTATAAACATGTGCCTCTGTACGCAATGCTCTGCTAAAAAAAGTGTATTGTCCTGATGTAACTTGTGTTAGGGATTATTAAAGCACTAAATGGATTATTAAAGGTTATTCTTCACCTGGTTCTTCCCTTCCTGCAATTTTCAAAGAAATTGTGCAACTAAAACCTGTATCCTGAAACGGTAAAAGTGAAAAAAGCAAGCAAAAAGAAAAACAGACAAGTTGAACAAGGTGAAGTATCCAGAGACAGTATACATGACAAATGCTTCATGGATTTTAGCAGAGAATCTGCGAGCAGGCTGTTTTCTAGTGTAACAGACCTTCTGTCGATGGCACTCTAGCTCAAGAGCTTTGTTTCTTTCCTTTCTCAGGTGCCTTGTCTGAGAAAAGATATTCTGCCTAACAGTAACCCAGTGTCAGTGACCATTATTTTCTTGCCAGTTGTCTTTTCAAAATAGATGTAAATTTATAGAAATGTTGCTGTCTGGTGAGGCCCAGTGTTGAGGAAGTTGTTGGGTTCATGGGCTGGAGTGGAAGGGGCCAGAGGTCTTTGTGATTTCCAGAGGCTGCTGTAGTTTCGGTGACTACGTAGGGAGAAGTAGAAGGGCTGGAGTTGAGTGCAAAAGCTCCTTTAGGGCTGAGCATTGATCGTTAGCAGTTTGATTGATGCACAGTTTTCAGTGCTTTTGAGAATCAGGGCTTAATTAGTAGGACAGCTGCTTCGTTATGTTTATCATCAACATTCAGTGTATACTGAATCCAGAGCACGTCGTCTTGTTCTGTTTGGCAGGCCTTATCACTGAGCACCATCCATGTATTATCAGCTTTATCTCCATGAATATTGTCACCCTAGCAGGAAGAGTTCTTTCAAAAATAACAAAGTATCAATAACAAATGCAGAATTAAAATGCCATTTTTAAAAGTCCATTTAAGACTTCCTCACTGCAAATGTTGAACATCAAGTCCTGCTGACTTCCACTCGAGGTCTGTAGTAGATCCCAGGTGTCTCAATTTGTGTATCCGCAGCACACTAAGGGCTGTAAAATAAAAATTGTATTGAAATGTTGTGCTCAGTGTTGCAAAGGTAAAGAGGTAATTAAGTTTTCTTGGATCAATATATACCTTTGCCTCAAGCATAGGGCTTTCCCTTCTGTAATTCCTGGCCTCATTCAGTAGATAATACTGAACAAGTCTGGTGAGTTCATGTGTGGTCAAGGATTGTTCATCCCTGTGTCCTTCCTGCTGGAAGTATTTTGCAGGGAGGACCAGTATAACTGTTAACTGTTGAACTCCTAATACCTGGGATAATATGAGCTAAAAGATTCTGGTTAACTCGCAGTAGGCAGTGCTCTACAGTTATTTGATTATACAGTGACCTTATTTCTAGTGAGGTTTATTAGCTTATTGTGAGTATTGGCCCTGCTGAACATTAGGCTGTTTCTTTCAAGCTTCTCTGATGTCTCTTCATTCTGCATAGCAGCATCAGGTGGGATTATTAGCTTAGGCACAGCACTATTGCTCTCATACATCTACAAGCTATAACACCAACTCATCCTTACGTTTCCCTGAGGGCTGCTCTCAACTTAGTGCTCATCCTGCACCTTCAACTTCCCTCCTCAGTAGTCAGAAAACCTAGAGATGTTGTCCCTTAGTATCTTAGTATATGTCCTTCTTCAGAAGCTTTAAAATTTGGGGGTGTATTATTTGGAAAATTACCCAAATTCATTTTGAAACACATATTTCATGTTGAAAAAGCCCTGAAGAAGATAATTCCATTGACAGTCTGAGGTCTAGACTTCTCAATAAGGAGGTCTCTTTAGAAACTTGGTCAGGACTTTCCAGGAAAGAACATCTCTTTTCCTCCTGGCAATGATGATAATCCCCTACTGTTCACAGAACATCATTTAAATTACTTAGAGGCTTTTGGCTTGCTCATGGGTGACTCTTGATGAAGATTGGCTTCAGCTATAGATTTGGGAAAATTTTCACAGGGAAGTTCAATCATTAGAACTAGTCAGCAATTTCTTGTGAATTTCTTAGAGGTGAGAGCTGTCAAAAAAGAAATCTGGCTTATCTTCAAAAAAGCTTTTATAACACAGTCTGTTTTGATCTATGGCTCAACTCAAAAAAAAAAAAAAAGAGGGGGAAAAAAAGATCTGAGATAGTCAAAATGTCCCTCTCGATTTTTTTTTTTTTTTTTAAAAAAAAGGCTTTCATGTTCAAGCAACACTTTCTAATGAAGTACAAGCTAACCTATCTTGGAATTTGAAAACCAACTTTTTTAAAGTGCTTTGACCAAAACTTGGAGCATTGTTACATTTTTATTTGCAAATCCTCTTGTGGTATTTTTTTTCTCCCTCCCCTCCTGTCTTCTGGGATGGGAACAATTTCTGAAATCATATATGTTTTCACAGAACAAAAAGACTCTCTTTCACTCAGCTCTTGAATCTGCTCACTAGCTGAGGATCTGCCCTGTACACTTCTGTGAGCCCCTTGAAGTGTTAACCTGATACTCTGTTGAAGTGTGGGTTAACTATATCAATTTCAAAGGAAGCAGAGATGTACGGTCACATTCTGATGTCCATGCTCACGCTGAAGTAGTGCCTTGTGCTGCCTAGAAGTCACACTGATTTCGCAGAAACTATTCATGGAAGAAAGTATTTGTCAGCATAAATAGATACCGAAACTTTTAAAAGCCCTTACATACAAATGGTACTTACCATACATTTGGACAAGATGCAGAAGTAACTGATATTATGCTGCTTTATTGTAAGGATCACAAGCTGCAAGAAAATGTAATCTTTCTCTTCACCCCCTGCTCAGCCATACCTGCTTTTTTTTTAATGTTACTTTGGTAAGAGAAGATATCTCGCATTTGAAAGGTTTAGTTTATGTGGAGTTTAACATTATATTGACTTTCAAATCATACTGCAAATAGGAGCTTATCGTCTTTTGGCTTCAATGGCAAATGTATGTATTCTCACGCCATCGAGGATGTTTTCAAAAAACTTCTGAGTTGCAGTGGATCTGTGAGGACTGGTCCTTTAGGGAGTAGTCCTCTTCTGAAGAGAGGACAGTGGCAAAGTGGAGGCTTAGCACTAATAGTTTTGTGTGTATTTTATATGCCACTGACTCACCAAACCTTGCTAAAATCCAGCAGGCTTGTCATTTAAGGACAAGCCTGGTATAACTGAACTTGCTTGGGAAATTTTGTGATAACTTTTTGGATGTTGAGCTTTTTATGCATTGATATATTTTGGACTATGATTTGTTAAAATCATGCACAAAGCTTGCGTTTATAGCATGGCTTAGTTCACCTTATGCTATGAATGTAATATTTTTTGGAAGTATAGCTGGAAAAATTGAATATACTGTTGTACGTCAGCTGTTTATAATCAAAGAAATATGTTTAAAAGAGTTCTAGGAGCTTTATAAACTATGCATTCAAATTACTTTTGGAATTGCTGTATTACATTCAGTTGTGACTGCCATTGCTTTGAGTAACTACTCAAATCCATTGTTATGAATTAATTACAACCATAATATAGCCTTTTGATACATTTAACTTATATCAGCTAATCAAAGGCGCATGCGTGTTATGCTGCCACAGAACATGGAATAATTAATTTTTAATGTTCTGTTTATTTCTCTAGTGCATTTTTTTTCTCCTAAAAATAGAATGCGAACTGTTCAAAAACTGAAGAGGTTTGATTGGACATGAAATGTATTTGTGTGCTCTTTGCAGCAAGAACAACTGGTGAAATATTTGAAATAAATTGGCAAGGAAGTGAACTTCTGATCCATGCACTTTGACTCCCTTGGGAGTGTGCTGTTCATTTGTTAATACACACAACACATCATTTGTACGGAAGATGCCAATTCCTGCTGTGTTTCTCTGTTTTTCTTTCATTTGCATGCAAACATGCAGCACTTGAGTTCTGCAAATTCAACTGCTATGATCCATGGGAAAATTGGCTGCATTTGCATGCATAAATATGCATGGTTTCAAACAGGAAAAATTTGTATTAAAATATGTGTGTGTGCATCTATATGTACTCAGTTAACAGAAATATGTACATTAAAAAAAAGCCAGGGTGAACCTTACATGCATTTCTTACATATCTGGTGCTTATCCCTGATGCGTGTACTGTGGCTAAACAGGGATAGAAAGCTCATTTGAAAGCATTCTTGAACAGTTGACATTGCTGCTGCTATTTTTATCCAAAACTCGACATATATTTTTTCGGGCTGTTTTTCTAACAGGGCAGCAATCAGTCCCATGTGGTTTATACAGTAACTGAACTGTACGTACCTCTTGCCTGTTTGTCAGCGATAAATAGGAGAGCTGTTTTTGTAGGTGTTAGGACTCAACCCTGAGGAATATATGGAGAAAATCAACCAGTAGCCATGTTCTGCTAATAATAGCTAAAAAAACCAACCGAGAGTGAAGAGGCTTGCAGAGTAAACTGCTAGTAAAAGCACGAATGGGTATCAGCTAGTCATGAATGAATTGAGGCTGGAAAAGTGAGAGAAAGATCTGACTGCACAAAAGTGAGGTTCTGGAGCTGCCCTCCAACAGAATTTGAACAGCAGGAACCAAACTGGTACTTGCACAGCTCTTGAGTCAATTGATGAAGGAATTCTGTGATGTGGTTGCTGAAATCATAGAAATGCAGGTGGTCCTTCCCTCCAGTGTGTGCTTTATCAGATTAATCCCATTATATTGCTATTAATCCTAGCATTGAGGTTGATATAAACTAATAACAAATGACTACAGAGTAGCTCCAGGCCTGTTGTATCAGTATCTTTAAAAATCTAGTCATGTACGAGGCAAATAGTTATAAACTTAGTTGTTGGAGTGTCAAGTCCCCCAATTTAAGCTTTTATATCAGAATAGTATTTTAAAGGCATCAAACCCCATATTTTAAAATAACTTAATTCCAAAATTTTCCAACGCATTTAGAATTTTTCTATTCTAGATCACTTCATTGTGAGTTTTTCCTAGATAACCTTTCTTTGTTTATATTCTTTCTTTTCTCCAATTTTACTATCAGGTTATAAAATTCTGACATTTCTTTGTCCTTAGCTACTTATCCTAAATACTATGTTTTGTCATCTATGCAACATGTTCAGATGATGTATATAAACCAGTTGGTCAGTTTAAGCTTTAAAAAGGAAAAAGAACAATGTATGAAAGCGAAATATATTTCCCTTCAGCAGTCTCCCAGTGAATGCTGGTGTACCACCCAGGTTTAAAGAACTGCCTTGCTTATGAAAGCAAAGGCATCACAGAATCAAACAATGGTTCAATTTCATGCCTCATTTCAGACATCGTTAAACATATTTGGTTTCACCTCATCTTCATCAAGGTCCCAAAAAACGACAGGAGCTCTGATTAATGCATATTGCAGCAAAAGAGGAAGAGGGGGAACTTCATAAATCTTTTTTTTTTTTTTTTTTCTGATTTATTTGCTTCTTTGCCTGCTGTTGTACAGGTTTTTATTCCTCTTTTTTTGGAGATTATTCTTTCCTTGTGTTTATTCCTCTCATTGCTGCAGAGGACAGTTATTAAACCCCAGGCAAAAACATCAGCTCAGCCTTGCAAAACTGCCCATGGTTGTTTCTTCTACAGATTACTGTTCTCAGGAGAATTCCTGCACTGCCCGGCCAACACCTTGGCCCTATTCCTCTTCACTTTGTTTTACAAAAGGGATGAAGACCCCAAGTAGAGCAACTGTTGAATTTTGTTTACTTTATTCTCCAGTATAGAAGAAAATATTAGCACCCTGCTTGACAGACTCTCTTTATTGTTCTTCCTCTGTATGTGTTTATAGCCAGTGGCCAAGGAGATGAAAACCTATTTACACCACTTTGGTGCTCTTGAACTCATGGGGAAATGTCTGCCGGCTATGATAGAGACTGAATTTTCACTCTGTAGGTATTAGATGTGAGAAAGCCAGGATTTTCCCCCATCATCCTTCCTTCAGGAAGGTTCAGGTACAGCAGGCTCCAGGATGAAGCTATTCTCTCACCATATTAGATCCAAATTAGTGATCTGTAGGGTATGGTGTCCCGTCTCAGAGGGTGGCTGCCATGATGATAGCAGCTGCTGTAGGGATTTGTGAACATTTGTGTAGTGGTCAGTTATACGGCAAAATAAAATTAGTAAGATGGAGGAAGATAACAGAGAGAAAGAAAAAAACACTTTCCCGGATCTTGCTCATCGCTGTGGGATGTTGGCATTACATGACCGCCAGAAGCAAGCTTGCTTTCTGCGAAGCCGCTTCCATCGGTGCTTCGGATGTGTTTATGTCCGCTAAGCAGAAGGGGTAGGGGGCCAGTGAGAGCTCTTATCTCGACGGCCAGGAAGCCACGTGCAGGGACAGGCAGAGATTGCAAACAGCTCTCACGGCATCGCTTGTAGCCCCTCAGCTGCCAAGAGGCCTGCATAGGAAATTTATTGTACCTGAAGGAGTAATAAAATCTTGGTACCAAGTACCGTCTGTGTGAACTACTCTGAATCATCAAAAAGGCAGTGCTCCAAAGAGTAAAGGCTTTGTAGTTGTTAGAAACGGGCTTCTTAATCGCTAGATGTAAAACTTGAGAATTTTTGTTTCTCTTCCTGTAGTTTCATTCAGTTTGATGTTTGTTTCTCCTTTCCTCTTCTCTCTCCTGGCTCTGCTCGTTCAATGGTTTTCTCCTTCCACTGAACATTGGCTCCCTTTGCTGCACCCTTGTTGTCACATTTTTTATTTCTTGGTCTATCCCTTTTCCCACCCAGCAGCCACACTCCATGTGCTGGATTAGCGTCTGCTTCCGCACCTGCTATGTCCAAGTGAAATCTTGTTGTCCATTGAAACCTCATTCATGTGCCCTGCAAATGAAACCTTGGAGGCCAAGGCAGAATGAAATACTAAGTTTTGACCTTTGTTATTTAAAGGCGGTACAGCTAATTCAGTATCACCTGTACCTGCCAGTTTTTCCAATAAAATGTTTTGATGTAGTGCTTTTGTGGCTGTTGACTTTTGAAACCTTTGGTGAAATTTTAATTTTAAGCTAGTTACATGACAGCAAGCTGTTGAGCTGAATTTTACTTTTGTTTATGCAAAATCCAGAGGAATGAGAGAGACAAGGACTTCTCTAAGGGACATGGTATCTAATATCAAAACCATAAGCTAACCTTGATGATTTACATAAATGCTCCAATATGTGATTTAAATGAAAGTTAGCATTTCATATTTAAAATGCAACCTCTTACCTCTATCATGTGGAGATTTGAAGCAAGTCTTGCAAAAATTCCTCAGCTCAGCAAGCTCACTCTTAAGCTAACAGCTAATACAGTACAGAGATCAAAAGGGTTGGTTCAGTTTTTTTTGGAACCTGCAAGTTGAGATAAGATCTACATGAGACCAAGCTGAATATTTTTCATGTTACATCTGTGGTTTACCAGAAGTGACAGTATCACATAATTAGTGATGTAACGTTTGAAGCATTTAGTAAAGTCGCATGTGGATCTAATCTTTATGCCTAGTGGAGCTGTTATGTATTTGTATAGATTGTAACTTCTTTTCTGTAATGTCTTTATAGCTCATAGTTGAGTGGAATGATGTCTATTATAGTAATTTTACGCCTAAGGGTGAAACTTATTGGGCATAAATGAACTAATATCTCTTGAATTCAAGTTGATTTTGCAGCAATAAAAAAAGCTAAGATTTGTGACCTGCTAAATCACATACCTACCTCAAGTAGTCCATTTCTTAATCTCTTAAAATTTAAATAGCAATATGTGGCCTTTTATTGGTATAATAACTGTCATTATGATATAATACTGTATGATAAATAACTAGCAACCTCTGAACGCTCATGAATATTGGAACTGAAAGTGAATTAATTAAATTTATAATTGTTTTTCCTTATTTTAGTCTCATGCTCTAGAGACCCTCTGGCACATTCTGAAGCACCTGACTTCTTTGTATTAAGAACAGAAATATTGTGCATGCCATTCGGGGTAATTTCTGGGTTTTACTGCATGGCCAAAATGGGTCATGACTTACCAGAAGGAGAGGTTCCTCTGGATTGGGGTACAGGAGGGAGGCACTTTCTGTGTGCCGTGGACAACTCATGCTTCAGGGCTCATTGGGGCACTATGTGAATAACAAGAGCACTATTTCTTTACATATATTCTTCGACAAAATACTTCCTTCCTAAATGGAAAGAATATTTGTTTCCTGAACTGTCTCTGGAGCTTCTGACAGTGACCCAGGGCACAACGAGAGTGTCCTCCTCTCTGGCACTGCACAGTGCCGGTGCCCTGACTGAATTCAGTGTCTGCAACAAACTAAGGATTTGGGTTTGACCTTTTTATTTGTTCAGATTGTTCTTAGAGCTTCTCTTTCCACTTCCGTATTTAGTGGCTGCATGCCTTGCATATTCTTTCTTTGGCAATATCCAGTATTTTTGTTGGTTCCAGTTAGGATAAGATTTTATCAGTTGCAATACTAGTTTTGCATGTTATTGTCTTTAAGAAAGAGTGGTGGGCGACTTCCAGTTGTCTGTTTGAAGAAGTGGAAGTGATGGATATTTTTTGGAAAGTGCTTTTGATGTACCGATTGAAAGCTCCATATTAGAGGTAGGTTACAGCAATGTTTGCTGTCGTCAGTCTGCCGAACTAAGAGACGTTTGCCAAGCAGCAACCGCTCGCTTGGTACTTTACATGCCTCTATGCGTGTGCTTCCTTCCATGGCAGCATCAGGAACATAGACTTCTTATTTTGATTCACTGGTTGCTTAATGTATTTATCTCTGTGTGTATGCATGTGTAAAATCAAAGAAAGGAGCACACTGAATTCTCCTTCAATTTTTCAACACAATAAACTAAAAATATTGGAAAGGTAGCATCGGTTGGGTTGGCTGTTTGAAGCTGGCTGTGATGTGAAACACGTGAGCAACTCTCAAGGTTGGGCTTCTGCTGTTTCTCGAGAGAAGGCCA